>RJVU01048406.1:14490241-14505230 GCA_003731715.1 Anabarilius grahami | reverse complement strand
CACATCAGTTCCTTTGTTGCTTTTTATAGCTTTGTTTTGTACTGGTGTTGTATTGACAGAAGACTTTAGCAAAACTCTGGGGAAAACAGTCAGGCCAATATAGCACAATAAATGGAATAGAATTGAATTGAAGGGAAAAGAAAGAGAAAGAATGCACAGCATGAGACTGATGTATCGAGAGAAAAGAGAGCGAGTAAAAACACAAAGAAGGCTGAAAGAGAGTTCTCATTATTTTCTAATTAAGCGCAGTCTCCTCTTGTTTAGCATAATGATGGCGGCTCTATCTCTGTCTCAGGCAGACAGTGGGGACGAACCTCAGCAGACCTAACTAATCAATGAACCGAGTGCAACATCATTACAGAAGCATCCAGAGAGGAGGAGCCAGACGAACACACGCACACACCCACACACAGAAAAATATGCTTATGCACAGCTACATTCACAACACCCAACTATGACTATGAGGGATTATACCGCTTGCATAATATATGTTTTGAAGGTACAGAGCAAATGGCTGGGAAACACAGTTGTTTAGCTAGAGGACATTTATGCTGAATAACTGACATGCAAAAAACTACTCAGAAATGCATACTACATACTACATACATAGTATTTATGCATACATTACAATTTATGCAGTATATAGTATATGCAAAGAATGTGAGGGTTTTTTTAATGCACGAAATACCAGAATGAGCTACCACATTTGCCAAAATGTGCAACAGAGTATGGCATGGAATACTGTATTCCATATAGCAATGTGCTTGACTAGACCTTCCATTTTCAGTCTACCATGATTTAAGAATGAAGAATTGGATTAAAACAAATTTCATTTCTGTGATAAAAACTGAGCAGCAGGTCATTTGACAACTATGTAGCAAAAAATCGAAAAATCTAATACAAAAATTATATAATAATTACTATTATCATTAAAAAGCAATAAAGCGGTAACCATTTTAGACATACATATTTAGATTAGTGGGACCAGTATGCAGTTCATTCTTAAATTACTATCACCATCTTTCAGTGGATAATTTTTAAAATTCACAAATATGCATCAAAATTCACCAGATATTATAGACCTCCTTGGTTATATCCTTGTATACCCTGCAGTACGCTAGTATTCCATGGCTTCTGAGTTGTAATTATATTCATAAAGTGACAAGGACATGTGGGATATCTGTATGCATGTGTGTGTGTGTGTGTATGTCAGCTTGAGAAAGGGCTGAAGGGTAATTGGCCAGCCTTTAATGACACCTTAAAGACACCAAGACCTCTAGCTCCCCCCCACTCTATCCTCTCTATGTTTCTCTCTCTCTTCATCACACTCTTTGAGATATCCACAGAGACACGTCAGAGACAGAGAACTGTGACACTGTCATACCTCTGACACATGCACGCACACAGAGGCCCAATTAGAGCTAAAGAGGTCTGATGGCTTTACTGCAGGCAGCCACAACCCGCCTCTTCAGTCCAAAAATATTGCTGCCACTGCCCTCATACACACAAAACACATCATTCCTGAAGCAAAGGTCAAGTCATCCAGAACAAGGTCAACTGGCCCTCTTTTTTGTTGGTTCAGCTATATTTTAGGAGCTTTACATTCTAGTTGAGCCCCCAGCATGAGTTTTTTTTAAGGAGACCATTATTCAAAAAAGTATCACCTTATTATTTCTACGGTAACGCTTGTCAGGTGACATACCGCAGCCACAATAGCACTGTATGCCAGATGTATCGCTTTTATTTAGTTTTTCCTATTTTATTCTAAAAATTTACAGACTTGTTAACTATATCATGAACTATCTTATATATTCTAATTGTCAAATAAGTGAAATGTTGTCATTTAAACACCTTTATAATGATCATGTTAGTTGATCTATTCTGTGCGACGGGTGCCGCCATGTTAGTTTGCACCGCAATTGCAGGGAGATGCATCTGTCGGATTTACAATACATAAATTCATCCATTTCTCCTGAAATACATAAAAGTAAGTGGCTGGTGAACTGGGAGAAGAACAGTGTAAACTTTATAGTTACCTACACAATGTGTATCTAATATGAATAAAACACATCATCAAATTATAATATATAAAACCATATCCCTGCCGGCTGTGCCGGATTGGCAAGGAATTAAATTGTTAAGCAATTAGAACAGCTTGGCCCAAAGGTGGAAAAGCTGCTAAAGAGAGTTTTGGTTTGGGCCAGTAAGCAATACTTACTGGCCCAAACCAAAACCGGCCCTAGCAACCACATAACAATTCACCTAGGCTATGTACACACTGTAAAGTTTCAGGAGTTCCCTAAATTATGTTCTGTGCTTACGGTACATGACTCACTCCCAAAACTGCAATGATTAACACTGTGGTAACCACAGCAAAGTTCTGGAATCTTGAGTGTTTGGTATCCGCAATTCTGACCAAATAAATTGGCTCATAATGCGATCAAGTTTACAGAGTTATTAAAGTGAGCAGGTGCGGGTCGTGAAATTTTGGTCTTATTTTCAGCATAAATCAATTGGATTTATTTCGGTTTATGGCGGGCTTGTTCTCGCTCGCTGTTTTTCTAGCAAGATCAGATCAGAACAGTGATTTTCTTGCATCACACACTTAGGGAAGAGAGAAACATCTCTGATGTACATTATACATTGTTAACTATTAGTTGTTCAATTTGGTTTTACACAGACTGCATACATTTTTTGTAAATGGGGTTGTCACTACCTGCATTTTTCGGGAGTTAATTTGATTGTAGAATGCGGTTGTCACTCCCGTAAACTACTGAATTGTGTGTGTACAGAACAGGATTAAGCACTAAAAGGTGAACTGACAACCGAAATTAGTTGCAGTGTGTATGCATGTGGCCCTAGAATTCCCTCAGAACACCTTAGCAACCACCATGGCAACCTCTCACAATACTAAAGCATAACAGATACATGGGGTTGGGCTCTTTTGACTTGGTCCAGTAAACAATACCCTAGCAACCAACCAGACCACCCAAGCAACCACACAGCAGGGAACTTAAAATCACTCAGAACACTTTAGCAACCACATAGGAATGCCTTGGCAACCTCTCACAACACTAAAGCATCATAGACACATTATAGACATCATAGGCCTTGTTTGACTTGGGCTAGTAACCACCCAGAACACCCTAGCAACTGTCAGTTTAAAAAAACATGTTAGGAAGTCGAAAATGTAAAAATCTAGTTATTACTTGCTGTATATGCACACAAAACTAAATAAATGAAAGAGGAGAAGGAGAGGGAAAAGGAAGATGGAGAAAGCTAGATTATTAAAATCTCAATTACACAGAAAAATACAGACACACTGCCTGTCCATACATCCTTCATGCTACTTGCACTGGTGCTTTCCTTTTCCTTATTTCAGCATTTCCATCCATCTATAACAGTATAGCTCCTCGCCGCCTCAGTACTAATTCTGCTGCTCATTGCACCTCAGTGACTCCTTCAGCACTAATAGCTTCCCATGATCTGATATGATGTTAATTCTGCTGTCTATTGCACTTCTGTGACCCCTTCAAAGATAAAAAAAGATTCTCAGGCAACATCTGCATAGCTAAAGACAGTCTGATCAACCTGTATGAGCCTTGCCCTGGTCTCTCCTCCATAATTACAAACAGTAAAGCACTATGGGGAGTCTGATAGACAAGCAATGGTGTTTCGTAGTACAGCCGTGACTCTGTGCTCAGCCAAAATGACACCTTGCTACCCCTACGGAGCAGTGAATTGTAGGACATTTATCTCTGCTGTACTAATCAATCAAGTTAAATGAAGGCAGGAATAAATCAGACATCCAGCCAGGCACAGTCATTCATCAGGGTACAGATGAGTTGTCCTCCGAGAAATTAACTCTAACCCACACACACATATACTCTAACACACCAACGAGGGAGTTACAATAAGAGATGGGTCTGACGTGTGACGTGTGTGTGCTTGTACGTCTGGGGAAAAAAAGAGTGTGTGTCAGTTTAAATTTCTTTGCACTTTGCTTTGGGCACATCATGCTCATCATAATAACTAAAGTACGCTGGCTGCCACTGTTGACAAAAGCCATCGAACCAGCTTAAACTGGAGTGGCAGATTAACTATGTTCTATGGGGGCTTTTTCCGATGCATGGTAATGATTCGCAGGACATGCAGACAAAAAGGCTATCACAGGGGAAAAATATAAATAAAATTTAAAAAGCTTAAATGAAGTGTTCACAACTAATTCAAGAGATATTTAGCAAATGAATGGATGAATAAATTCAGAGGTGTAGCACAACTGGAGGGGGACATTCCTCAAAATTCCACGTTTTAGGATATTTTTTGTATAGGGACAGTACAAAATGTAAAAAAAAAAAAAAAGATTAATTGTTCATAACTTGCATCTCATGTAAAAATATAGTATAACAAAATTATAAATGTAATGACTATAAAAAGCTACACATAAATACTCTATTAGACAGCCATTCATAAGTTTGAGGCTCAGTCAGATTTTTTTTTTTTTTTGGAACATTCTATAACCTGATTAATATTCATGAGTCATGCTGATAAGATTTATAATGCGTCCCTCCACTTTTCAGAACATTTCTAAAGAAAATGTCAATATGAATAAATGATTGAGAATAGGAAGAACTTATCATCCAAACACACTCATTCCCTAAAACCAGTCTCTCCTAAAATAAAGATGTTCTTTTGACGCTCCAGCACAAACTGAAGAACTATGTGCCTACTTAAAGAGATCTAATCAGCGTCCTTTATTAAAATCAAAAACATCTCATGAATATTTGAGCGACGCATTTCCATATTCTAAGCGTTTGTGCCACTGCAGGCGACAGAAGCCCGGAACACAACAATGTAACAATACATACCTCATCATAAGTGTACCGGTAGTCAGCTCTCTTTGATTTCAAATCCCACAGCACCACGATCCCAGACTCAAATCCTATTATGAGCTAAAACGAGAAGAAAGATGTGGGGGGAACAAGAAAAGAAGGAAAATACGCCGTCAGTCTGTAAACCTGACCTGTAAACTGATGAGAGTTCATGCAGGTGGCGACATAAATCTAAAAGTACAGTAAATGATGTGTTTCAGCAAAGTAAATATTAAATAGCTGTTAGAGAAAGTTTAAGTCCTTTCATCTGATTGTTAATCCAAAACAAAAATTCATTCCTTCTTAAACAAAATCAATAAATCAGACAAAACATTCCACTGTAAACATAGAAAATATGTGCAAGCAAGTTGTCATTTATTATTAAAAAAATAGCTCACCTGACAATGAAAATTCTATAATGTACTTGTCGTTCGAAACCAGTATGACTTTTATTTTCCTTGTTTTCTGATTTCAATTTTATCCTGTACAAAAAGTTACTGTATAACTTCAGAAGACTTGAAATATTCCTTTTAAGATACTATTATGGTGCTTTTGCATGGTTTCTTAAGCTCTAAAGCTTAAGTCTACAGTTACTGTAAATGCATGGACAAGAACAACCAGGAAATGCATCAAAACTTATTTTAAAAATGACAACAAGTCTCCTGTCATCTAAGTTTTAAACCTCTTTGTTCATCTTAGAGATTCAGTGATAGTATATGAATTGATAAAGTGTCAAGAGTTCTGTCAGCCAAGAGGGAGGGACAATGTCTCTAAGGACTTTAAGACCCATTAAGAACTGAGCGGACCTGTTATGGATCGATGCCCCGTTCAGGGGCAGAAGTGGGATGGGAGAGAGAGTGTGAGTGGATCATCACTGTAAAGGCACCTATGAGGAGCTCCCAGCTGCCAGAGAAAGAGACAGACAGTTTGTCATCCATATGAAGGCAAAACCCCAGCAGGTGTTTGCCGGTCTCTCTGCTCCCCTCTGACTGTGCACTAGCAATTAGCGAAGGTAAAAAGAATGTCTAAAAAGATGCATTTGGAAGTAGCTGGAGCATTTGTTCATCTCCTTCATATCTCCTCGATCATTTGTTTTCAAAAACAACATAATTTGCTAACAAGCTGTGTGAGATTAGACCCAATTACTGAACTGTGCTGCACTGTAGGAAAGCAATGTCTTATGAGTTCAGAATGGAAAGAAACAAAAGCTTTGTCGGCGCAAGGGAAATTAATTATTCATGTCAGGGAGTGCTGATTTGTTTTCATGTAGTTGTGCCTGCTCTCCATACCTTGCCCTCATCCATAGGATTGTCACTAATGTGAACCACTGGGCCGGGGTGGGCCTTGGAGGACCTGTGGGAGAGAGACAGATTTAGGATTGGTATTAGTCAAGGAGAGGATCGAGGAGTTCAAATACACAACGGGAAATATAGTATGAAGACAGTGAGGAAACGATCCTTGGGGATGTGTGTGTTTGACTCTGTGAGATGGAAAGAAAGGACATTTATGGCAATTTTCAGCAGCCATGACTCTATAGCAGTGGTTCCCAACCTTTTTTAGGCCAAGGCCCACCTCTCTGAATCAACACAGCACCGCCCACTCAGTGAGTCAAGAGCGCACATGCACGGTTTGTTTGCGCATCAATAATTGCGGACTTGCGCATGCCTAATGTACGACTGCTGTATGTCACTGTAATCGTCTTTACCTTCATTACTATCGTCATCCATCAAAACCTTTTTAGTGACACAGGTTTTCTTTTTCCAACTGAGAGAGTTTGCGTTTTCAGCCACCGTTCAGTCTGTATTTCACAGCAGCACGATGAGAAACAGACTGGGCTGAACCGAAACAATCACAGAATACGTACGAGAGAGGTGGTACCTTGTTTTAAATGTATTTTTTTATTAATTTAATTTAATGTATTAAATGTAACGTATTAATAATTAAATTAAGGAATTATAGTAATATATTTAAATTAATTTTAATTTATCTCGCGGCCCACCTGGAGGATCACTGCGGCCCCCTAGTGGTGTGTTCTGCAGTGAGGGGCTACTGCAAACTTTCGAATGGTAGTGTATGTTGTCATTTGTGTGATGTAACTATGAGTATGATTATGTTTCCCAACATGCACCTAGAATGAATAAATCAGTTCAACACACACCAACACTACCAACACACACCAACCAATACATACCGATACATATTCCCAAGACACCGATAACCCACATATAACATAATAACACCCAAACACAAACCCGAAAATCCTTAATGAAAGAACAAAACATTTGACAGAACAAACAAAACCATGATATATTCAATCTGGACAGTGTTTAATAATGATTCAAATCCCCAAAAGATTTGATGGCCTGAGAAGTCCAGCACTGGCTAGGATCCAAGCTTTATCACCACTGAAATAGGGTTTTCCTCATAAAAATATCCTCTTTAACAATGCATTACAAAATCCAAGAGTGGGATTCTTGCCATGCAAAGCTGTTCAAAACAACAGGGTTTTACATAGTGCATCGAATAATTCATGACAGGTCCCTATAGAGGCATCTTATATTTAATGTTGTCCAACTGAAACCAACCTAATATGAATTTTTCCATTCATATACTTAACTCCATTAGGCTTTTGAAATATGAAATATATAAGCCTCCACTGACATTCAGACAGTCAGTTTCAACCTCAAGATTATTCAAAGCTAAAATTTCATTAAATACATAAAAAAAGCTTTGAGATCTCCCCGGGACACAATGGTGTAAGCATGAAATTTTACAAGACCACTACTGCCCACTCATTTACAGCCAATGAATAATATACCCTCATTACTTTAGTTAAGAAACAGAGCAAAATATTTTATCCTAAAAAATATGGCAGTGTAAAAAGGCAGTGTGTCTGCTTTTCTGATACACTCAGCTACAGTATCTTTCTCTCTAAACATTACAAAACAAGCTGCCTTGCCATCAGTAGGTGTTACTTTAGCGTGGACTATACTGTGGACACCCATAAGGCATTGACTGTACTGGCAGGAGTCTTATTCCTTTGTACCCTCTGACTACCCAGCAGGCCAACTGTGCTGTTGACGGCTCTCAGGCACAGGCTTAGACGCCTATAGTGGTGACAGCCGTGGCATAGACAGGGGTCCTTCTCTCCCCTCCAGCTACATTCTGTTGAGCTACAGCATGATGAGGAGAGACAGAGCAGTATACGTCTGTTATGGTGATGGAGGTTCGACAGACAGGGGTCCTGATCTGCATCTTTCTCCTCTAGAGTTTGTTGGGTGTCTGAAATGTGACTGACAGATACAGCGGGAATAAAAATCTGTAACATGGGACCCCTCACTTTTACAAAATGACATAATAAGAGGAGTCTTAAAAGAAAATTTTCTTTAATAACATTGTTAAATGTAACAATAAAAATGTTTAATGTAATCTTAGCGAATCTCAAAATGAATATCAATTTTTTTCATAAATTCTAATGTTGTGATGACTAAAGTGGCTTTCACACCGGAGGAACTTTTTCATAGTTTTTCAACTCCTTTTGGGGAAACTAAATTAGCTCCTACTTCAGAGTAGGGTCTAACCCAGCACAATAGGAATGACCAGTGACGTAAATGTACGCTGATTGGCCGAATGCACGCGAAACACCGGCACCTGCCATTATAAAAAAAAACAGTGTACACACACAGTTTCTAGCCTATATATTTACTCCACAAACTAACTCTACAAACATGGAAAACAGTGATATAGATGGACCTCTCAACCTTTATGCTAAGGAGAAAATCTAATGCAACTTTGAGCGGACCAAGCGAAACATGATTATGTATTTGTGCTCAGCTAGTGACATTGGACATCAAACACACAGCAAACGCTAATACTTTTTCATATACTGTCTTCTTTCTTTGTATAACTGTTCTATCTAATAACATATTAGACAGGCTGTTACACAGATCATAAAATAATGAAGACGGAGAATGTGAGAGCTGTGTGCTTAGGGTCTGGCGTTCTCAGCGCCGTAAAAATAGATGTCTGCCGCGCCGTCAAAAAAAAAGTCACAACAACAAGAGCGCCTTACATCACTTCAGAGTTCCTACTGGTGGTGCGAATGCAACCGGAAAATGGCCCTAGGGGAACATTAGCTCTCGGAGAACCACCCTGGTGGCTAGTTCCTAGAACTACCTTGTGCGAAAGACCCTTAAATTAACTTAACATTAACATAGCATTTAAAATGCTTGATTTTACCTTGAATTAGTTTGAAAATGACTGAATTTATTTATTCAAAATAGTATAGAACAGTATAATTCTATACTGTTTTATTGTATACAATACTACTGGCCGATGTCCAATAAATTACTTTTATTGGACATCGGCCAATAGTACTGTATATAATAAAATAGGAGCCCCACAAGGCTGTGTGCTCAGCCCGCTGCTTTTTGAAACGCTCTACAGTGAAGAAGTGGCACAACTGGCCGAATGGTGTGGTACAAATAACCTGTCCCTCAATGTGGGGAAGACAAAGGAGGTTGTGATGGACTTCAGGACGAACTCTGTTGACCACCTCCCACTGACTATCGGCAGCTCGACTGTGGAGAGAGTCAGCAGCACTAAATTCCAGGGGGTGCACATCACAGAAGATCTCACCTTGACCACTGACACTACATCACTCTCCAAAAAGGCCTAACAGCGCCTCCACTTTCTACAGCATCTGAGAGCAAGTCTCCCTCCACCCATCCTCACCACATTCTACTGGGGCACTATTGAGAGTGTGCTGATCAGCTGCATCACTGTCTGATATGGGAACTGCAGTGCTGCAGACCATACAGCAGACAGTGAACACAGCTGCAAGGATCATCTGTGTCCCTCTCCCCTCTCCAGCAAAGTCACCAGCATTGTGAAGAACCCCATCCATCCCTCCCACAGTCTCTTCCAGTTTTTGCCATCAGGAAGACGGTACTGGAGCATCAGAGCCCACTCTGCCAGAGCCCGTTCTGCTCAACAGCTTCTTTCCCCAGGCTGTGAGAGCCCTCAACTCAAATCCCCTCGCTCCCCTCTGAACCCCGTTCAAACCCCTACATCCTGAACCAGAAACATTAACACTCCTACCACACACTTAACATCTTGCTGCTAGTGTCCCCCAAGGACTGTTCATTTAAAAAAAAAATTTACAGTTCTCATGTGCAATACTATGTGAGCAAATAGACTACTCATAGGTTGAGTGGGCCTTACAAACCATCAACCTTCAATAATACTCTGGTCTCACCCTGTTGTGCACTGATCATTTTAATTACTTTTCTCTCTCTCATGCACTGACCCTGTTTGCACTGTTTTTGCCTTGTATCTCTCTTTGCATGACTGCTCTTCTCTGTATCACTGCACTATGTGTTGTTTCATGTGTAAATTCAAGTGTCTAAAGTTTTATGTAAAGTATTTGTATAGTTAGATTACTCTTTATAAATAGGTTAGATATGTGTAAATTTATATATGTTTATATATGTCTTTGTTTTATATGTTTATATGTAGCATGTGGTCCTGTGAAGCATGACATTTCGTTCCCTTGTATGTCTCCACATATAGTGGAATGACAATAAAGCTCACCTGAACTTGAATCAATATTTGCTGATAAATCCTTCACATAAAGATTACTGAAATGTATTATTGCAGCGGTTAAAGTATTAAATAGATAAAACAGGCAAAAAAAAGTCAATCTTTTGTCAATCTGTTAGTCTCTGAGGTAAACAAAGAGCTGTTCAACCAGGACACATTCACAAAAAAATTAGGGTACTTGATTTTAAGTGCTCCTAGAATAGGAAAATTCCTAATTACAAAATTCAGGGGGGGAAATTCAAAGGCCAGGGAACATGATTAATCCTGTTAATTTTATTGCATTTTTTTATTGTCATTTTATGACAGCCCTAAAAAATACACATAATTATTATTTAAAATAACATGTAACCACAATGTTCAGTTGAGATATAAAACATTTGAACAAAAATCCCTTTTCAAAAAAGCATTTGTAAGTAGTATTTACAAATCCTCTGTCTGATGTCATAAAATACCAGGTAATCTAGTTGAGAGATAAAACTATCCCACCATTTTCATCTGTGGCATGCATTGATGATTCTGATGAATTATAGTATATTCCATCGAGAAATGAACCTAACTTCACCCGACAGAAACCAAATTTAGTTCATGAGGTCAACGAATACATTCGGCACAAATTAAGCCCTGTTTGTGCATGTGTGTAGAGTTACATAGAGTGAGCAAGAAAAAAAAAGAGGGAAGAAGAATTAGAGTAGCACCCACACAGAAAGGTCAAGGTAGCGATCATGTTGAGAGGGTGACGGATTGTTAACTACTCTGTTCCTTAGACCTCAAGATTCCTAATTTATGTCCCCACAGTTCCCTCATATCTCTCAGCCCTTACTTGAGGAGCAGGCTGGATTTAGAGAGCTGATCACCATGGCAACAAGAATAGGATGGTCAAAATCTCATTCTGTAACTGCCGCCCTCACTCCACACTGTCTCATTCACTCAAGACACCTTAAGATTACATAATTTCACCCGTTTCACCTACATACACCCTTTTACCCACAATCCTTTTCTGAGGTCCAAAATAATTACTATACCAAATGTATGAACCTCCTATTCTCACGAATTCTCTCTGATTGTAAGGAACGCATGTTGACATGAAGTTCAATTTCCTGTCATTAGGAAAAACCACAGCACAGCATCCACTTCAATCCGTACCAGCTGTGTGTGTGCACGTATAAACATAGGAAATCCAGGATGCAATTTGCTCACATTTTAAGCGATCGCATTGATTTGCTTTAAGCAGCAACACCTGTTGTGCAAACTGAGTATCTGAAATGTATGTCAGACGGTTAAAGGATTAGTTCACTTTCAAATGAAAATTTCCTGATAATTTACTCACCCCCATGTCATCCAAAATGTTCATGTCTTTCTTTCTTCAGTCGAAAAGAAATTAAGGTTTTTGATGAAAACATTCCAGGATTTTTCTCCATATAGTGGACTTCAGTGGAGCCCAAACGGATGAAGGTCAAAATTACAGTTTACAGTGATCCCAGACGAGAAATAAGGGTCTTATCTAGAGAAACCATCGCTCATTTTCTAAATTGTTTTTACATTTTTATACATTTTAACCATAAATGCTCATCTTGAACTAGCTCTCTTCTTCTTTATTTGAATTCCGGCAGTGTAGACACTGCTAAGTGTATTACTGCCCTCCACAGGTCAAAGTTTGAACTAAATTGTCATATACAATATGCTAGTGCAAGTATATAACAATTAGTTCAAACTTTAACCTGTGGAGGGCAGTAATACACTTAGCAGTGTCTATACTGCCGGAATTCTAATAGAGAAGAAGAGAGCTAGTTCAAGATGAGCATTTATTGTTTTAAACTTTTTTCTTTTCTTTTTTTTAGAAAATGAGCGATGGTTTCTAAGAGCCTTATTCCTCGTCTGGGACGGTGTAGAACGCTTTGAAGCTGCAGTGAAACTGTAATTTTGACCTTCAACCGTTTGGGCTCCATTGAAATACACTATATGGAGAAAAATCCTGGAAAGTTTTCATCAAAAACCTTGATTTCTTTTCGACTGAAGAAAGAAAGACATGAACATCTTTGGATGACATGGGGGTGAGTAAATTATAAGGAAATTTTAATTTGAAAGTGAACTAATCCTTTAATAGACCCTCTATAAACATCATAAAAGATATCTGGTATACACTGTTTTAGTAACTGTACACGTATGTACACAATCGCAGCATGCCTCAAGACCTACTGCTGTCTTCTCAACCTTGGCCAAGGAGAGATCCATACATCACTGTCTTTGTTGGCGGAGATCTGGATTTATGACAGCGCTGTCACACATACAGACATGCACAGACTCGTTTCGAAATGCGGAGACAATCTGCTTTTCCGGAGGGCACGGTGGCGATTCTTTGTGCCTGGCTTGAGATAGCCTATGCTGTAGTCTGTGCACCTGGGAACCGCTTAAAAATTAAACCACCTTACATGCCTCAGAGTCCCCTTGTCAGTGTGGCATCACGCCACTCCATTATGCCCACCCTTAATCCCCCGACAGCCCACACAGTCAAGTGCCAAACTACATGCCCCCGTACTCTAAAACAACTCGCTGCTACTGACACCTGCAGCAACAAACTGTTTTTCTCAATGCCTGGCATCATGCCCACATCACCCACCACCATATTATCATCCCTACAGCAGAGTGGCATGCCAGATTTCTCCCTCTCAAACAGGCACAGACCATCTTGGTTAGCTGCTGTGGCATAGCTGCTACTGTGAAGTGCATTTTTAGAGTATTTATAGAAAGGAGGTTTACATGCACACTTGATTTTAAGACACTTTTCACGTTAGCATATTTTTTGATGTGAGGAGTATTATATGTTTGATTAATTATGATTTGAAATTAATCTAGCATGAAAAGTAGCTTATTTTAAACAGAGCTGATGTGTTTAACCTTCTCAACTGTCATAAATTTCAAAATTAAAATAAATTTGATAATTTACAAATACAAACTATATATATATATATATATATAAATTCCCATTTTTNATATATAAATTCCCATTATTGGGATTATAAATTATAGGGTAACACTTTACAGTAAGGTTTTATTAGTTAACATGAACTAAGAATGAACAATACTTCTATTAATCTAGCATTTATTAATCTTAGTTAATGTTAATTTTACATTTACTAATACATTATTAAAATCAAATAAAATCAAAAGTTGTTTTTGTTAACATTAGTTAATGTACTGTGAACTAACATGAACAGCGTGATTTTTATTAACTAACATTAACAAAGATTAACAAATATTGTAACAAATGTATTGCTCATTGTTAGTTCATGTTAGTTAATACATTAACTTATGTTAACAAATGAGACCTTATTGTAAAGCAGTGGTTCTCAAACTTTTTTGGTCACGCCCCCCTTTAAACTTTTAAAAAATCGAAAAATGATAAAAATGGAAATTTACTCCATTTCAAAAACACCTGCAATAGTTTCACTTTGTAATGTAGTTGAGTCACTGAAAAATATAACAGTAAGAGAGAATAATAGATCTGAACATAACTTTTAATTTAAATAAGCAAAAAATTCACATATTTCAGAGATGCTTTGGATGAACAATATATAATCAGTGGCTGCAGTGAGCTCTTTTGACAGTGTGTCACGAGCTCAGCTTCTTCTTCTACGTCTTCTCGCCGGTGTCATGAGAAATCGAGTTCCCCCAGGAATCGGGTCTCCTTTAGGACCCAGGCAGTAATGCCTGATCAAAAGTTGTTATCACAATGTCTTGACTCATTATAACTTATTTAACTATTGTGTGATGTTTATTACATTAAGTGCACAAACAACATGCTTGAAATATAAAATTAATGCCTATGTATTGCATAATAAAACAAACTGGAACCATGCCTAGCAATGTATTTTTCATAAGGATAAGGATTGTTGCAACATATACTATGTTACATACTATGTTGAACATACTAAGTAATTTAATATTGATTTTACACAATAATAGTAATGTGGTACAGTACAGGCTATAATAATAATATAATAAATACTATTGTAGTACCTACTATTATGGTATTTCCACAAAAATAATAGTAATAATACTATTTTATATATATATTAATTGTCATGCTAAGTACACACAAAAGTCATTAATTTGAAATGTAATTTGAATTGTAATTTTTGAATGTAATTGGGAACTATATTGGAACCAAAAAACATACCTAATATAATATAAGCTAAGCTAGCAGGCTAACCGGGTAGATGTATGCTATGCTACTACGTAAGCTAACTAAAAAAAAAACAAAAAAACAGTAAGAACGAGAAAATGCTTGATTTCACAACCTATAGCTTCAGTTATAGTATATGAACCAAGTATTTTAAAAGACATGAATGGTTATAATAATGAATTTTAAACGATATAAATCATAATGTGATTTTGCAGGAATTGTAATCAGGCGCTAAAAATACTACCCATTAAAAGTCAGTTTAACCAATGGGATCACTCAGGGTCCTAAAGGAGACCTGATTCCTGGGGGGACTCGATTTCTCACCACACTGGAA
>RJVU01048406.1:14459620-14476355 GCA_003731715.1 Anabarilius grahami | reverse complement strand
TGATGTGTGCTAGCTGAGCCTGAATGAACCTATTTCCATGGTGACGTGTCATGCAGGCGCAGTAGTGCTGTATGACATATCTAGCCTATCACTTTTATTTTATTTTTCCGTGTTTTATCCAAAATATTTACAAACTTGTTAACTATATCATGAACTATATGTGTTGAAAGTGATGAAGGGGGTCAAATTGAATCTGAGGTGGCACAAATCAGATCCGAGGAGTCCTTCTCGGTTGAAATCACATTCGGTTTAGATCGCTTTCCGCATTTAAATCGCATTCCGGGGGTGGAGGGTTGGGTCCTTCAGATCATTGCATTTCAACCGTGGATGACACAGACCAAAATCAGAGACGAAAAATAAGACACCACCGCATGGTGTAGATTTAAAAGTATGCCCATTTTCCTACCTTTTTTGTAGATAAAATTCATTTTCTGATCCTTCTTTGTAACATTTACATTAGCTACGTTTTTAACCCATGTTGCCAGATAATATAGCCTATAGCCTACTTATTGTATGTCAAAAATGTAGGAGAATATGTTTTCCATGGATTTTCACAAATTGTTTTGTTTGAGGAAAAACATGAAAATATACAGTTATGGTTTCATTTTTGTTAATTTGATTTAGTTGATTAGTTTGGCCTCAACTGCATTTAGATGGTTTTCGGTAATCGATCTGGCAACAGCAGATTGTTTTTCCGCTTGGGCGAGCACCTCCAAGTAGAAAAACTGCTTATAAGTGTTATGTTCCACCTCAAATGACAGGAAATTTATATTTATGTTAATATTAAGAAGCAAATCCCCACACTCATTCTCTTGAATGGTTAGGGTATTGAAGAGCACAGTTTATGTAGAGCACGGTTTGGTAATATAAACATAGAAGCACATATTGACAGAGAAGAAGGGGGATAATAATGTTGTCATATAATTATTTAATATGCATTTTTTTTTTAATAATACGATATTGTTAAACACCTGAAACTTATAGTGGAACAGGTTTTCTCAGGTCTGTTTAGTAAAAGCACATTTATTTTAAATTACCCGAGACCTGAGGCTACTAATATCAGTCTTGACCCATGTCCGAGGCACTTGTCAAAGTTTTTAACCCGAACCCGCTCGGGTCGGACCTCGGGTTTTCGGATTCAAGTGGACCTGTGAATACCTCTACAACCAGGTCAATCAAATCTTTCAGAAAGTGTATGAGAGGCGCAGAACTTGAGAAAGACACCAGCCATTTTGGGTAAAAGCAATTATTGGAATTATTTAAATAAAACAAAACAAAAAAACCTTTGAGCTACTGAATGCTGTGCATTTTACGTTTGAACAAATGCTGTTAATAGTTATAAAGAGAGAATTTAACTCACAAAGTCACATATTTATTTTAAAACAAAAATGTTCACAGAAAGGTAATTTACAATTATTTGTTCTAAAAGTTAGCGTTAACATCATTCATCATTAATAATAAAAACTTGCATCAGAAAAAGGCATTTTGTATTAATGCCAACTGCCAAATAGTTAGTGAACACTAATTTCTCAGCAGGCTCATTGGGTGCCTGGCACGTGGTGTGTGAATGTGCGTGTCTGTGTTTGTGCTGTAGAGATATAATTTGATGATAACCTCTACTGGGAACCTGGGAACTGCACACATTCATATTTCCACAGCAAGAAGAGACAGAAAGAGAAAGGGAAGGAGGCAAGAGCAAAACACATATATGCATATGCAATCAGGGTGGTGGAAAATAACAATTAAAACAGATTAACAGTGATCACTAGAGCTCAAACTGTTGGCACAGAGACACGAAGCAGACAGCAATGTACAAGCATGCATAAAAAAAACAATGGCGTGTAATGGCGTCTCACACTCGGAAGGATTACAAACACAGACACACAAATGTCTGATGTTTGTGCGAGTATTATGAGAGAGAAATGTTCATTATAGGAATGTGCCGATCAAGTTTTATGTGCCCTCGATCCGATCCCAGTCATTGAATTAATTCTATGAGGTAATTATATTTAGATATATAGATAGATAGATTCATACTAAAAGCCAAAAAACTTTTGATTTCATGAGGACGTGTACATTTAAGTGTACATCAGTTGTAGCATTTGTGGTGCTAGAATTACTTCATCTTATGGTCAGTTTAATTAAACGCAATGTTTTATCTGATATCGGTTATTCTGAACGTTTTGCATAGCCCTAATGTTTGTGTCATTTTTTCACAATTTCTACAAGCTGTAACAGAATGTTTGTGGGTGCGGGCAGGAGTAGATACAAACATTGCGGGTGCGGGTGGGAGTGGAACAAACACGTTGCGGGAGCAGGCATTAATGGTCAGAAATTCAGCCGGAGCGGCATTAAGAAAACAGTCCTGCACAGGGATCTACACTGTTGCTTTGAAATTACACTTTTTAAACTGCATTTTTAAAGTTGCACTGTAGAGTGCAGACAGAGCAGCCTTCATCCATCACCAAGAGGAAGCCAATACAGTCATTCAGTGGCTCATCCCGTCCATCCATCACAGACGCTTTGAAGTGACAGGGCTGGAAGATACCGGAGGAAATTTTGTGCGCCGATAACGGCACGCCTTGAATCCTCATACGTCCTCCGACCACCTGTAGCCGTCTGCTTTGGACCCCCATCATGTAATGAGGAAACACACACACACAGCGATCAGATGATATGGTGAGGTCAGGGGCAATCGGTGTTGGTCAAAAAATAATGAAAAGAGAGAGAGATACAAGAAATACTGTCAAAAAATGCTATTGCAAGAGAGAGGAGAAGTATATCGCTGAATAAATGACAGCACAGAACTGAAAAAATGTCAAAAACTTCCTAACATCACAAACATGTTGATAAGAGGGCAAAGCAGAAGACAGAACGTGAAGTGAATGCTTGGAAGAGAAAGACATTGCTGACTCTATGCCCACACACAATAAAGTCCAGTGGGCTGTTCAAGGCTATAAAGAAAACACCTTTTAAATCTTTTCATAAACAGCAGTGAGCACTATAAGATGTTGCCATCCATTACTAGACAGTA
Source organism: Anabarilius grahami (assembly GCA_003731715.1). NCBI lineage: Eukaryota > Metazoa > Chordata > Actinopteri > Cypriniformes > Xenocyprididae > Anabarilius > Anabarilius grahami. Next base: position 14,473,321 of record RJVU01048406.1, on the reverse strand, counting down.
ACTATGCATTAAATGTATTCATTATGGCTCTGTTCCAAAGCCTAGTGAGCTGTCTACAGAGGCAGCATTTTAAGGCATCATAAACACAAATGCTGCTCCACAATGAAGGCAACTAAATTATACATAAATTCAAAAGGCTTGGCATATATCTTTTATAATGCTTAGTGAAATAAGTAAATGCAAAATGGCAGATGAGGTAAGAGGAACATTGATTATATACTTATATATATTTCATTTGACGCTGGCAAGCAATGATAAAAAAGGCTACACTTTATTTTACAGTATGTACTTATAGTGAAAGAAAATGCTGGTGATATAAGGTAACTACATGGGTTAAGGTTAGGTTTAGGGGTAGGTTCAGGGTTAGTACCTAGTTATAACCCAGTTATTGTAATTGCTATAATAAGTACATAGTATGTACATGCAGAACAGGTCTGTAAAATAAAGTGCTACCATAAACAGTTTAGTGTAATTAAATAATTGCTTTGTATTTATCTAACTAACATGCTAACCTCAAACTCTTTTGAAATCAATTGTGAGTTGAGCCACATTTTGCAACCGGGGATGATTCATTTTAAAATACTAACTAATGTTTTGCTGTTTTTCCAGAGCTGTCTTTCAAAATTTGCATACATGGACATTTTTCTTTTCTCCACATTCTTGGCTATCTTCCATGTGATATCTTATACCAGGTCTTGTGTGTTGTATAGCTTGCGCTTTACAACATTTTATCATGGCAGGAAAAGATGCACACTATGTGGCAAAAAAAACTGACCAAAAAAATGAAACTGGTTGAATATTAAACACAACTGTCAATCAAACATTTAAATGAGATAAAATGAATGAATGACAAACAGACAGATCGATAGATCGATCTTTTGTAACAGAGCTAAAGTGTGATATTCATGAGTGTGCGGCTATATCAAAAGCATTAAGACAGTCAAAAGTAGGCTAAAGTAGGGTCAGAGAAAAAAGCAAGAAGAAACAGAAAGCAGCCTAGGGGGTCAATAGTGACGTTTATTCTGCTCTGACGTCAGGAGTGTCAAGTCATGCTTTACCCTTAGAGAGACAAGACAACACACAAACACATGAATATGCACACCGAGAGCTAACATGTTAGAGTGAGTTCCAGTGAAGCTGACAACTGAGTGTGAAACACAAGCTTACTCTCTGCTTCTTTCCCATGCTCCTGGGAATGATTAATTTGTCTAATACGCTTTCTAAATAAATAAACTCCAGAGGCACGTTTGATTTATTGGGGACCCAAACAATTAAAGTTGCAAGCACTGTGGCTGTCGCTGCAACAAACTGACTTCACCTTGAGCATGCTTCAGTGCTCATACGCTCTCAAACAAGCCACTCTGCAGATACACTTGACACACAGCATGCTCTATTAAAACATCCTGGACTCAGCAACACTGTAATCAGCTAACATGCAACCAGGGATGATTCATTTTAATACATTTACTAATGTTTTGCTGTTTTTCCAGCGCTGTCCTGTCTTGTGAAATTTGCATACATGGACATTTTTCTTTTCTCCACAGTCTTGGCTTCCTTCCATGTGATATCTTAGTTCTTATGTGTTGAATTAAGCATGATAGCTTGCGCTTCACAGCTATGATTTTCACACAACATTTTAACTTTGCTGGAAAAGATGCTGAAAATTATGTGGCAAAAATGAACTGACCAATATAAACTGGTTGGATATTAAACTCAACTGTCAATCAAACATTTTTGTCTATGCAATAGACAAAGGGATAAAACCAATTAACGACAAATAGACAAAAATACAAAATAATAGATAGGAAGATGGATAGGTAGATAGAAAGATAGACAAAAAGACAGACAGATACATGTCACAGTGAGGAAATTTTCACACCGGTAAATAAACCTACGACAATACCAGAATTACCAATTATATAGATATTGTATATCATTTTCGGGTATCAGGGAGCCGCTATCAATATGTGGGGTATTGAAATCGCTTTTGAATGTGCGCTCCCTTTTCACTATCGCTTTCAAATTCGCGATCACGCGTACTCTGTGTATAAGGAGCGGGGATACATTTTACAAAATAGAGCTGTGTGATATTCATGTGTGTGCAGCTATATCAAAAGCATTAAATCCTCCGCCATCGTCTTGTCAGTCATCTCTCCTTACCCCTATCACATGAAAAGTGAAATCTGACTGCTGCTGCACTGTGCTGCGACTCAGTTCAGTTCAGTTTATTCATCCCTTAAAAAATAAAGTTTGCAAAGCAGAACGTCCGTTATCCAACTGAACTAAATGGTTTTTATTTCTATAAAAAAGCAAAATGACAGTGGGGGCAATGCTGCAGTAGGCAAGTAATGTAATAGGTACAGATAGACATAGATAGACAGATAGACAGATAGACAGATAGACAGATAGACAGATAGATAGATAGATAGATAGATAGATAGATAGATAGATAGATAGATAGATAGATAGATAGATAGATAGATAGATAGATAGATATTCTTGTTTATGTGGTCATCTCAGGAAGAAAGACAAACTGTAAGAAGTATACAGGAGGACTCAAATGAAAAAAAGTGCTGTGTGCATCATTAAAAGCCTCTCTCCCTGTAGGTGGGTGTGATTGATTTCTGGAGATTGGCCAGAGAGTATTAATGACCCTGTTCTTCAGGCTAAATTTAGATCTAGCGTTCACCACTCACAGAGGATGATGTAGACCCTCTAAAACACACACGCACACAAATACAAGAGCTAAGAAGCTTGCAAAGGCAAAAGAACAGGCAAGAGAGGGACAGGGCAAATGAAAAGCTAGTAGATTCTTTTGTAGCAAGAGGCCAAAAGACAAAATATCTAGTGCAAAGTAGAAGCAGTACAGTCTTTAAACATTTTCAAGGGCTAGCCAAATTTGAAAGTGGGACTTTCTCAATTGTTAATGAGTTACATAAGCTGAATCAGTTAATTAAAGTTTCTAATAAAACTAAATTTGTGTTTTTTAAACAAATCATATTAACATTCAATTGCAAAGATATTAGCTCAAATCAAAGATTACAACTAGGATATACAGCTTTAGGACTTTGCTACAGGACATACATACAGCTCACAGTGCTTTATCTCATTCATATGAGTCTGTGAAATGTCTTCTGACTGTATCTCTCATATCAAATGTGCTTTGCGTTTAAGATGAATAGATAAATAGATGAAGACATAATCGATGGCTGAAAGAGAGAGAAGCACACTGGGTATTGTGAATGAAATAAGATATTTTTACCCATGGGAAGCAACAAAAGACATTCCAAACACCAAATCAATCAACATTTAAACATACGGTGAGGCTGTGAACCGTGTATGATGCTGTATCTGATACTCTGTGAGAAGTCTCAAATTCACAAGTCATTATGGCTGTTGAATAAATGTTTTGATACAAGGTGTCCTATTAAAATGCATTGCCCCATGAGGGAAGGTTAGACTGGTAACTGCAATGCATTAACGTACTTGAAATGTGCACCAAGCACTAGGAAAATACAAGTATCGGATCTGGATTCCATATTGGCAGATACTTAATATTCAATGACTGGGATCAGATCAGGGGTACAAAAAAACTTTTTGTAGAAAAGCTACACTATTTTGAAAACACACCATCATGCTACTAAAAAATACAGTTTGTAGCATTGCTTCCATTGGTAAGTTTCTCCTCAACACTGGAACGCACACAAGCAAAAACGTCATGCTTTTTGGCAAGGCGGTCTACTCTGACTTCAACAAGGTCATGGCACATGCAATGCACTCGCAATAAAGATGGGTAATATTTAGCTTTTAATTTAAGAAATGGAGAGCCAACTCACATTGAGAGACTTTACTGTCTTTTCTCCTGCGTTTCCTTTTAACGGTACAGCAAAATCAACTGCTCTTTCACAATCTTATCTGTCCAAGGACACCATATAGCACACACAGTCAAGAATTCCAACACTGGAGCAATTCCCAGGGCATAGTACCGATAAGTCAGTCATTAAAAGGATGGAAAAGAAGGAGGGGAAAAAAAGAGAAGAAAAGGTGAGTACAAGAGACAGAGGGAGAGACAAACGGGGAGATGGAAGAGATAGATTGAAATAGTGATGGAGGGAGGGGTAAAAGAGAGGGAGAAAGAGGAAAGGGAACAAATGAAGAAACGATAAAAGAAGATAGAGAAGCAGGTATAAGAACAGAATGTCCTAAAGTGTTGGCAGGGAAAACATTCTGTTCTGGCCGCTGATGATTTAAGTGAGTTTTGAATTTTTCTCTCTGTTTTTAAGATTGGGCATAGAAGAAAATGATTAGCTATTTTCAATTAGCATCAACAACTTGTGAATAAGTTGAAGAGTTGTCCGTGGGCAGCAGGCCAAGTTAATGAGCGTTGGTCTTAACCAGCTCCGTCAATTGGTGAAAAGGAAAATTAAAATTAAGTATGATGAATGTGAATAATAAAACGTACAAGCACTGAAACGTGAAAGTGAAAGAGCAAGACAGAGAAAGAGAGAAAAAATAAGTCATGTCACTTTTGAGTGCTTACAAATTGTTGCTGACCCTTCTCAACGAGCTCGAGGGTGAATCAAAAGCCAGAACATTAGCGAGCCTGTGCACTGACCCATAATACCTCAGTCTCTTCCAGATTCTAGAGAATTCCATCAAGGACAAAGCTTCTGTGTGAAGCCAGCAGCACTGTTCAGCTCTTCCCTCTACCCATGAGTCAGCATGCTGCCTGGACAAGAAACATCCTTCAACACTATCTAAGAAATGCCAACTTGCTGCAGTATCTGTTCTTTCCTTTATTCTGTTCTATTTTCTCCAAACTCCTAATGCCCCTTTATTTCTTATGGTTTGTATTAAAGGGATAGTCCAGCCCAAAATTTTGTCATTATTCACTCACCCTCATGTCATTCTGAACTAGTACGATTTTGAAACACAAAAAGAGATGCTTAGCAGAATGTCTAAGCTGCTTTTTTTATATATAATAAAAGTGGATGAGGACCAAAGTCTATTAAGCTCCAAAAAGGACAAAAATGCACAATAAAAGCATCACTAAATGACTCGGGCATTCTATTGCAACTTTAGGCCATATGGTTATGTGAGGAACAGAATGAAATTAAACTTATGATTTACAGAAAATCTTGCTTGACATCTACGACCACCATTCACTTTCATAGACAAAAGCAGCTTTCACATTATGCAATAAATAACCCTTTTTGTGTTCCATAGTAAAAAAAATTCATACTGGTTTGGAACATCATAATGGCGGTGAGTAGATCCATTTTATTTTTGGTTTGAACTCATTTAAGCTGTAAAAAAAAAGAAAAGACAAACTATATAAAAGAACACAACCAGCTGTAATGCTGTATACAATTTGTCCATAAGCTGCTGCTTGTTGGTTAAATTGCGTTAAACATACATACCACCTTTTTTTTCTTCTTTTTTTTTTGCATATTTATAATCTCCTCCAGCTGTGATCTCTTCAAATGCACCCCATTAGCAACAAAATAAACCAGAAAGAGAAAACAAAATGAGTTTTCTGCCTCTGGAAAAGAACAGTTAGGCACAACCAAAGGCTGCATGAATCTAACAACCCTCCCCTGAGATGTACTGCGTCTCGCCTGCAGCAGACAGGGGTTAAGAGCGTATTTCAAGGACATGACTATCGCTCCTAGATACATGACGTGCCCCAGTGGGACAGGAATTCTTCCACGGTTAAGCGGTGAGATTTTAGCACCAAACACCTCCAAAAAACACGCTCAGACTTAATGCCACCTGATGATACGATACCCTCGCACACCACTTATATGGCATTTCAGCCAACGCAAATTACCGTGAATGACAGTCTCCTGATTGTCTTGACCTTTACTGTGCTTGTCCTCCTGCCATATTGCATTAGACGGCGCGTCTGCATCAGAGCGTACGTGGGGTGGAACATATGGACACCGCTGTGTATAATATCATTACCATCTCCATCAGACCACATTGACGGTCCACTAACACCTCATACGCACACCACGTGAAGGACTAATGGAGATGAATGAGATGAGGATGGGAAAATGAGAGGAGGAGTAACACTATGCAGTTTATATAGCAGGCAGAAAGACATATAGGGAAAAAGACTGATTAGTTTACACTTTTAAGCCTGTTCTAACTGGTGCTTTCACCAAAACTTTCACAAGTCACTCGCAATTTCTACAATCTACAAGATCTCATCTATGCAAGAGAGCTAGATAACAATAGGCTTGTTCGAGATGCATCGGCGCTGTGCAAACGGATCGGCGTATGACATCAAAGTACCGCGATAGCGACTGGAGAGCATACGACTCCTTATTCTTTTGAATCGCTCTCACTGTACTTTGATGTCATACACCGATTGGTCTGCGCAGCGCCAATGTATCTCGAACAAGCCTATTTACCCTGCCATTATGGATGTATGGATGGATGGATGGACTGCAATGCACAATATGGTGGCTCCGGCGTGGCTCTAGTAATGTCTAGTAAAGTCCCGCCTTCTAAATAAAAGAGCCAATCACCAATTGGTAAAATCATTGTGTCACTGCAGATGTCATTAGCAGCTCCTGTTCCCATAGAAACTCAAGTCTCGTACTTAGGACTGCACATGTGCATTGGTGGGACCAACCAGAAAAATATGTAATTTTTTTGTGCTAATTTAACACAAGAAACATAATTTATGTGACTCAAAGGTGTTATTCAAAGGTGATTTTGGCCAGCAGTTTTTTGTAGTATTTACCCATTCAGATAGATAGGAGTTGGTCTTGCATACCCAAATTGATGTCTGGAGGCATTGCAAATATGGTCGTCATTTGAACTGACTTTCCTTGAAAAGAACACTGCATCTACACACATTTTCAGGACTCAACGATATTTTTTACTGGCTCCACCAATTTTATTTTTTGCAATGTGTATTTTTATATTTGCTAGAAATGTTCAACACATTCTGTGTATTAAAAGATTATTAGAAGTCATTTTTATACAAAAATCTGGTAGCCACCTATAATATTATCAAATTACTTGCAACAACATACACTGTAAAAAATGAACAAGATTTTAACGGTAAAATATTGTAAAAACGCTACGGGAAAATTTTTTTAATAGGTTAACAGTAAGTTCCCCTACTATATACTGGGAAAAACTGTAAAAGCTCTAACCAGACATTTTATGTAATTTTCACAGTAAAATGCTGTAAATTTTTAGAAGTAAACAAAAGAACAAATCAATGTATAATTTACAGTCAAAAACTGTAAACTGATATAATGTGACGCTCCACATTTGAAAGTATTTTGTTTAAATAATGTTTCTTAATAGTTTTTGATATCATTTATGTACATAATTGGTTTTATGTTACATCTTCTGTTGTTTAATTAATGTTTATTGCATTATGTAAGTGTTGTGGGTTACCATGATGGTGTTCTGCATTTGCGTGAATGACTCTGTGCACCTTCTTTATATTAGTATATACTTCAGCTCGTGAAAAAGCTACTTGTGATGAACTCTGATTCTTCATGTGGCTTTCTCTTTTAACACCTGCATTATTATGCTGGTTGTCAGTATATGTTAAAGGTACAAAACAGATTTTAGTAGTAGTGTGCATTTTTTAATTTATAGGTTTACATTCAAATTTTCTTGTTTGTAAATTACAGTTTTATACAGTAAAATTTACAGTTTGTTCTGTAAATGTGTTTACAGTTTTTCTGTATTTTTTACAAAATTATTCTGGCAACCACAGCTGCCAAAATTATTTAGTAAAAACTACAGATTTTTTTTACAGTGTAGAATACATCACAGAAAACCAAATTTTTACGTTTGCAAGGCATAAAAATGGATGTACAAGATCAATGAATATTAAATAAAGCAGCAATAGCCCAAAAGGGCAAGTGATTATTCCGCCAACTGTCCTGAAACACTCTCACACTGGCCCCAAGCCAGCAGGTCATCCTTTTTGTAAAGCCCTGATTGTTCATGTTGAATCCTAAACAGTCAGATTGCCTGAATTCTATTCACATCCGACTGACTGAATCCAGCTTTGGCGTCAATGAAAACCTTCCAATCTCTCTTTCTGATATCCAAGTCTGCATGGATGTGCGTATTATGTAAATGCTGTTGTGTTGTGGTGGACGATGTCACAAGAGCTTTGAGCAAAAGCTGACGGGCTAGAGAACGAGAGAAGAAGAGAGAGAAGGGTGCACAACCCCCACCAGCCTCCTCTTCTTTTCCCTTTTTTCTCTCATTATCTCTCTCTTCGTTGCATGCTGTCACTTCCTCCTGCAATACATTCATTCTGTTCTCTTGAATACATGTGTAGCATGTCCCCCTTTAATGCTCTGACCTTCGTCCTCAATGCATGTCCTCCAAGGATATCAGCTTTTTGACTCTGAGACATCTGAGACACACACACATACAGTCGCTGTTCTCCAGAGCAATGTGTCTCCCGGCTTTAAAAGCACGGCCACACCCCTTCAGTGCTCTGCCTTCCCAAAGCTCCTCCAGGCTTTGTTCTAAAACCTCAGCGTGACAGTTTGATTGGCGATACAAAACACAGCTGTTTACTACACCCAGAGGACACAAAGTTAGAATCAGATAGAGAGAATCTGGAATCTTTTTAATGATTTGGGTATGCATCTACCACTGTTAAAATCACACACACACACACACATACACACAAAATTACATCCAATAAACAGTGGCACAGTGAACAATGACTTGCATAGACATATGGTGCAGTTCAAAAATCTGAGACCACATTGAAGAGCTCTGATTCAAAATCTAATTCAAACCTGGAAATAAACAAAGTAACTACTGAAATGAAGCTCAAGATGCTATGTAACATTCTCAAATTATATCCGATAACATGATCATAAGATTTTACCCAAATACTTTTCTTTATTTTTAATTAGAAAAATGCAAAACAGAAGCATTTTCAATTTTAGTCTCAGTTATTTAGATGCCACTTTATTTCTTTTAAATCACAATGACATTATGCAAATATCCTAGAGTTACAAAATTGTCTGCTAAATGAAGCTGACACGGTAGCCTTCACAAACTGTAATACACAATTCTGCTCATGCTGATTTTACAATGTTTATAAAAGCAGTATTTACTCACAAAGCTTTCACACACACCTGCTCCATTAACTCTTCAATACAGAGGGCACAAGGGTGAGATGAGCTTTTGTTCAAACACACACACATACTCATAGAGCACAGTGTGCAACTTTGGGAAGTGCATTAAAAATGTATGGTTCTGCAGCAACTGTGTAATAGAGTAAAAGGCCAGAAGAGACTAACAGGAAGACTCCTGTGTTCTCTTGGTGTCTGCGCACTGGTGAAAGTACGTCTAATGGGGACAATGAGATCTGAGCACACAAAGCAATTCTTTGAAAGCGAGTTCAAATATTTAATACTACAGAATAAATTTCCAGATATGTTAGTGAAAGGGATTTTTTTAGCCACTTCTCCTTATTCTCCCAAGGCAAGCTTCACTATTAGACTACTATTGCTTATACTTAGGGGTTAGAGACTTGAACCCCTAAACCAAAGTATTAACCTTCAGCAGATAAAAAGATTAGAATGACAGATAGAATGATAGAGAAAAAGATAGATAGGCAGAAAGACAGACAGACAGACAGGACAGACAGATAGACAGATAGATAGATTTACAAGCTGTTCACACATTGGCAATAAAATAAGTGATTAATACATGAAAATTCTTACATATAGCCCCTTTAAACAACTGTTCAGTTGAGCTGGCCCTTGTTTATGTGTGTCTGCTTGTGTGGGTGTTTGCCCTGTCATAGGAGGCCGCTGTTCGCCAAACATGGCCAAAGAAGCAGCATGTGGGAGGTTGCAGAAAAAGCAACACTTGGACCAGAAACCCTGTTTAAACTGTGACACACACACACAATGCCACCCACATTACACTTTCTATCACAAGTGACAAGATTCTGAATACTGAAATAACTGCCCTTCTGTCTCGATTCAATCGTTTCACTCTTTCCCATCTTCCATCTAAATCTTCCATGTACATTTGACATTACAGCCTAATAGGCATGCCGAACTAATCAGACGTAAACACACAAACATCCCTGTGGCCATAAATGTTCCAAATCACACAGGTTCAGCATGAGTGTGCATGTAAGTGCAAATTTGAGAGAGATATGCCAGCCGTGTGCCTCAATGAGCATTAAGAAAATGGTGACTCATCATGCCACACGTTACACGTGTACATCTCTCTCTCTCTCTATAGGGTCTCTGTATGATGTCATGATGACAGCAGTAGAGCAGTGCTCTCAGCATAGGTCAGGAATTAATATCACAGTCACTAGCGTCTATAATGCGCATGTGTGTGTGACGTGGGGGAAGGGATTTATGGTATTGCGTCTGCACTGATTGCGCTGTGTACTTCTGTGAGACTAACAGCACAACAGATCAAAATCACATCCTAGAGATAGTTTGCAGCAACAGATATCAGTCTGTCACAATTATGCAATAAATGCACAAGCATTTATACTGGTGGTAAAACAGAACAGCCATTGGAGCCAATTATGTTATTTGAGCAAATATTTTCTCTTTATTTAGCTTTTTTCTGTTCATCTTTCTGGATTTTCTGTCAAGTATGAATCTAATGGGCTACAGCAAGTGTAAAGCGGGTTAGCGCTGGGGATTTAAAGTGTGTGAGACAGCAAGCAATTATGCAATTGTGAATTAATACAGAAATTCAGCAATAAATAAACTGCTACAGCTCCCGTGTCTTCTTTGCAGTGTTAAAAAGATGAAGATTTTACAAAAATATCATTGGTTCTTAACGCCATGAGGGGGGCTAGCTCATATGGCAGGATATCTAATAAGATTTTACACACCAGCAGAATACTATCTTTCAAGGAGCCCAAGAAAAAGCTGTTTGCAATGCTGGTTCAAAAACGCATCATAATATAATATATTTTTCTAGATTATCAAAATAGCCAACAGTAAGTACAAACAACAAATAATACAAATGCATATTGGTAGTGTATAGGACGGCACGATTTATCACGATTAAACCGCACATGATTTGGCAAAGGCTGCTTATCAGTAGTAAATGCTTCTCCATCTGAAAGCCAGAGGGCGCTCTTGCACAGAAACTCCAAATATGCCCTGCCGCAGAAGAAGATAACACGCGTTATATTGCTGTAGCTGAATAAACAGAAGATTGAAACGCTTTGATTGATTAAACATGACTAATAAACACACGACTGCCTTATTCTGTCTAAGAAGCCACATCATCTCACAGAAGGATGCTTAACTGTCATTATAAAGTGAGTTCGGAGTAAAAACTTTATTAAATGTTGGACAAGATGTTAATAAATGCTTCTCATGTCTGGAAAGATGTTTGACGCATGTTGCTTTTTCAAATGTACATTATAAGCGATTCAAACTCGCAGTGCTTTCAGATGGATCAGCATTGGGAGCCATATTTCATTGACAAGCTGCACATAAAAAAAAAATAATCGCAGCCTTTGCAATTTTATAATCGCACTAAGAATAGCCTTTAAGCGATAATCGCATATAAATTCAGTGTTATTTTTAGGCATGCCAGGTGTGGTCAAATTTACTATTGTTCAGTATATTTTTGCAGGTAAAATCCAATAATTTCAATAGGAATCCATGTGATTGGGAATTTTGTGTCTATTTCCATGCACAGATTTCACAACGTGCTCAAATATTAGTTACATAATATTATGTAACACAGTTTCAAATACATTAATAATAATACTTGCATAGTTAATCATAAAGTGATTTTGTAGAATTTTTACCCAAGTTCTGTCAGCCAATAGAAATGCTTTAGGGCCACACAGGGGCATTTCTAGCTTTTCGTTAGTACCAAAGCAACATCCCCCCATCAAAGTGTCCCCATATTTCATCCTCTTATATTGGATTTATGGATAAAATGGATATACTGTATCTGTAGCACAGAGGCATTTACAGGCAGCATGTGCAATAAAGAGCTGCATCATTGCTGACAAAAAAAGACATTTGTCAGTTTTATTTCCTACAATGAATTGTAGGTAAATATTCATCTCATCCAGCGCTCTTGTTGTCTGTATTATCTTGCCGCTATTTTAGTGTGAGAAACCACTGCAAATGATTCCGCATGTGAGTGAACTGTACGGATGAATCAGTCTGAATCATGAACAATTTAGACCTTTTGTAAACCCATTTGACCAATTAGATTGAATTATTTGTGAATCTGACATCAATTCTGATTCTAAACAGCTGACAGATATAATTATCAAGAAAAATTATCTGGTCAGTATACAGTAATCTCCATTCTCAGTCAAGGATTCATCAGTAATATTTTACTAGTGCAGAGCAGTATTTCACTGTATTTCACTTTCGTGCCACAGTAAAAAGGGTCTAGCGACACCCCTGGGTCCAATAAGGGATAAGAATCTGCGGGGGGATAAAATCTTGCACGTCACAGGTACCCAACCATACCGCAGTGGCTTCCCATTTGCCATTGACTGGTAAAACCAATTAAATGTTCACCAGGTCCAAATGTCATAAAACAAAAGCAATTAAGCAAATAAAAAAAAATGTAACAATCCCCCTAACATGTCATATGGTCCTGTACAGATTTATCTCAGTACCTGTATAAACCAATGCTAACCTATACTACCAACATCCAGAAAGAAGATGAAGTGAAAGAAAAATCCAATTAGACATCTGGAGCAGAACCACTAGGATATGAGCAACAAATCCCAAGAAGCGGGGATTTGATTGTTGAGGAAGCTAGATGACTCCCAGATCATACTGAAAATGACTCGCTCTGATAGCGCAGAGATTTTTCTAAATACTGACACATATTTGAGGAATAAGGTCATGAACTTCCAGTGAGCTAGTATGCACTCACTTTCCATTTTTTAGGAATTGCTGCTGAACAAACTCCTTTTTTCTCTCCCCCCCCCCCTCTCCTTTCCTGTTTTTATGTGAATATCCTAACTTATAATTCCTAAGGCAGGAGGGAGTCAAACACAGTTAAGGGCATGATTAAAGATGAAATATATTTAGCTGTTCCAAAAGCCCAATGACGCTGACTGTGGTCTTCCTTTTGCTGAGTAATGGAATGGAAAGCTAAGATAAAGAAAAGGAGAGAAAGAAATGCCAGAAATTATAAAACAATGAGTGGGAGGAACAGGCATAGAAAGAGAGCATGAAAGAGAAGGATATTTCTGTTGTTAGCGCTTGATGTGAGCGGTTCCAGCCCACAGGAAAGCATGAATGCAGAAAGAGAGAAAAATACAGAGTGGTTTGACCTGCACACCCACGCTAACTCCCTGTCAAGGTCACACCTGCTACCGCACACTCCAGTACAGTGTGTGTTTGGCTGAAAGCCACTCTTGCCATGAGGTCCATTCAGGGGCTTGGATGGTAGTACTTAATGATCAAAGGCCATCTCATGTGTGTTACGTGCATCGAATCCCACGACTGCTGATGGGGTTACCAGGATCACAGTCCAGCTGCTAAACCAACAGCAGGACAATTAGCCCTCGTTTTCTCAAAGGTGGGGCTGTCCTGGCAACTGGCCGATGGCAATCTGTCAGCATAACGCTAAATGACAAACTCCAAATGAGTCAGAATTCCTGCACAGTACCATATCCAAAAAATGTATGGTTAAAAAAAAAATGGTGGCAGCTGTTTCCAGAAA
>RJVU01048406.1:14443395-14459519 GCA_003731715.1 Anabarilius grahami | reverse complement strand
TGACACAGTCACTAAACTATTGGAGATCAACTGATATTGTCTCCTTGTGACCAATAGAGGTACTTTTCATGTTCAAATAAAGTGTTTTTGACACACTAGTTACAATAATACAATAAAAATATGCACTATGAACATTTTATTAAGAATTATTATTATTATTGTTGTCGCCATTTATGCCTTTACATTTATGCAAAGCTCTTTTGTGATCCAAACTGCTGCAAATTTAAATGTACACAGTTGAAAAGTGTGAATATCGGTAATTAGCAATCTACAGTATACAACATATCACAAAATGAAACAAAACACCCCAATATATATAATCTAAGAAATGTAAATATTTCAATTAAATGTAATCAAATGCACTGTAAACCCGAATAAGTTGCCAAAACTCTAAAAATTTGAGGCAATCAGTAAGGATTTCAAGTAGTAAAGTAGAAGTAAGCAGAACTGGCAGATTTTTATTCTGTACTCATACATTTTAATTGTTCTTAACTTGAAATGTTTGAGTACACTTATACATTTAACTTAAAATCATCATGTAACCCCAATGTAAACATTTTTATACAATGTACAGCAATATAAAGCATTTAACATACTTGCTCTCAAACCAAGCCGCATACACCACCTGATACCACAACTCTCCAAAAACCCACATTAACAGAAACTCTTCTAAATTAGCATAACAAAACATTAATCACTACTAAATTTAACTTAACATTAATCTTGCACAAAAAAACAAAAAAACAAACATTATAAACACTTAATTTTAGCATTTACTCTCCCTTTTGAGTGCCATGCGCAAAGCATGCTGGGAAATAGAAATCCCAGCCCAGTTTCAGTTTAACTTAAGTTTGTCTAAATTAAAAGAAATAAGTTCGTAAAACTCAAAACAATGAAACAGTTCAGTTTACTTAATAGATATCAGTTCTGTGAACTTGTGCTAATACTCATAAAAGTTCCTTTGACTGAACTAATTTGTTTAATTTAAGTTTGTCCTACTCAAACCAATTAATTATTTTTGAGCGTTAGGGTTTACAGTATGTAATTTACGACAGAGTGACTTTTCACTGTAAATTATTATTTTCTTTTCTTAGAAAAAACAACTATATTGAAACTGTGATGTCAAATGTACATGGGAGATATAGATGGAAGATGGGAAAGAGTGAAACAGTTGAATCGAGACAGAAAGGCAAACTTATAGTGAACCAATATTTCACTATAAAAGTACACTGGTTGAATAAAATTTAGATGTTCACAGTACAATACATGGAAATTAGTGCTTTTACTTTCAAAGACCTATATTATTTTCAATAAATGACATGTATTGTCCCATTAAATCTAATAGAATGTTTCACCATATATGGTATGGTAACTTACAGGTAACCAATTAAGATGATTAACATTTAATTTTAATAATTTAATATGCATTTTTACATTTTTACTTCAGCAGATAAAAATCACAAACACTTTTAATGATTTTCTGAAGTGATCTAAACATGATCCTTACATGACACTTACACACTTGCTGTGATCCAGACACAAAATACCTAATCAGAGCAAAAGTGTGTGTGCGTGTTTGACAGGGGATAAGCTCGGCTGAAGGGGCTGGAGTAGCACAGAGTGATGGAGGGGTGAACGGGAAGAGGAAAGGGGTGGGGGGGGCTCTGGGACTGGAAGTCTCTTTGAAGTGATGAAACAGATCAATGAGCCAAAGACAGACTTTGATGGTGAGAGAGATCAGCTGACAGACAGCTCGGCGAAGCCTCGTTAGAGTGATGAAGTGTAAGCTGGGGTGTGTGAACGCGTGTGTTGTGACTGACTGACGGGCAGACGCCACTTCTTTGCACGCGTCTATCGCGCTCAAAACGAAATGCTGGGCTTGTGTGTCCATTTGAGTGTTGGAATACATTTTTGCATTTGCCAAAGAGCCAATGAAGCGCAGTGTTCTGTCATTTGTGTGTAATTACAGAGCAGGTAGGTGACCTCAAAGGCACCAGAGACTCACAATTCTGCCAAGTTTACCGTGAGAGAATGGGAGTCTGTCTCGCCCGGCAACTGCATCCCATAAACTGCACCGCACTTTCTAAACTGCATAGCAACCACTTAGCACAGACAGAAACAAAAATGCACTGCAGTGATGGGGGGAGGAGGAGGAGGAGGTAAAGACAGAAAAGAGAGAAACAGACGGCGAATGGAAGGAAGACAGGAGCAAGCAGGTGCAAAACAGTCAGAGGAACGTCAAAGGCAATGGACAAGACCTGAATATTTGGCTCTTTGTGAACGATCTGCACTGTTTATCTTGCTAAACTGGTGTCAGGTCTCGGCAATTTGCTATTGTCTTTTTTTGACCTAATGGAAAGGGAATGTGTCTGAACTTTGAGAGACATCACAAACAAAGGCATTGTTTTCTGAAAGTGAAGACAATATTGAATCCTTCTGCAACTTTTCCATTAGCCTTTCCTTCAAAGTGGTGACTCACAAGTGCCCTTACATGAGGGTGTCAGCCTGCTCCAGTTCAGCCCTTCTTTTTGTCCTGCATCCTGTCTGATGGGCCGATGCTCCTAGACTGTACCAGGAAGGTAATTTACTGTAAATTATTTAATAGCCTCTCTGCAAACGTCACAAAGGCCATATTTCTATGACGACCAGGTACCAGTACACGCAAGCTCTTTTTCATGTATCTGTCGTTAGGAGGTTTTCTCATGCGAGCCTCGGGGGGGATTCGGACTGCGATATTAGATAAGCGCAATAAAAGAGGAGCATTTCAGATGAGCCGATTCAGTTTCTACTGCACAGAAAATAAAAAGCACAAGTATTGTGGGAGCTTTTTTGAAGAGGTTAGCATAAAAATGAGCTGATAGACTTGAAATTCCCAGGGCCATGACAGGGCGAACTGAAGTGAACCTAATGCAGAGAGGGCACGTTGAGATACAGAAATGCCGGATTAATGCGGGTGTAGCATTATAGTGATGTGTGGAACTTGAGAGCTGAGTGAGGGTATAATTAGTTTGGGCTAGAGAAGAACTTGAAACAATGTCCCGAAACAATGCAGAGCCAGCACACTTCCACTGAATCACTGAGGAGTTTGTGAGAGAGCAAATATAATAAAATATTAGGGCTGGAGGTTTAATCGAAAAGTAATCGAAACCGAATTTCAGAACCTCTAACCGACGTAATTTTCCCATGTCAGTTATTTAGTTTTTTAATCCTGTTAATACTTTCCCCTTAAAAACATACTACTGTGTGTACACACTACTCACGTGACTCCGCCCCATCCAGTCAGCGGCATGGAAGCAACATGGAGGCGAACACACACAGACAGCGAGTGAGCGGTGAGCCCCGAAGTGAGATCACTTTCACTTGCGTCTTCACTAAGCTTTATCAGTTGTATGTGTTTTAAGGCTTGCCATTTTGGACATTCAAGCGATTTTACACCATCGGATGTGTATCATTATATTGAGCTACTGCGCTGATGAATTGTGACACACGAACACTCATACAGACAGTAGCTGCACATCACGTGAAGATCGCGCACACAGAGAGGAGCGGAGAAACTCGTTGTCAACACTGTCCTGCGATTTATCACTAAAGTAGCTTAGAAACTTGAAAGTTATAGCATATATTTTTCTACTTTTGAAGTAACTACTTACAACCCACAGCTTCACAATTAATAGAGAGACGGTATGACTAATTCACACTTGCAATTGCTCTCTCATTAATGCATTCAAATAAATGTACTGGTACTGTGCTAATTTATCTGTATCTGATTTACAACAAGCAAAAATCTGTAAGAAATGTTACGAACCATAGATAAAATAACTGCTGAAAGTGAGCTGTTATATCAGAGCATTCTTTCATTAGGTAAAAATATCCCATCTTTAATAGTCAAGCATATTTACAGTACAAACCTTGTCAGTGAACTATGAGGGCAAAACAAACAAACAAACAAAAAAAAAAACAAAAAAAAAATCGTTCATTAATCGTAATCAAGCTAAAATGTTCAATTAATCGAGATTTTGATTTTAGGTCATATCGTCCAGCCCTATAAAATATTATATAAAACTCACATAAAAATATAAAACTACACTCTGGGTTAAAAACAACCCAAGTTGGGTTGAAAATGGACAAATCCAGCAATTGGGTTCTTTTAACCCAGCGGTTGGGTTAAATGTTTGCCCAGCCTGCTGGGTAGTTTTATTTAACTCAACTATTGTTTAAAAATTACTGTATTGTTTGCTTAAAAGGAACCCAAAATATGTTGGAAATGAACATTTATTAGTATGTTTAATAAATGAACATTTATTAATAAGTTTAATGAATAATAACTAGACAATAAACATTTATTAAATTAAATTAAATTATATTAATAAATGTTCACCTTTTGATTATTATTGTTGCCTCTAGTACTAACCTATTTTGGGTTCATTTTAAGCCAGCCATATAGTAATTTTTAAACAATAGTTAAATTAAATAAAACTGCCCAGCACGTTGGGAAAACATTTAACCCAACTGCTAGTTTAAAACAACCCAATCGCTGGGTTAATTTTTAACCCAACTTGGGTTGTTTTTAACCCAGCATTTTTTAGAGTGTAGCAACAGGTGCTTTAAAGNGGGGAAAAAAAAAAAAAAAAAAATCAAAGATGCTCCTTTTAGAGAGGGCTTTTAGCATGCTGACAGCATGCCATGCTAAAAATCTAAAGGTAACTGTTACTGTCAACATGCTAAAACCCTCTCCGAGTACTTGCGACACTAAATGCATCCCATTTAAAACACTGCAGACACATCCAACAAATTCACTGCCTTCAACAATAAATTTCAAGACAATTACTGTCAGAATACAAATGCATGTCTCTTGCTTCGAGCGTCGCATTAAGACGATTTGTCAAGTCAAAAAAAAAAAACTTACTTAAACTTTAAAAAATCCATCTCAAGACCTCTGGGTTCAGTTCTGTTGCACTCCATCTAGGTGTTAAGAAACCTGTCTCATGATGTCTGATCAACATAAACGACATAACTTGCAAATTTTTACAGGACTAACCTTAACTCTGACTAGTAACTCTAACTGTATATCTATGTTTACACATTCCTAATATGGTTATTGTGGAAAAATAAGAATATAAAATAATTCCTCAAAAAGCACCAGGCACTGTGTTCTTCCCTATACCGTTCTATACCTAATGCATTGAGGCTCGAGTGCCTGGTGAATCTGATCAGATTTGTTCAGTTCTGAATTGGTGGCCCTTCCTGCAGCTACAGAGTACAGTAAGTTATACAGTCACACACTCAATCATAGACGGCTGCTGCTGTGCCATTATGGCAGAGAGGACCGACTTAAACTCCTTTGCTTGAGCCGATCACAGCACACACGTGCACACACACACACACACACACATACACACACTGCTGCCAAGCTCTCCAGATGATGAGCCTCGCTCCTGTGGATTACGTAAGCAGTGGCATAGGCTTCCTCAGGCAATGTCTGTGTATGTGTGTGTGTGTGTTAGGCTCAGCTCTACATGCCTGACACACAAAGTAAAACAAGTCACAAGCTCTAACACATAAATAACCACCACAGCTAGTATATTTCATATTTCATGTGGAATCATACTATGGGACACATCTTTCTCACCAGTTTCACTATCCTCAGCAAGTTTACCATCACCACTATTGGTCCTTAGAGACCAGATGAGGTTCCTTTGAAGCTGATGTGTAGATGATGATTATGTGTGAGTGTGTGTGCGTTTTACTCCTCAATATCCATTTTCCAATGGTCAAATGGATGTTTCCAGCTGTGTCCATTCGCTGAAAATGCTGCTTTCTCAGGCAGTATACTATCAAAGTCACTTTTCACCTCAGAGTAAAAACTTAATGAGACTTTATTTCTTGTAAAAGCAACTTTATATGTACAAACTGAGACTTTATATTACTGTTAAAAAGTGTCTGTACAGTAAGATTTTTTAGAAGTCTCTAATTCTCACCAAGGCTACATTTATTTCTGAAATATTCCTGTGGTGGCAAAAAATATTTTCTTTCAAAAAATTGTAATACATTTATTTATCATTATTGTGACTTTATATGTCACGAAACTGTTTATTATTTTACCATTTTCACTCTGAGATAGAAATGGGCTTCTATAGTATTTGCATAACATCCTACCAAAAATGGCAGCATCTGTCTGGTTTTTGAAGAAAGCATAGATGTGTCCTTCACAGCCTATGACAAACCACAATCCCGTGCCTGCAGTTTGGTGATTGGTAGAAAACATAAGATTAGTATCTGAAGGAACAGTCGACAGGAGTAAATTCATTTAGAAATGTCATTTTTACTACTTCGTTTCTACAGAGTAATGAACGTTTTAGTCTTTAAATATTTGCTTGGTTATTTCTACAGCTCACTTGAATTTGTTCTACATCATTAGACGTGATATTATGATGAGATAAGGTATCTTCATATAAAAATACTGGCAGATTGGGTGGCGAGGCTGCAAGGTTTTGGACACAGCCTTCATATCTTTGTATGATATTTTATTCAAATGTGTTCATTTGTTCAAGCCCTGAACATGATCTCTTCAATAATCTGCAACCTATAATAGGGACGAGGGCTTGATCAATGTGACATACGTCTTCTTTAGAAATAAATACCCTTCATTAAATCTGAAGAGATGATCATTGTGAATAAAATGATCAGAATCATAGTGGGTTATAAGCTAAATTACAGTGATTATGACTGTCAGCAATCAGTGTTGGAGACATATTTGTGCGTAGCAGCCAACAATTTCACAGACAGTCTACTGCAACCGAGGAAGTGCAAATACTCAGGAGGCTATTTAAAATGTATCTGCTTTACCATGAGGTCATCACACCACTTCGTGTATGTCTGTGTGTGTGTGTCGGAAAGGTTGATCAATAGATCTACGTGCGAGTCGCGCAGTCTTGGGGCCCACGAGGCAAGTTGAGTTATGAGTCTGCCAGTCTCTCCCCTCTGCGCTTAAAAATACAATTCTCAAAGGACAGGGACCACCCAAAACTGTCTGCTACACAATATCACCACTTCACCACCCGCAATTTAATTATTCAAATGTCAGACCGCTGATAACAATATGGCTTTTCATAGCCTGTGAAAGGAAAGTCCTTTTTTCAACAATAACAAGAAAATCTGTGGCAGTATCAAAACATTGTTAAACAACCAAATACAGCAACATTGGCTCGACCAATGGTGTGAGTTTGGGGGCGGGACTATTTGGACGACCAATAGCAGACAGTGGGAGTGTTTTGTTTGGTGGCGCAGAAATTACACACTTCACCTTTACTGCATAAGCTTGAAAAGAACATTCTCTCTCTGTCTCTGTCTCTGGTCTTTTTTAACATCTGAGTGTCATGTCACTTTCTGCAGTCTGAAGCTGTGGGAAGCAGAACGCTTTTGGGATCGCAACGCATTTGCCCGCTGGCCTGAGACTGAAGACTCTCCTCTCCCTCCCACTGCTCTAATCTTCAGGATGATTTTGCCAGGATTCTGCCATTCTGGTCTCTTGATCTGCCACTTTCAGTCATTCTCAACTGAGGAGAAGTTTACACAAGTGCAAAACAGATCTGAACAGTGCTACGCAGCTCACAGCATCAAATACACACCAAAGCATAAGCTACATACAAATGTGATCTAATTAGTATAGGTATTCATTCATATCTTAATTGTGCTTCAAGCACCAGGGGTACAGACTGCAACCAAATGGTCACATTTTGCGACCTTTTTTCCTGCTGGTGCGACTAAATTTTGTTAGAGGTTGCACTGGTGCGACCACCACATTGCACAACTGATGAGAGCTGCCATTTCTGTTACATATGAGAGACATCAAACGGCAAACGAAACTGAAACGAAACAGCGCGGATCGTTTATCAGCTCGCAGCAATAATAATAGACAGTGCAGTGCGAGCTCAGAACAGGTTTATCAGGGAGATCCAGTGTTTGAATTTTCCGCAGAATTAACATCGCTGTGAGATCTAGTGGAAAGCATTCAAATTCAGAGCAGAATTCTCTGCTTTAAACCACAGATATCAGATCAAACAGCGCTGACGTAGAAACCAGGAGAAACATTGTGCCATGAACGAACAAGTTAAGGCTCTCCAGTCCACAAATCACCATGGATTTAATGTAGTAGCAGAAATCGTTGAATGCTTTTACATTATTCATTTCAAGGTTGATGCAAACATTTGAGAGTGAAATTTGAGCACTTTTCAAGGACTTTTTTAAAGTGCTTCACACTTTTTCCTGCACTTCAAAGCTCTAAATATTATCCAATTTTAATGTTATTTTTAATGTGATGATTTGTAAAACTAAAAGTTTAAAGATGAAGGAAAAAACTTCTAGGCAAATAACCACTAGATTTACATTTACATTTACATTTATGCATTTGGCAGACGCTTTTATCCAAAGCGACTTACATTGCATTATACTATACATTTGTATCTGAGTATGTGCAATCCCTGGGATCGAACCCATGACCTTGGCATTGCTAGTGCCATGCTCTAACCACTGAGCTACAGGAAAGCTGTACTAGATTGCAGCAGAGGAGCAATTATTGACTCCCTAATACATGGAAAAGTAGGAAAAGCCACAAAGTCTCATGAAAAACAAAAACTTCTTCAAATTGTGACTGAATAACACTGAAAGCAAGTAAAGAGCACTCCTTTTATAATCACTGAAGCGGTCTGTCAGTTCAGTATGGTACATTTAAGAGTAGAACATTTTAATTCTTCCCTATAAAGATTATGTTTTAGCACATTACTGTTAATAAGTTAATTTTATCTGCATCTCAATTCAAGCTTACTGCTTTACTGTCAATTTTCTAATAAATAAACATGTAATATTACTAGTAACTACACTTATCAATGTAAAACAATAGTAATATGATTAAATTACCTTTATGATTAAAAAAAACCCAGCACCACCAAATCAGGTGCTGGCGCCACCTTCTGTAGAACTTAGTGGCACCAGTCCCACTGCTCTCAAATGCTAGTCTGGAGCTCTGAGAATGTTTACATTTTCACACATTTGGAAATTTGGGGAGCGGTTTTGATCAATTAAATGCATCCTTGCTGAATAATAAACATTTTAACAGCAGTGTACCAAGGCTTTACAATCTGGAAGCTGTCAGTGCCATTTCAGTATCCAAACACATGGAAAGTACATGTACATTTACAAAGAAATATTTACAAATATGATTGAGATCACATTCCAAATACAATTTGTACCATATCTGACATATCAGCATATCCAAAGTCAGTCACAGTTTTGCTAATCATGCCAAGATTTGTCAACTAACTCAGAAAATCAGACTTCAGATGCTCTGTAGTTTAGTATGGCATAACAGTAACCTAAGTCGTTCACAAAATCAAAAGGTAAGACTTCATTCATACCAACCCATTCAGCTGAATCCTGAGATTCCTTTTACATTGCCGATAGCTCTGAATGAGACATGACAAAAGAAAGAAAGGACGGTTGCACTAATCACAATTTGGAGTCTCTTAGGGAGATTTTCATTTGCCCTCATCTCACGGCAGCCAACATTTATCTGATCACAGTCGCTCAAAGAGGCTAAGTAACACCGATATCCTCAGAGAGCATAGACGATCAGTTTCTAAAGAGGCTGTTCTCTGAAGAGCCGCCGCATGCATCAACTTCCACCAGTATCATTCAACATCTGACAAAAGGCGGCGTCAAGCGAGCTCTTCTTCCGACCTGACTGACAGCAAATTATCTTGTAGTGACGGCAGAAGAAATATTTTCAATTAGAGCAGCACTGACTGTGAAAAGTAATGTCATGCCTCTGAGTATACGAATGAATCGGGGAATGTGGAAATTCATTTTAAAATCAAAGGCCATCTATATGAATACAGAGTGTGAATGGAGATTTTGATTAACAGGAAGTTCTTTGCAGTCTCTGAGGTAGGAGTAGACTTTAGTGACTTGTTCAGTATAATTAATAACTGACTTTATGTACTTGGAATTCCATCATCAGGGTGATAATAGAGTCACTGAACTAATGTGAAGTGCCTTACTGATCCCAAATCCCAATCCAGTAACAATAAACGTCCTTTTACAAAAGACTTGTGACGGGTCTGACTGACAAGCCATGACAGTGGATCAACTCAGTTAAGCACAACAACTGGCATCATTTTAAAGCAGATGAAGCTTGTTATGTTGTGGTGCAGCATAATGTAGTCAAATTTCAGAAAAACAAAACTAACAGTGGGCCATTCATGTCCCTCATGAGCTTCACAGTGACAATCCATAAACACACAAATAGTAACAGCCTTTACCTGATAACACAACTGATGAAGAAATGAAATACTTACTGACAGGTTCACTGTGCACCTGAAACAGAGCACCCACACTATTTCATTTCCATTGTAAAAAGGATACAATCGCAAAGCTCCACTCTGAGTCCCAATGGCAAGGATTTTCTGGACAGGGTCGAATGCCATAGAGGACGGCTGATAGGGGAAGCCATGGCGCACAGTCTGAGGATCAAATCAGAAAAGAAAAAAGTTTTTTAAAAAAGCTCATAATATAAAGTTTAGTGGCATAACGACTATAGAAAGTAACTTCAACATTTATGTCCGCAATTAAACTATTTAAAATTTTATAGTGTATTTTATAAGATATTTGAATTATATTTTACAATATATTTATTTGAATTATTTATCTATTTTTGCTTATGATTAACGTTTCATCATTTTGTATGTGACAAGATGTTTTACACACTGTTACTGGGTAACTAAGACTAAAATTGTAAGAAATAATTTCCAGTAACTGAAATATAAGCAAAATAGAAACATTTTTTAAAAGAGCACATACATACAGTATTTACTAAAAACTAAACAATATTAAATATTAAAAATTAACATAAAAAATAAAAGCAATTCAAAATATTAATAAATACTAGTATAATAGTACATAAATAATACTAAAACAACACCAGTTTTACATGGTATTATTATTTACGTTCTTATTTATATACTGATTTGAAGGAGAGTGACAAAGCATTGCATATGTGTGCAGCAGCACCACAGAGTCAAACTTCCCTTCAAATACAATTCAATATCAGTTTCAGCTGAATATTTCCAACTATTTTAATGCCCAGCCCCTTGAATTGCTCAAACAACCCTGATGTGCTAAAGATAGACAAAAACAACCGGCAGCGAGAACAGAGACTTTGCTGCATTGCATCCAGAGAACAACAATGGTTGGGTACAGGTTTATAGCACTGGCCTCTGCTTAACAGCTGTCTCTGTGTGTGTGTGTTTTAAATCCTAAGGGGTGCCTATATAGATAGCATTGCTGAGCATCAAAGGCGCACCTACAGTGCTGTCTAGTCAGGCAGCTGACTAGGTTTTGAGACACAGCCTCTTGTCTCTGTATGTTTGTTTAGTGGCTAAAGCGGGTTACGTAAGCGGCACTCGCGGGGACGGGTACCTGTCAGTGAGCTGTGCAGCAGCAACAAGCTTCACTCCATCCTTCCCCATCTCTCTCATTTCTCATTTCACTAATTGTGAATTAATTATTAAACTAATCCAGCGTTCATAAACGTCTATTTAATTTAGTCCTGACAAAATGACCAACGCCAGTGTGAATGCGCTCATGTAAATGATTAATTAGCCTAGAGAGCGGTAAACAACTGTATCGACATAGCGCATCACCATTTTTCTAAAAACTACGCTTACATTCTCCAAAACTCTCTCCAAAAATCATTTAGCCCTGGATAAAAACATCATTAACTACAATTCCATGTTCTTGAGAATATTACATTTGGAATGGAATGGATTCGAAAATACACTACATAAAATAACTAAATGATTCGTATTACAAGAGCGTGACCGTTTTTCCCCTGCCTTCAAAGATTAGGATTGTTCGAGATGCATCTGCGCTGTGCAGACCGATCAGTGTATGACATCAAAGTACCGCGAGAGCGATTCAAAAGCATAAGAAGTCGTATGCTCTCCAATTGCTCTCGCGGTACTTAGATGTCATACACTGATCGGTCTGCGCAGCGCCGATGCACAATAGGGGCTGGCTGCACACTTAAGTCTTCCTGAAATCAAAATGTAAGTTTTTTTAGCTTTTAGTATGAATATGTTAGCCTTAAGGTTATGAATAAGCTGTTGTGTTCCAAAACAATGACAAAATTCGCATTTAGGAGATATAAGTAGGGATGCACCGATACCATTTTTTAAGGACCGAGCACAAGTACCGATACTTTTTTTCTAGTACTCGCCGATATCGATACCGATACATTTTTTAATCTCTCTCTCACGGATTTTCATGACATCACATCACACTTCAGTTTCTCGTCAAATATTCGGTCCAATCAAATGCTCTCTAGAATCTGAAGTCCCGCCTCCTCCTACACTCTTACAGAAGCTGAAGCCTCGGCTGAAATCGGTCATTTGCTCACACATTTACTAATTTCTACATGGTGAATGGCACATAGTGCACTATATAGAGAATCGGGAACGATTCAGACAGAGTAAACATGTTTTCCTTTGACGCGAATGAAGTCCGTTTTCACGTTAGTGTCACATGAACCGCCGCAATGCGAGCAGTCTGCTCCGGTCCAGAGACACGAGAGCACAGAGCGGATCATATGCGCAAGTCAGCACAGAGCACAAAAGGTATCGGACCCATTTGAATTCTGCACAGAATGCTGTATATAAGTGATATAAAGGACATTATGAGGAGAAACGGTTAGAGGTTTGAGGCTATTGGCTATTTTAAAAAAGGGGCGGGGCTGTTCAATATATTGCCCTGTCTTCCTGTTTCAGTTGAAATTACGTCAACACATTGAATAATGCTGCACGTTCCAACACTCTTCAGTGGGCCTTTAAGGGGCGAGTGGAGCTCCACTCAAGGGCGGAAATACGTCACCTCCACTAGTGGAGCAAGCTACAGCTATGGCCACTGGGCATGCGCACATCAATATTGCATAAATTAATAACTGTATTTGCATTATTGTAAGGGTAGGTTTAGGGTTGGGGTAGGTGTAGACATTAGTAAAACACAAGTGGAGGTTACGTATTTCCTGTTCGAGAGTGGAGCTCCACTTGCCCATGGTCTGCAGCCAGACCCACCTCCCGATGCATCTCGAACAAGCCTACTGACAACAGCCCGAGCAAATAGCATTTGTGCAGGCTGTGAAGAAGCTGTTCATTGGTTGGACGCTCTGAACGAACAAGCCCCCTTCAACGAACCAATGAACAAGTTGCTGTTCGGACTGAACGACACCTCTCCTTTATGAACGAACTAAATTAACCGGGATGTTATTTGTGGTTATCTGCTTAAAACGATGCTACGTTATTTAAAATTTATTTAGGCCATTATTGCAGTCTTTTTTTTTCCCATTAACTGCCTAGCAGTCGACAAAATGGAGGATAAAATGACAGTAATGCTGTCATTTGTCTCTTGTAGCATCACAGCAGGGCTGCGTTCAGCCCCGACAAAACATTGCAAAACGTTTTTTTAAATGGAAACAGTGGTGCGTTGAACACCCTGTTCAACTGAACACCTCTGTCAATGCAGAGCACAAATTCCGAGTATGGGTCACCATACTTGGCCACATGTCACTTCACTTCACTTCACTTCACTGTTCTGATGACGCAAGAGTTGCAACTATGGCAGCTAAGAAGGCCATTCTTTGTGTTCTTTTTTAAGAATTTTCGGAGCCTGATGAAATCAGTAATAGGTGTTTAATACTGCAAAATACGCTCGTGCCCTTGCCATCCAGAATAAAAGAGAACATCCCAATCGAGTGAAAATATAAACAACTGCATCATCATGTCGATATGATATATTTTTACTATAAAACTCTTACGACAAACATATCTTCTAATATTTTCAATTGTTGCGTATACCGAGCTGCAGCGGACACATTTGTAAACGACTTTACTTGGACCCATTGTGCGAGCTGTCTCTTTAATACTGCGTGGTTTACATACATGTTGCTGCTGATTGGGCTGACATTTTTGACACACCCACCAAACAAGAGAAAATGTATCACAAACCCCGTTGCACACTGTTTCCAGGAAACATGTCGTTCAACCCGGAAACCGTAGCAAAACGTTGCGCATCTGTAGAAACAAATTTGAATATAGGATCATAAGATTTGTGAATGACTCTGTGTTCAAACGAATAGGTTGAGTAATTGATTCAATGACTCACTCATTAAACAAAATGCACTTTCCGCCACCTACTGTCGTAATGAGGTAACTGTAACAAGGTTGACTGAACGAATCAGTTTAGAGAACAGTGAATAAGTTAAATTAATTTGTGCCAATCACATCTGCAATACTGTCATTCTCTTACAGTTTCTGTGCACGTGTGTGGGTTCATAATCTAATATTGAGAGAAACCTCCACAGATAACCCGTTTCTACTATTAACTCCATCCATTGTGCTGCCAGAGCCAATTCAGGGAGGGCAGCTAAACCCACCAACACTTCAACTAGGCCTATTCATAATTGGACACACAAGCCTGTGTCTCAAAACCAAGTGATTTGCCAACATAGACAACATTTTGGGCACCTACGATGGCCAAAAATACTCTTTAGATACACAACGTGTGTGTTCTCTCAAAAAGATAGTCAAGATAAAAAATGGTTTAGGGTTTAAAAGAAAAACTCAACATTGCAAATGAAATGTTTATCCTAGCACAGTAGATTATGCAAGAAATGGGTTGTTTATCCCCCCTCCCTCCACTCAAACATCACAGCTTCATTCTATGACCACACATGATTCGGACGCTTCCATAAAGTAGCATGTTAAACACTGAACACTATTAAGAGAAAAACGGAAGATATGGTCAGCCAAAGCAGCCGTGTGGTTATAAAAGGCTCTCTGTGTCACGCATGAATATTTTACGCATTTGTGCGCATTTTCCAAACACAGAGTCAGCTCTTTCCACGCACAGCTTGTGAAATGAAAAATTTTTTTAGTCTGGTTTTGAGGGGGCAGAGTATAACAGTACAGTGTGTATAGACTAACATAGCTATAGGAGCGTTTTAATGTAAAAAAAAATAATGAAATAAAAAACCTTCCATTGCTGCGCAACCAAAAATATTGAACACTACAATGCTTTGTTATTAAACGACTGACATCATAACGCTCCCACACAGATAAAAATATTTTTTTCCATTACAACGTTATGATGCATCACATCTACCAACCAGAAAAGGTAGACGTTACCTGTATTCTGTAAGTCTGTGGATAAAGTGTTAAACGGCATGCACTAAGAGGCACTTGCATGAGGTTTATTAAGAGAAAAAGGCACATCAGGTGATGTTACACGTTCACTTAAAAGCTTCCCCACCTTGCAGAGCTGGAAGTGTTCAGACTGGAGCGTCTCCGGGATGAGCTCGTTTTCCTTGGACCCGAGCTGCGGGGATGCAGAAGGGGACGATACGGCCGTCAAGCCGTCCAGCACCTTACGGATATTAAACTTCTTCATTTTTCCCCCCGGTGCGAGTGACGGAGGAGGACGGGAGCACATGAGTCGAGATCAGCCGTGGATGATGAGGGGGAAAGCCGCTCTCGCTCGTTTCTGCAGCACCTCTCTTTAAACCTCACATTTTAAAGTGTTTTTCATGGTATCCTCCATGGCTAAAGGCTTGAGTTGTGAACGTTGATTTTTTTTATATATATTTTTTTTTATTAGCGTTTGTGGTGTGTCCGTTTATTCTGACTCGGCGTCCCGCTGCGTCTCAAATTCCCTCTATCCTCTCTCTCTCTCTCTCGTTCGCTCTCTTCTCCTCTCCACTCAACGCGGAAACACCGCTGCAGCGCCGCGCATGCGCACTCCAGACTGGATGACTACTGAAGCCTCCTTCCAAACGCTTTTCCCGGTGACCAGGCAATACTGTGGAGCGCTGAGTGAGCCTAGCGTCACATTGCAGAAATTAGGGGCGGGACTCTGCACCTGGAGCCGCAGGGATGCAGGATGGAAAGCGCATCAGCCTCTCCAAGTCATCACATAACAGTCATATCAATTCATCAGATTGCCTGCACTTTTGTAAAATGGATTTGACAGGGGAAGTTTTTTTTAAGGATATGACTATTTATGAAGGTTCATTTCTAGGC
>RJVU01048406.1:14423464-14443275 GCA_003731715.1 Anabarilius grahami | reverse complement strand
GAAAAAGCATAGAAACTAATAAAGTCTTGAGACAAAGACAATATACGTTTCAAGTTATAGCATGGTCTAAAACATTTAATTGGATTGATTGCAAGTGCACTAACAATGACGCTAAACACCGAATTCTCTAGCGATCGTCAGTGTGCAGTGGTTTACCTGCACAACTCTCACTATCTAACCACTGTTACACACGCAATACGAGAGTGTATCTGTGTATCACAGCTGACGTGCAACAAAATGCTTCACAAAAAATAAAGCGCAGTTGATGAACGAACGACAAGGAAGCACAAAAAATGAACAAACAGTACACAAGAGTAAATACAAACAAGAGTTTGTTGTTAGTCGCCTACAGCACAGCAGCTCCAGACAATCATGACACTCAAACCCAGTTTTACTCACATGAAAAGCAGGTTCAAAGCAGCCTCCGCGTCTGTTTTCAGGCCTTCCCGCTTAGCTCTCTCCAGCACTGGAAAGCTTTTCTAATATTAACGCAGGTCCTAAAACACTTGCCCAGTCATAAACCTTCATTCCAGTGATATTTCTTTGAGCTCTTTTGTATTGTCTCATCATTTCTCTTTCTGCTTTTTTTTTTTTAAATCTCCCTCTTGCTCGTTCTGTCTCCACGACCGTCATACGCCCCCTAATGCTGATTGGTTAGACGTTTGTTGTTGGTATCGGCCGACTAAAGGTGCGTTCACGTGGCCTCGTAATTCCTGTAGTTACGAGATTCTAGCTTGTAAAAAGCGTTCACGTCCTCGTAGAGCTCGTAATTACAGCTTGTAATCTGGGAGTTTTCTGAAAGCTCCCAGATGTACCACGTGGCCGCTGTACCACCTGACCGCTGTAGATTCATAGGTGTTGATAGTGGTGCCATGGAAACTCATAATTCCCAATCCAAGGATGTGAACAGCTCCGAATATAACGTCACATGCGGTCATCTCAAGATTCCGGTAAATACGAGGTGGCGTGAACGCAGCATAACTTCCAAACAGTGTAGCTGAAAAAATGGATACCCCAACTTTAAAAATGGAGCAAAAGTACATAAAATCCATTGAATGGAGGCAGATTAGTGCCACCTAGTGGAAATATCATACGTAATACCATAGTGTAGCCACTAGATGCCTGTATAACCCTATATATGAATATATAAAGGGCTATATTCCTTAGTTACTGAGAACAGTGTTTTCAGACATAATTACTTTTACTTTTATTAGGTTTTGCATTTAGATATATATTTAGAGATTATCAAAGACTAGTTTTTACCAAAATTTAGATTCTAATCTAATTCAAACATCAAATTTCAATTAAAAAAGTAGCAAAAATGAACAGGAATGCTAGATCAGAACTCGATTAATCTCGTTTGGATCTGATTTCAACCTCTTAGTTGAGTCTTCTGGCTTACGAGTAAACAGTCTCAAACTCAAATAATGCTTTAATAAAAATGTAAAAAGGCAGAATGTTTTCTGTGATGGGTAGATTTAGGAGTAGAATGTACAGTTTGTACAGTATTACACCTATGGAATGTCCTCACTAAGCAAAACAAACCTGTGTGTGTGTGTGTGTGTGTGCACGCGCATTTTTGTGATTTATGAGGACACAAATTTGTATAATGACATGGGTATTACACTGGTATTACGACGTAAACATGAAATATGAGGACATTTCATGAGTCCTCGTATTTAAAATAGCTTTAAAAAAAATACTAAACTTTTATTAAAAATGTAAAAATGCAGAATGTTTTCTGTGATGGTAGGTTTAGGGGTAGTGTAGGGGAATAGAATGTACGGTTTGTACAGTATAAAAACCATTACGCCTATAGAATGTCCTCACTTTGATAGCAAAACAAACCTGTGTGTGTGTGTGTCTGTTTTGCACTCTTGATGTTTGCACTCCTGTTATTAAACAGCATATTATATTAAACAGCATATTATAATTGACATTTTTTACTGAAACCTGCATTTTCTGTAAAGCTGCTTTGAAATTATTTGTGTTGTAAAAAGTGCAATATAAATAAACTCAAATCAAATATTATAGTCTTTCAGAAAAATTGTAAACAGAAAAACAATTATTAAATAATTCATGAACCGTCATTAAACAATTTATGAGAAGTATTCAAGATAAAATATAATAATATTAAATTGTTTTTGTCAAGGACAATTGCAATTGTACATTTATTTTATATAAAAAAAACACTCTTGTCTGAATGTATCTTAGTTTGGCTTTACTTTGTTAAATTGTTTAACAAGGTATATTTATAACGATGATATGTGAATGTTAGCAGGATATAATTGACAGATATTTCTCATTTAAGTTTGAAATCAACATAAAAACACCAACTAGAGAAAACAATCATTTGTGCAACTGGACTTTTAACTACAGCTTTAATCTGAAAACAGACCATTATAAAGGTTTGCCAACTATCTCGATCTGTATTTGCTTTCTGTATGTCTGATGTGAGATAGAGAGGGTCAGAAAGTAGAGGTCACAATGGCTCAACCGTCAGTCTTGCCACTGCTGTTTAAGAGTTTGTCACTCCTAATTGACTCAGACATCTGCCCTTGTTTAATGAAGGCCAAGTTTACTCTTTGCAATCAGACAGCAAAGCATGTCTGGTTGAGGCCAGTTTGACATTGTCCAAGATGATATTCATTTCTTAATATCAAAAAATCTTAATGCCATTTAATCAAACCAGCTGATGAGAACAACAGTACCTGTCGGACATGTCGGACAAATTACTAATTGCAATTAATGAATATCATATTCATCCAATGTTAGCTCTTTAAAACCTACAGGACCTTTGATGCAAATGATGTTATAACTCAATAACAGATAAATAACTGCTATAAATCTAAATAAACGTCTAAATAAATGCCTCCAAATAACATTTCCCCTGTTTACAGGTATATTATATACAGCATTTTGGAAGAGGTGTTTTACAAATATCAAGAATGGGCCTGTTATAGTTTAAGATTTAAATAAAGAAAGGTTCTTGTAGCTCAGCAGAATGATGCTAGCAACCTTAAGGTTATGAATTTGAATCACAGGGAACAGACAAAACATTTATCTTGGATGCAGTGTAAGTTAAAATCATGAATATAAAGCCATGCCTACATGTCAATTTAGGATCACTGTGTAATTTAGATTACAGATATCATTACAAAATACTAGGATATTATGACCTGATTAGTAACCATACTTTAAGTAAAAAGTTACACAGTATATGTAAATAAAATCACATGTGAAAACCACACTGGTGAAAATAAACATTAGACCATCACTGAGATTTGGAATAGATCCCTTTGATTCTCTACCCTTTCATACTGTAACGATGGAGATAAGCGCCACATGCATTTCCTAATCAGGCCCTGGGAGAAGCTGAAGAGACCCTTATAAGGTAAGGGCCATCCTCGTGCACGTATGAGGAACTGACCAATCACCTGCTCGCTGCACACGCACAGGCACTCCATAAACCGCAGGCAGGAACATCAATGACTTCATGTTTCTCAATCTCTCTGCTCCCTATTATTCATAAAAATAAAGAGAAAGAAAGGCATTTCAGCATTAAGCCAGTATGAGACTGAGTTTGTAGGCTTTGATAGGTCCCTCCCATTGATTAATGTTTGGATAGAAAGGGCCAAAGTTTACAGAAGCATGACTAAAGCTGGGTGCACACTGTACGATTTATAAGTCCTTTACGACTGTTGCTTGTCAGACTGTATGAACATGATCCCTGCTGTAAGCCATGTTACACTGTAGGACCCCAGTTGTCATTAATGTCAGACTGTACGGCAGTCAAGACGCATTAAAAACGGACACATGCAAGACTTGTCCGGAGTTTTATATCATCAATCTGTGACACGTTCGGTGACTGTGAGCTGCATTTACACGCAGAATAGAAATGGCGACTAGCAAACAAAAATCATCTCTAGTGTTCATTTTGATCATGGCTTCTGGGGGGGAACTGGGGGGAAAAAAACTAAGAGTAAGTGCATGGAGCAAATGGTGGTTTGTTGCTGTCTCACTAATTGCGTCATCAGGTTCAGCACTCCTATTGGTTTTTGATTTGATGGTTGTCGTAGGAGAAGTCACACTACAGGACTGGGTCGGAGGTAAAATTTGATCACAATGGTCATTAATTAGATGTTAAAGCTGCAGTCCGTAAGTTTTGCCTCTGTCGCCATCTCTGTTTGAAACCTGCAATTGCAGTTATTTGCGGAATTATCATCTTTATGTGGGTTGTGCATCGGCACGGCTCCTCAGCGCGGATGAATCTAATGTTTGCTGTCAGTCACCACATCGGTGTGGATACTGTACTTCGGAATCACTGATTCTATGTCTTTGAAGTTTGACCAAAATACAAATTTTTACCAGAAAATGTCATCTGAAGGAGTAAGTAACATGCCACATGAATTGTGCTGCCAATGGTGATTAAATCTAACCATTGCTTAGCTCAGATCACATCAAACCATGCAAATTGTTATTACTGTTATACTTAGTTCTGAAATTGTTAATGTTAACAACATCAGCATTGCGTGACTATTTGTATTTAGTGTGTATTGTAAACCCGAACAGTACTACTAACTTATAAAGATTGAGTACGCTGCAATTAAAGTCTGTTAAATCATTGATGCAACTAAAAACAATTACATTTTCTGAACAAGGAGTTTAGTTTTATTTTTGTGTAGCTCAACATTTTTGAGTAAACCTTTATAGTTAAATTATTATTTTTAAGTTTACGGAGCAATATAAAGTGACGTCATCCATGTCACATCGTTCACGATGTTACTGACGTAACCAACGTTATCAGAAGAATCCATTCAACATTAAACTGAGGTGCAGCAGATTTCAAGTTCCCAGCATGCTTTGTGTCACACTGTATAAGGGAGAATAAATGTTGAAATTGACTGTTATTTTGTGTGTTTTTTCACAAGATTAATACAAGGGAAGATACATTATTGTTTAATGTTCTGTTATTTTGGTATATAAAGGTGTTTCAGTGATGTTGAAGTTTTTAGGGTTACCATCGTAGTGAAGGGTAGTGCCTGTGGTTAGGTCGAGAATGGGCTGTGAAACATCAAGGTTATATACTCCATGTTGATTAACAGTTCATGCAAGTAAATAGTGATAGTCTATTTGGTGGTTACATTAGCGTGTGCTGTTGCTATCTAACACTTAATTGTAAAGATTAGGTGTTAGTTCATTCAATATTACAATTAAATTATAATTACTGAACTTGAATAGTATAATTTTTTTTTTAAGTTCTACTAAAATAATCCTTGAGATGTTAACTTAAATGTTTTGAGTATTCTGAACTTATTGGGTTTTACAACCACTGCATCAAAATAATTGAAAAATAAGAAACATTATGTATGGTAAACAATAGTTTTAAGTACGGTGGACTTAAAAAAAAGTCAGTTTGACTTAATTGTTATTTATAATTATTCTTTACTTAAAAGATTTGAGTTTTTACTTAATTTTTTTGAGGTAATCGGTGTCTACAATAATTTTGAGTACTCTGAACTTATCGGATTTTACAGATTTCAATGTCTGTAGCCACTCAACAGTCCTAAGTCTTTTGCTTTTGACTACAGGTGAATCTCCAGTTGTCACTGATGATTGTCATTTGGTCCTTTCTGGATTACAATCTGCCATCAAAATAAGTTTAATTATTGCAGCTGCTGTGAGAAAAGGCTATAAATGATCCACTACCAGCAGCATCCTCACATGCCATATAGCCTACTAGGTGGGACTTCTCCTTTATGTAAACAGACGTGACGTAATGATGCAAAGACGAATGGCTGCATGCTCGAATTTTACACGGAAACCCAGCAATACCATTTGAATTAGAAAACATTATTACAAGCTTACCGTTGTGAATTGGGCTAAGGTAAGGAGATAGTTTTGAACATTATGTACTTGGTCAAAAATGTATTTTGGATCACTTTTATTCAAAAAAAGTTACAGGCAGCAGCTTTATAACTAACTATCAAAGACTTTTTTGGCCTAGGATCCGAGGAATCTTTTAGGATTCACACAATTTGAAAAACACACAAACACAACAATTCATATCCCTGTTTCTTTATTAAAATCTTTATTAAAAAATAAGAAATTTACAGTATTTTTTCTCCGAAATTACCACAGAAACTGCATTCATTACGACCTATGATGTCATTTGCCTGTCCAATCTAATTAGACATCCCTTTCCCCTTGGCATGCTTAGCCCCACCCCTTTCATTTAACCGGGCACCTATTTTACTCAAGCTCATGATGATTACACAGCGATTGTGTGCTTTAATTCATAATCAGAAGGGCCATGTCATTATTATTTTGTTTTGATGACCTCTAACAAGTTATGAATAATTCATAAAGTGTTTCAATATGCAAATATCCGTCTTCTGTGATTGAACACAGGGGTTTAAACTAAGGGGAATGTAAAGTGTGGTTAATATTGAACTGTATTATAAGGAACAGTGTATTCAAATTAATCCTGCCCTAATCCTACAGGGAGAGAGCTGGATGTGACATGTACGGTGGCCGAGAGAGCTCAACGCGCTGCAAATGAAGAAAACACATGCAAATAAAGAAAACATCTTCATCAGTTTNTCACACATTTACACACACACACACACACACACACACACAACACAAGGCATTATCAAAATGCATTACGAAAGCTTCATTTATGTTTCAAATAGGCACAGCTTTCTAACATGAATTCAGAATGTGATCACATTGCCTAATTTTGTAAAATTCTTATTTTACAGGTTTGCAAATGGTTCTAACAAAAGAGATCTTCAAAAAGAGCCACCTTGGTTCTATTCATCCGTGTCTATCAATGCCAGTTCAGTCTGTGTACTTCATCTATTTCATGAACAGATGTTGATTCTGTATCACTGTCTTAAATAATGCATCGACAGGGTCTTAATGAACTGAGAAGGCATTGAGTTTTCAGTTTTGAGAAATAGTAATATTTTCAGCTGCAAATGCAAAAAGATACATCCTGATGTACAAAATAATGTTTAAAGGGACGATTCACCCAAAAAACTTTTTCATAATTTATTCACCCTCATGTCATTACAAATCTGACTTTCTTTTGTCTCTGAAACAAAAGATAATTGAAGATCATTGGGGTCCAACACTGGACTCCAGTGACTTTTTTTTTCCATGAGGGGGTTTGGCATCATGATGCCTGTTTCCAGGCGGACTGTTAAAGAACACAACACACACTCCCGGTAATCCTGTAGAATTCAACCAATCAGATGGCAACTTCAAAACCCTTGAAGTTTTTTCCAATTTTGAATGCTATAGGCATCAGACGTTCAGCCAACGGTCCGTGGGTGTAATGTCTGAAGCTGAGACTAGGTAACCCATGACCTGAAGGCTTACGGAAACTGGATTTCTCCTCCAATACTATATTTTCAAGCAAGGAATTTTTGTTTTAGGTGGTTTAGTTTTGTATTTGCAAGTGTATAAGTTTGGGTGGGTGAGTTTCCTTGAGATAAATCCAACATCATTTGGGGACATCTGGCAACTTCATTTGGAAAAATATTTTAGTTTTAATTACATGAAAACGATAGAAGACCAGTTTTCGGGGTAATGCATTACAAGTAACGTGACTAAATGAGTTAAGAAATCAGAGTAATCAAGTAACTAGTATTGTTTACGACAAAATATCTGAGTTACTTTTTCAAATAAGTAATGCAAGTTACTTTTTCCCCCATTTATTGACTGACAGCTCTCCTGTCTCCATGTTAAGAGAAATAGTGAAAGAGTGCCGAGGCATTGTGTGCACTGTGTAAACATGATGGTTATTCTAGACTAATTGTAGACTAAATGTGAGCATACATTTACTCATTTACTTCTTCTCCTGTGTCCTATTCTTCCAATAAGCACTGGCTGCAGACTTAAGGGGTGAGTGGAGCTCCACTCAAGGGTCACCTCCACTAGTGGAGCAAGCTACAGCTATGGCCACTAGGCATGCGCACATCAATATTGCGTCATTTAATTACTGTATTTGCATTATTGTAAGGGTAGGTTTAGGGTTGGGGTAGGTGTAGGTGTAGACGTTAATAAAACACAAATCAATATTGCATCATTTAATTACTGTATTTACATTATTGTAAGGGTAGGTTTAGGTTTGGGGTAGGTGTAGACGTTAGTAAAACACAATCTGATAAGTAGTAATTTTATTAATTGTTATTTTATTGTGAGATTTTGCCTCACTATGTTATTTTAAAACAAGCCATCAAAACATAGATTAGGCCTAGTCGTCATGCAACATCACCTAACTCTGGTGAGACATCAATATTGCGTCAGTCTGCCAGTGTAGCGATGCTGAGGTAAAATTATTCAAGTAGAGGTGAAGTATTTCCTGTTCGAGAGTGGAGCTCCACTCGCACCTTAAGTCAGCAGCCAGACCCTCCTCTATTCTTCTGTATTCCAAAATGGCAGCACAGCTGAAAGGTTTGTTTGAGCTGCGCCCTCTACTGTACTGGTGTGAATTTGCATTTCCTTCAGCCTGAGACTTATTCATTTCACTTTTGGTGTGAAATTGCCATTACATTTGCCAAAAATATAACTTTTTTGTTGTTATAAAAACAAACAAACAAACAAACAGCCCAGCCCAGAAGAGAAAAAGTAATGCAAAAGTAATGTAACGCATTACTTTCCATGAAAAGTAACTAAGGGTGCGTTCACACAAGTAGTTCGGTTCGTTTGGTTCATTTGGTCCGGACCAAAGAAGAAAAACAAACATTTAGTCCTGGTCCGATTAGCGTTCAAATTGTCAATTTTATAACCGAACCAAAAGATACCGAACCTTAAGGCACAGGGATACATTCACAACGTAATTGGTCGGATTTTATGACGTATTGCCTATTTTGAGACGGAACTTACCGAACATCCAAAACAATGCTGTATGCTGAGGTAAATGCGCTCGTTGTGTGTTTGTAGCGGTGCGTAGTGTGCATGTGATGGTATTTTGGCCAGCTGGGAACTCGTGAAGAGCTTATAAAATGTGTAAAGTAGTCAAAACAGCGGCGGGAATCCATCCGTCACACACACAAACAATCTGCTGCGTGGAGACGCGCGTCTGATGCCTGTCATGGGCAAACTCGCGACTATGACGAGAGGATTCTGTCCTTTTTAGGGTCTCGTCTTCCTGTTTTTGGTTCGTTTACATGTCTTTGGTCCGTGTTGCGTTCATATATCATTCGAACCGCACCAGAGTTCGTTTGGAAGCGGACCGAGACCCATCTTCTCAGCGGTCTCGGTCCGCTTGTTTGGTGCGCACCAGGGTTCGGATGGCAGCGTTCACACATGCTCAAATGAACCGCACTAACAGAGCAATCGCACCAGGGTTCGTTTTAATCGAACCAAACATGACAAGTGTGAACGCACCCTAAGTTACACAATTAGTTACGCTTTTAGGGAGTAGCACAATATTGTAACGCATTACTTTTAAAAGTAACTTTCCCCAACACTGTATAAGACTATAAAATGTCCCCATTTAGATAGGTAAATGTGTGAGTGGGTGTACAGGCTTGACAACTAAAAGTCAGTGCTACAAAGAGGAACATTAAGAGAGAGGAGAGAGAGAGGGGTTGTCTCATTTGCACTCATTGCAACACATCTGCTATCAGCAGGAATAATCAACAGATGCGATAAGACACCCATCAACAATTCTCAGCAGACACATTCACACACACATACAGATGAACTCGCTGTGATGACTAAACTGCAGGCTACTGGCAATGATACAAAACACCCATCTTTGAGCTTTGGAGGTGGAGCTGCAATATAAATAGCACAATAAGATACAGAAGGACAGAGAAATTAAGCTCAAATTAAAGGAGACAGTTGCAAATAACAGGAAATATTAAGGACATGTTGTCATGAGCTTTATGATTTAAGTATTGAAATAAGTATTCATATACAAGAAGCTAATGTTCATCCATTTACACTGGACTGTAAATCCTGTGACTGACTGAAGGGTCACTCTGAACTGATAAGTTCAAATATGGAGTCTGAAATATGCTATAGCATTACATTTTTGAGAATATGAATATCTAGAATATCTCATTTGGAGCATTTGTCTTAATATTGTCTAAACTGAGGAAGATCTTTTAAATTTGAACTCCTGGGCATGTATTATTCAAAACTTGAAAATTTAAGTTAGGATCTCATTCAGGACAAAAGCTATTACAGAACGTATGGCCTACAGTATAGAAAGTTTTGTCTCTGAAATCAGTATCTGAGTCTTCACTTTTCAAACATGACTCTAAAAACTCCCACAATATCTCAAGCACAAAAGTGATGGAGAAAAAGTGATTGCCAAAGGTTAAATGGCATGTCTTGTGTGTTGTCAGGGTTTAAAATAATACTATTACAGTTTCTGCTTACAGCATAAAGGTAGCCAGCGTGACCTCTGTTCTCTCAACTCTCCTCATTCATGGCCAAGTCAGAAAACTATTTCAGGGCTTCCTGTCAATAGCATCTCAGCACAATAAAGATGGCAAATGGCAGTGTATAAGGGCATACTCTAACACCTACACAAATCATTGCCATCAACCAGACAGATCAAACACCTCCCTGGTTTTAGAAAACTTTAAATGACAGCCGTCAATCATTCAGTCTGATGGGAGAGACAACCTAACCGCTCTCTTCCCATTTCTTATGTTTCTGTGGTTAAGGTGCACTTATGGTTAGCCTAATATTATCTGACTATCCTTCTGAGCTAGTAAGATGCTTCAACTAGGGGTGATAAGACACATAAGGCAGCTGATATTAAGTCTAGCTAAGGTGAATCTGTGAATCACAGTGAACAGTAGGAGTCATTAACTGGACATATTCCGGACTGTAGCATCTAATTTGCTCTGAGTAGACTTTTCGGACCATCAAATGTAAGAATAAAGCTTTGTCTTTACTCCAATTAATGCGTTTTCCATCGCTGTTTGACATTTCGATTATCCCTTCAAACGCTAATACGAAGCAACTCGATAAAAAGTTGCTGTGATTGGGTGGATATTTTGAGGCAAATGCTGTAAAGTCTAAAATTGGTTGTTTGCTGCTAAACAACTGGATGTTACATTTTAAGCCGCTGTTCAAACAGAATGCTTTTTTACATTGAACTGCACTGTTATCCCCTTGTTTTTTTTATGTAAACATGCGTGTTTGACCGTTGTTCTAGTGTGTTGTGCCTATTGCAACTATACTTTTAAAAAATATTTTCCCCTCAAATGTCAAAACCAAATAGCATAACTTTTCCCCAAACCATCTCAGTGCAAATGCCACTAAACTGAAGCTAATTTCATTGGTTAAGGTTATGGTGAAGTATGGAAGCATTTGGTTTATCATTTGAGCAGCTGTTTTGAGAGTTTCATTTATTATTTTGTCAATTTGATTGTTCATTTTAAAAAACTTCCATAGTGAAGGGTAGGGCTGGGGATTAGTGTTTGGTATACTAGGCAATCAGCAGTGTAATTGACATGACCAATTCATTCTTAAGAATCGGCTACAGGGCGGAGTTTCCGCTGAACCGGTTTGAGAGCCTGAATATTTAATGAGGCAAATGCTGTTTGGTTTATGATTGGTTGTTTGTTGCTAAACAACTGGCCATTCATTTCGAACCCCGCATCGATTCTTATCTGTACATCTTTATCATAAATGCGGTTCTAACCCGCTTCGGAATTGGAACATGGTTTCATATCCCAGGATTTAAATGGAAAACATCCTTTCAAAATTACAACAGCGAAATGCTGCTTTGGGCTATTACTAATGCAGTTATGAAACCTTCTCAATTAAGAGCTGTCATTCAGAGTGTGTTATCAGAGTCTGTACAGAAAGTCCCATCATAACACATCATGTGCCCAGATGATGCACGATTCCAGATGGGGTTTGTGTCTTATTGCTGTCAGCATACAATCATTTTCTCATTACATAAACAGCAGGGATTTATCTCATAAACTAATATTGGTATAGGTTCACCTGAATATTTAGGTGTCATATTACTGCTTGGGGGGTCTGTGCAGTCTGCACCACACTCACATAAATATTACTGGTGTAAATTATTAGGGCTTAGTAGCAATTATCCTTAAGTAGAAAGTTATTATTTGATTTCATCATTGTCTAAATCAAAAAAAAAAAAAAAAAATTTGTTGGGAATTGATTGGAACTTTGTGAGATGTCATTGCACGAGGGAGGGGAAGCTATTTTGATTAAAGATTACAAGGGCACACAAATTAAAAATAAAAGTGCACGGATAAATCATTTACAACAAATACTTCAAATATTCCATAAAAACAGAATTGTCGATTTTGATTTCATGGTGACTTTAAGATTTAAAGCCATACTTATCTTAACCCATCGTGACACACAAACCAATAAAATGTCAGTCACTGCCCTTGTTCAGTTCATTTGATAGTGTGAGAAGACAAAGACATGGTATGACACTACAATTAATATTTGAGTCCTCTGTCTAATCTCCACAGAGCCATCAGCCTGAATAGCCAACGTCTGGCTAATAATGATTCTTTTATTGTGGTGTGTGGCACTCAGGGACTAGATTTAAATCTTGTGCATTTGCCCAAGTACTTCCTCGTACCTTATAATAAGCTGACTGGACTGTGATACAAGATAAAAAGTCATGTTTTGTGACTGCATGTGTAAATTCTGACTGTGGCTTAGTGGATTAGCTTCCTTGTATGATTTCTGGGGATGTGAGGGTTGGTATAGCTGGAAGAGAACAGATTGCAGACTGAGGAGAGCAGGGAACACACTTACACACACAAACACACACATCTCCCTGACCCAACATTACTTCAGATGTTTTGCTTTACACTCAGAGAGAAAAACAGCCCAACTCATATTTGTGTGTCTGTGTTTGTTTTAGGGATGAGAAAACAGAGAGAGAGAAAAGGGACAGAGAGAAAGATTTAACCTCAATTATCCTTATGAGCAGAGACATCTTACGAGTGGCTGTGAGTAATGCTCAAACGTCAACTGGATTGGAATAATATCTCCTGGAGCAGACCTCCCAAAACCCCTACAAAAACAGAAAATACAAAGGACTGCAATCCTACCAACAACTAAGGGCACTCGCTCTTTCTGATTCAGAACGTCTTCACATCAACATGAAGTGGAAACTAATGCATTAATGGCATGAATTTATACATGTTGATAAAGAAAAAAAGTCCTTCACCAAATTAAGGACTCCATAAAATCAAAATTGATGTTTCGCCATGTTTTGTATATGCTTTCTGTTCCTGGAAAATGGTCCAAAAATATTGATGACTCATTCTGCAATATGCAGTTTTGTCAAATCAAATGTTCTTTACATTGAGAATGTTCCCTAATACCACCTGAAACTGACTAGCAAGTAACAAATGGTGGTTCGTGGCTGTGACATAACTAAAGCTATTAGCTATTTAAAAAAGGGATTCTCAATATGCCCTGCTCTAAAAGAAAATGTCAACACAGGAAGAGAAATGTGCTCATCAAGTCATTTCATGGGGTCCTTAACACACATCTTAAACCACAGAAACATAAACTGCATCCCAATTCAGAGGCTGCATCCTTCGAAGGCTAATTGCGTCACAGTGGCGCGACTAAGGCTGTCCCAATTCGAAGGCTCCTTCGAATGCGGTCTTGAAATGTGTCCTTTAAAGTGGTTAAAATATTGACTTACATTATACTAAGATGCGATTTTATATATTTTATACTCTTTATTATGTACATAAATGGACCAAGGTGAACATATTTAGACAAGTTTCAATTCGTAAAGCTCCGAAGCAGTGTTTTGAAATCGGCCATCATGAGATATTGTTGAAAAGTTATTTTGTTTTTTTGGCGCAAAAAATTTCTCTCGTCGCTTTATAATATTAAGGTGGAACCACCGAACTCACGTGAACTGTTTTAAATATGTTTTTAGTAATAAAAAAAATAACCTTCTGGGAACCAAAAAACTAATGTTCTGGAAATGTTATAATAACATTATAAGAACATTAGATTAACGTTGGAATAAAGTTACACAAACCAAAAACTAACGTTCTGGGAACGTTAGATTAATGTTAGAATAACGTTATACAAACCAAAAACTAACGTTCTGGGAACATTAGATTAACGTTAGAATAATGTTATGAGAGCGTTAGATTAACTTTAGACTAACGTTATACAAACCAAAAACTAATGTTTTAGGAACATTAGATTAACGTTAGAATAATGTTCTGGGAACCAAAAACTAACGTTCTGGGAACATTAGATCAATGTTCGAATAACATTCTGGGAACGTTAGATCAATGTTAGAATAACGTTATACAAACCAAAAAGTAAGTTCTGGGAACGTTAGATTAATGTTAGAATAACGTTATGAGAGCGTTAGATTAACTTTAGAATAATGTTATACAAACCAAAAACTAACGTTCTGGGAACGTTAGATTAACATTAGAATAACGTTATGAGAACCAAAAACTAACATTCTGGGAACGTTAGATTAACGTTAGAATNTGTTCCCTAATACCACCTGAAACTGACTAGCAAGTAACAAATGGTGGTTCGTGGCTGTGACATAACAAAAGCTATTAGCTATTTAAAAAAGGGATTTTCCATATGCCCTGCTCTAAAAGAAAATGTCAACACAGGAAGAGAAATGTGCTCATCAAGTCATTTCATGGGGTCCTTAACACACATCTTAAACCACAGAAACATGAACTGCATCCCAATTCAGAGGCTGCATCCTTCGAAGGACGCATTCGAAGGCTGATTGCGTCACAGTGGCGCGACTAAGGCTGTCCCAATTCGAAGGCTCCTTCAAATGCGGTCTTGAAACGTGTCCTTTAAAGTGGTTAAAATATTGACTTACATCTTACTAAGATGCGATTTTATATATTTTATACTCTTTATTATGTACATAAATGGACCAAGGTGAACATATTTAGACAAGTTTCAATTCGTAAAGCTCCGAAGCAGTGTTTTGAAATCGGCCATCATGAGATATTGTTGAAAAGTTGTTATTTAGTTTTTTTGGTGC
This sequence comes from Anabarilius grahami, assembly GCA_003731715.1. Classification (NCBI taxonomy): domain Eukaryota; kingdom Metazoa; phylum Chordata; class Actinopteri; order Cypriniformes; family Xenocyprididae; genus Anabarilius; species Anabarilius grahami. Next base: position 14,428,250 of record RJVU01048406.1, on the reverse strand, counting down.
AAAAAAATTCTCTCGTCGCTTTATAATATTAAGGTAGAACCACCGAACTCACGTGAACTGTTTTAAATATGTTTTTAGTAATAAAAAAATAACCTTCTGGGAACCAAAAACTAACGTTCTGGAAATGTTATAATAACATTATAAGAACATTAGATTAACGTTGGAATAACGTTACACAAACCAAAAACTAACGTTCTGGGAACATTAGATTAACGTTAGAATAATGTTATGAGAGCGTTAGATTAACTTTAGACTAATGTTATACAAACCAAAAACTAACGTTTTAGGAACATTAGATTAACGTTAGAATAATGTTATACAAATCAAAAACTAACGTTCTGGGAACATTAGATCAATGTTCGAATAACATTCTGGGAACGTTAGATCAATGTTAGAATAACGTTATACAAACCAAAAACTAACATTCTGGGAACATTAGATTAACGTTAGAATAACGTTATGAGAACATTAGATTAACGTTAGAAGAACGTTATACAAACCAAAAACTAAAGTTCTGGGAACGTTAGATTAATGTTAGAATAACGTTATGAGAGCGTTAGATTAACTTTAGAATAATGTTATACAAACCAAAAACTAACGTTCTGGGAACGTTAGATTAACATTAGAACAACGTTATGAGAACGTTAGATGAACTTTAGAATAACATTATACAAACCAAAAACTAACGTTTTGGGAACGTTAGATTAACGTTAGAATAATGTTCTGGAACCAAAAACTAACATTCTGGGAATGTTAGATTAATGTTAGAACAGCGTTCTGGGAACGTTAGATAAATGTTAAAATAACGTTATACAAACCAAAAACTAACGTTCTGGGAACGCTAGATTAACGTTAGAATAACGTTATGAGAACGTTAGATTAACTTTAAAATAACGTTATACAAACCAAAAACTAATGTTTTGGGAACGTTAGATTAACGTTAGAATAATATTCTGGGAACCAAAAACTAATGTTCTGGAAACGTTACAATAACGTTCTGGGAACGTTGGATTAACTTTAGAATAACGTTATGAGAACGTTAGATTAACTATAGAAAAATGTTATACAAACCAAAAACTAACGCTCTGGGAACGTTAGATTAACGAATATAACTTTCAAAAAAGTCCAGTACAAACGTCACTGCCGCTTGTCAACTGCAGCTGTAAAAGTTGCTAGGCGACACAAGCAAACCTTCATAAGGTAGACCGTTCTATTTAACAATGCAAGGTCTGACTTTCATGGACTTCGAAGGCCTTCAAAGGAAGTAAAACATGAAATGGATGTCATATACAGACCTAAAAGCAGCTAACCACCAGCAGATGGCCTTGATACTGCGAAGATGGACGTTATTATATTGGAGTGACTTCCGATCCTGAAATATCTTAAACAGTGGCTATACAGCAATAAAATAAACAGCTTAATACAGTTATCTATTTCTATAATAAAAGTAATTACATTTTTGGAGATTCATCAAGTGTTTATTAACAGTATTTATTTTGTTTAATCACATTACACTGTCATTGTCATTTAGCAATAAGCAATGATGAATGTTGGAACTATATTATTTTAGAACTACATTTGCCGTGTCTTCTGGGAAGCAAAATCAGCCACTATAAGACAGGCTATCCTTCAGAACTACTCACATCAATCCTGACAGTAACCATATAAATAAAGAAACACAGAGTAAGATAACCTGACAGTGAGAGGTGATTCTGCATGCTAATCTTACAAACTGGATTCACTTGCTACAAAGGAATTGTTATATTGATATATTTTCAAAAAGAACAGACAATATAATATTCTTAATAAAAAGAAGTGTAATATTAGACTGACTGACTGACTATTTTATTGCAATGAATTTGTGGTCAATCATATCACTTCTTTTTGCCCCCACGTCCACTTGACTGGACCACAATAGGGTTTTTCTCTAGCTCAACCTGTTCGACTGTTTCAATAGGTGGCTCCTCCATTTTCTTATGTGACACCCCCTCGAGGGTGCGAGAACGGAATGCGTCACGAGCCTGCAGCATCTTTTGCCGATATGCATCCATCGTGTCCTATAACAAGAACACAAATGCAACTATTTCAGAACCATAATTTTTCATAATCACATGACTAGAGTACTATGGTACAGATACATTAAAAACATTTGTTTAGTGTGGTGTAAATCTGCAATTAAAGTATTAACACACAAACCTGAAAGCCAATGTAAGTCTCCAGCTGTCGTTTCATCATTTCCTTACGTGCAATTTTTTCCTGTTTACGCTGTTCCAGAATATTGTCCCAGATCAGACGGAAACTTTGGAACTTTTCAGAGCGTTCCCTCCTCTGCTCCTCCTCCACCTCTTCATCCTTTAGACGAGGCTGCGGCAAAGACTTCCTTTAAACAAAAAGACAGTGAAACAATGAGAGAAACTTTGAGGCCAGTGATTTTTTTTTTTCCGTTCAAAATAAATTATACTTTTATTCAGCAAGGAGGCATTAAATTAATCAAAAATGTCAGTAAAGACATTGTTTTGCCATCACAGGAATAAATTACATTTGAAAATATATTCAAATAGAAAACTGTTATTTCAAATAGTAATATTTCACAATATTACTGTTTTCACTCTTTGNACTTCCTTTAAACAAAAAGACAGTGAAACAATGAGAGAAACTTTGAGGCCAGTGATTTTTTTTTTTCCGTTCAAAATAAATTATACTTTTATTCAGCAAGGAGGCATTAAATTAATCAAAAATGTCAGTAAAGACATTGTTTTGCCATCACAGGAATAAATTACATTTGAAAATATATTCCAATAGAAAACTGTTATTTCAAATAGTAATATTTCACAATATTACTGTTTTCACTGTTTGTTTTTTTCATTAAAAAAATGCAGCCTTTATGAGCATAAGAGACTTTAAAAAAAATAAAAAAAAAATCTGTACTGACCTCAAACCTTTAAACGATTATAATATAATATTTTGTACCTGATAAATGGTTTATAATCAGTATTATTGTTGCCAGTGTTCTGTGAGAACTCTCCACTCTGTTGGGACTGAGGTTGTGTGTCTACAAAATCCAAACATTGAAATACACATACGAACATATTATGCCATGTACTAAACATGCCCATATACAAATGTATTAAAAACTCAATCAATGTGTGTAACCTGTCTCTGCTGTGGCAGGTTCTTTACTCTCTGCACGTTCTTGAAGGTCTTTGAGATAGCGCAAGCGGGTCTGATGAGCCTTCAAAACAAATCAATCAGTTACACATGCAGAATGGTTTGAGCACACAGAGCTGATTTACTTCGAGTCCCTTTTTCAGTTATGTAGTACCTTTGCTGCTCTGCCGGGCTCCGCTGCTTCCCAGGCCAGTTTCATGGCTCTGATCTCCTCGAGTCTCTCAGTGTCTTTCTTCACTTCTATACTTTCTGCCTCACTGTGGTCACTCACCACACGCAGGATCCAGTGGGGCTTACTCACATCCAAACTCTAAACACACAAACACACAAGTTGGTATATATGCACTACCATTCAAAAGTTTGAGGTCATTGAGATTTTTTTTGAATGTTTTTGAAAAAAAGGTCTCTCAAACTCAACACAACTCAACAATTTAATATATTTAATATGTAATTTATTCCTGTGATGCCAAAGCAGAATTTTCAGCAGCCATTATTCCAGTGTTCAGTCACATGATCCTTCAGAAATCAGTATAAATGATTTGGTGCGCAAAAAACATTTCTTATTATTATAAATGTTGAAAAACATTTTTGTAACATTATAAATGTATTTACATGATATATTATCAAGTTTAAAAAAAAAACTTGTGGGAGAGAAATTTGCATTTCTGTGTAGCACACTGAACAATATTCATGAGAGAATCTTTCTGCAAGAGAATATGGGGGCGAATGATTTAAATATAAGATGGTACTTGATACTGACATTGAAATATATATGCACAAGCACACAGTGACTGTACTGACTTGGTCCATAATGGAGCTTGACTTAGATGCTAGTTTGTCCTTTTCACGTTCCTTGGCTTTGTGGGTTGATTTGGGAGCAGATTTATGGCCTTCTTTGTTTTGTTGGTCCATATCCAAGGACGTGGATGCGCCATCCAAAATATCCCCAAACACTGCCCATTGTAAAACAGAGAGATCAAACAGACAAGGTAATACAAAATGACAAAAATACTGAGGTCTAAAAAAATTATTGTTTGTTGACATTTATATAGCTATATGTGCAGAAACAACTATTATGTAAGCCATTTCCAGAACAATCTGTGCAACCCGCTGGCATTTTGAAAATAGTAATTATTCATAAAAACTAGAATGTATTCACACAAAAATATTAATTTAAAAACCTTTACATTATAGTGTTTAATACAAAGCATCTTGAGGCTTTTAGAAATGTAAACTGATGTAAATCCTGCTAGATGGCAGTATTGCTCTATTTAAAAACTGAACTCTAAATCTCTTTTACTTTCTTCAGTTATTCTAAGTGTAAGGGTATATCCTACTGGACAGTTTACTTAGGGCACCTACAGTATCCATAAGGACACCATCACAGAACCCTAATTTAATCTGAAGTCATATGGTGCTCTCTGACAGCACAGTGTTACCAACATGTCAGTACTCTCTACTCATGTCAGATCACTACTCTCTGTGTATCCCCACTCACTGAGAGTCATATAATGACATCACTAAACCAATAAAACAGAGAGCTATTTTGTATGTCTTGTTGTTATTATTATTATTATTAATAAATTATAATTAAAATGAAATAAAATAAACTGATATG
>RJVU01048406.1:14406250-14422899 GCA_003731715.1 Anabarilius grahami | reverse complement strand
GACACACACAGTCAAACCAAAATGTAATCAGACACCTTGAACATTTCATTCATTAATACAGTTTATTCACTATAGTTTAAAAAAAAAACGGTAATAAAATATGACAAGATTTAGAGTTAAACTATGTCAGAAAAAAAAAACTTAAATATGTCAGATAACACTTAAGCAAAACATGGTCAGGTCAAAGTGTCTGAATAATTTTTGGTTCCAAATATTTATCAATTTTACTGGTAGTCCACTGTATGAAGAATTTTTGGGTATATGTCACAGTTTACTTTATTCTGCTATCCTCAGTTACAACTATAGTGTCCTGCACCCACTAGTAAAAATATATCAAAAATGTCTGAATAATTTTTAGTTTGACTGTATATACAGCTCTGGAAAAAATTAAGAGACCACTTAACATTGATTTCTGAACTTGGAGTGGTCTCTTAATTTTTTCCAGAGCTGTATATATATATATAAGGTTACAAAGAATAAATTAATTGTTTACAGGATATGTGAAAACAACAAAATTCTGCACAAACCACAGCCACTGAGAGCACTGAAAGCAAGCATGGCAGTCATTCCAGCCGAGAACCTAAAGGGCAGCCATACTGTATGTATTCCATATGAGGCTGAGTTCAGTGCACTGGGCCTGGCTCCCATGCGCATTTATTGATTGGTGTGCGTGGTAACTGTTCAGGGTGGCTCCTGCTCCACTGAGAGCCACTCAACTGGGTTAATTCAATTCTCTTTCCTCCAGAAATACTTCCCAGGGCACCAGAGGGCAAAAGCCAACTTCATTTGACTTCCCATTGACCCATTTACACAAGCTTATCTGAAAATGAAACGACAGGCACGTGTGGAGTGTGACGCACACGCCCGTGAAAGTACAGTGCACATGCTGATCTACACACACTCATATCACTGATAAAAGCCCAAACAGAGACATTTAACCACCTAGATCCATCTAAATTATGGATGCACAAAAAACAAAACAAACAAGGAATACATTTTTTATCAAGGGATCAGGAGGACAAAAGAATCTTAATGTTATTACTAGAGCCAGGCAATCATGCAAACTAGTTCATTTCCACTACCTCTTCACAATACAAGCACATCCAATGGAGTAGTGCTCTCTTTTCCTCTCCCTCCATCTCAATTCTTCCAATTTCCATTTCTATGAGCTTCCTGCTTATTCATTTTTCCTCAGTAAAATCAAGGCTGTTTGCAGCCCATCTATGCGCTGACCAACAGCAAATGACCTTATGTCATCCATCCAAGGGCAAGGCAAAACGCATTTTCCTATTTTCCACAAGCAGATGAATTTAGTAGGCTCCCATTATATTTTTGACAGCCAGCTCTCGGCTCATCAAAGCAGCACAGGTGGGATGAGAGTCAGACTATTCAGTGAGCTTCAGACTGAATGAGAAAACATGAACAGAGATTTAAATCACACACAGCCAGATGAGTCCACGACAAGGTAAATATTATGAGATGAAAACAAGCAGTGAAAAACATGTTCATTAAAAATAAAGAATAAAAACAGGAGTTTGCTAAATAACTAAAAAAACATTAAATTACATTAATTGTGCAGTACAATACTAATCAAAACTAAATGGAATAACAGATCAAATGACTTTTTTTCGACAGTCGACAGTTTTTGTAATTTTATTGTATTTTTCATTTAATTTCTCAAGCCTGGCTTCTACTTTTAAAAAAACAACAACAAAAACAAACATTACATAAATCGATGACAGCAGCCTGAAGAATTTAGAATCTTCTTTAGCTGATACAAACAACCTCAGACAACATGTGAGATTCGATGGCATGAACCTTGCAAATGTCAGCAAGCAGTTGTTTTCTGAAATGAGTGGATCCGGTCTGAATCATCAGGGCTGGATCAACCAGAAATGGCATATTTAGCACATTTCACTGTTAAAAACCAAAGTATCCTGTGTTGGTGCTTTGGCAAAAGGAGATTGGCTTGAGTTGAATCTTTATGGTAATTTGATATTATTTGATGCATTTGTATAGTGTCACGTTTCTATCATCATCAGCAAATGGTGCAATTTGTTTTGCTGTTATAACTGATAAAAACGAAATATAAATGAAAAAAAAAAAAGTCATTAAATATATAAAATATACTAAAATACAATATACAGTAGTCAACATTTGAAGTGGATCAAAACGTTTCATCAAATGATTAACTTTTTTGATCAACTTCAAATGTTGACTACTGTATATATAATTTAAGCTAATTTTATTTCATTTCATCAATTAAGCACGGTTTATTTGTCCAACATACTGCATTAATCAGTGGTTAAAGCAGTTTCAAGTCTAAAGGCCATGACAAACCAAGTTGACGTCAAAGAACTAACGGAGCGAAAGTCGATTGCTTAATCATTCTTGTTTACCATTTTTATTATGAATCAATGAAGAAAGTGAACAGCATGTTCACTTTCTTCATTCCAGGCGGCTCATGATGTTATGAAATATTTTACATATTGGAATGCTCAGGAGGGATGAAGTAAAATTATAAGTTCATCTTAAAATTATAGCCCTCAGTCTGTGCCATCTTAACTTCTTTGCTAACTTTCATTACTTTTGCTTATATTTTTGTGCATTGACTCATTCGCTAAACTGAACAGCCAATCAGAGTGATCTCTCTCACTGACAACCTCAAACTGTTGCTGACGTGTGGAACACACCTCAAAAACTAGCTTGACAGATGCTCACCATCGGCCGAACATCAGCTTGGTGTATCAGGCTCTAACAGCCTGAAAAAAAAACAGCTGTTTAGTAGGGATAGTAGTATCTAGTGTAAGATTGGCCGTACCTCTCATTTCACTGCGCTCTATGTCTCTGAGTTTCTGGATGAAGGAGGAGAGAGATTCATCTAAAGGCCAGCTCTCCTGTAACACCTCTGCCTGTATATAATACTTATGAAACTGTAAGACACACACATACGCGGAACAGCATAAAAAGTCAGAAAGTAAAGAAGTCAGTGCATACACAAAAGAACATGTAAAATATAAATCAGCCATCCACATGCAAGACTGATTTCAATATATAAACACAATCTGAAAAAAAGTACTTTTTCTTAGAACTTTGCAACTAGAAGTTCAGATGCCACCACACACACACACAAACACACACAAAAGTGACAGCAGAAGCTGTCTGTGGTGACAGGTACCAGTGTGTCTTTAGGGTGCTGGTCACTCCCTTCCTTTCCTCCACCCCCTCCTGTCACTCTCCCTTCTGCTGTAAGGCTGCCCTGATCCTGCCTCGCCCCCGCCTGGGCCACAGAACCGCCTGCAACCAATACACACACACATGCAGACACAAATGAACACCCTATAAATACACTCTAGAGCTGGCAGAGTCGGGCTGTAGCTAAGTAACTGAGACAGTGACTTTATAAAGTGAATATGTGTTAAGTCAAAATGTGGAGTGGGTGGACAAGAAGTCTTGGAATAAAGGAAAAGAAAGGAGTATAAACTATACCTTAGTTTGTGTGAGTCTATGGGGATATCACAGTCTGTGTGTAACAGACTGCATCTGTGGTTTATTCATGTGTCGAAATATGTGCATATGTGAATGTCCAAATATTTTTCTTAATTTGATCTATTTTAAGTCATGTTAAACTTAAGATAGATTGTGCGTACACACGTACTGTACCTTACAGACACACACTCGCACAGAAACGTTTGGTCAGCGCTGCTCTGTAAAATAGAGCGAATCAGTAAAATAGTTTAGCAAATTAAGGTACATGACTCATCAGCGAGGTAATAACTGTGCGGTTCTTGTGATAAACTTATAGTTTCGCTATTAGTAGAGACACTGCTGCCGTTAGAGACGCACAGATCAGGTAGGCTAATTCACATATGCTTCTTATTTTTTCTCTCTCTCTCTCTCTAACTCCGTTAATAACTGTATCAACGGTATTATTCTGCTATCAAGGCTCAAGCCTTTGTTTCTAGTTCTGAAATTACATTTTAGAATTAGCAACAGAGGTTTATGATGAGATGTGTAAGAAATTAGTCCCACACACAAGAGTGTTTTAAGGACAAAAACCTGACAAATGTCTTGAAATATAACATCGGAACAGTGTCTTGAGATGTGGTAACCGTAGTATAAGCGGAACAATTGACATAATACACACCCGATGTGTAATGACCACCTCAATTGTGCATTATTTTCTAAGAATTCAACGGCCCGTCATCAATTACTCCTTACTAATCTAATAAATGTATTTTTAATCTCTACAATGCAATGACATTCATACATTTTTATTGTTTAATAAACTGTCCTTTTGTTTTTCTGTGACCACTCTGTATACACAAAGTTTGTGGTCAGTATGATTTAAAAAAATAAAAAATAAAAAAATGAATTAATACTTTTATTTAGCAAGGGCACATTATATTGATCAAAAGTGGCAGTAAAGACACATATTATTATAATGTTCAAGAAATGCTATTATTTTAAACTTTCTATTCATTTCAGAGTTCTGAAAAATATATATCACAGTTTCCACAAAAATATTAAGCACACCTCTTGCAAGCACTGATAATAATAAGAAATGTTACCTGAGCACCAAGTCAGCATATTAGACTTTCAGATAATTAGATTTTTTTAAATAATTTTTTTAATTTTTTAAATGATTTTAAATTATAATTTTATATCACAATATTACTGTTTGTATTGTATTTTTGATCAAATAAATGTAATTTTGGTAAGCATAAGAGACTTCTCAAAAAACGTAAAAACAAAACAACAACAAAAAAAAAGTCTTACTGACCCCATAGTGCAAATAGTTTATGCGTGCGAGCGCGTTTTTGTGACATATCAGGATATCAGGACACAAATTTGTATAATGACATTGGTATGACATAGGTATTACTAGGAGAGGGTGACTTATGAAGACATTACCCCATGTCCCCATTTTTCAAAAGGCTTATAAATCATACAGAATGAGTTTTTGTGAGAAAATAAAAGTGTGCGCAGTTTCCTGTGATGGTTAGGTTTAGGGGTAGGGGTAGTGTAGGGCGATAGAAAATACAGTTTGTACAGTATAAAAACCATTACGCCAATGGAATGTCCCCATAATTCTCAAAAACAAACGTATGTGTGTGTGTGTGTGTGTGTGTTCTTGTTTATATGTTACCAAATGGCCCCACGATGTAATAAAAACCTGAGATCACCTACATCGTGGGGCCCAGCCAGCGGTCCCCACGAGGGAAATGGATTAATAAACATACTAAATGATGTTTTTTTGAAAATGTAAAAATGCAGAATGTTTCCTGTGATGGTTAGGTTTAGGGATAGGGGTAGTGTAGGGGGATAGAATATACAGTTTGTACAGTATAAAAACCATTACGCCTATGGAGAGTCCCCACTAAGATAGCAAAACAAACCTGTGTGTGTGTGTGTGTGTGCGTGCGTGTGTGCGTGTGCGTGCACAAACCATTGCTGGCTAAGAAGCAGTAGACTGGGATGGTGACATGCCCTTTGCCCTGACTGCTGGCGACCTCTTTCTCATGGTCTAGGATACTGAGTTTAATGTAGACGTCTGATTTTGAGGTCTGAAACTGCACAGTAGCACTGTGATCACTAGAGACTTTTATCACATGTCTGGTAAGAAAAACACAGAGTTTAGATCAGTCTTGATGCAACATTACTGTCCACTTAAAAATCTATTTTATTGCAATGCTGTGCAAAGGTAAAACCTAAATGGTAACTTGAAGCTCTGCAACAAAAAATATGAATATAGGCTAATACTATGATTGATGCATGTGCTAACCTGCAGATGATGTTCTTTTGATTAGGAATGTAGTAACCTTTCAACTCTTTCACTGAAAAGATATTGCTTGGTGTTTCTCTGGCCAGCTTTGGTAGAGGTTCTCGGGAGCCAATCAGACGCATTCGCCATTGTCCTCCAATCACAGGCGAGTCTCCAGTATGTGCCTCAGCTACAAATGTATAACCACCCTAGAGAGTGTGAAACAGAAGACATACAATATAAAAAAACAACATATGTATGTGAAAAGAAAAAAATGGAGTGGAGTTATCTTACTGACAAAGACAAACCTTGTTTGGTGTGTATATGTATGGCTCCACCCTGTTAAAGACTCTGGGGATCTCCTCTAAGGTGTCATTATTGACGACATGCACAATACATACAGGAAAAGGGGAGAAGATCTTAGGAACAAGTAGCATGTCCTTAGGAACATGAAATACCTCCCTGAAAAATGAGAATTGGCATAAAATGTTTAATCAAAGAAATAATCAAGGAAACATTGAGCTCAATGTATGCATTTCTTAATAAAAGTGTTTTTGTTTTAGTAAATAACTGTTTTAAATTGCTTTACATGTAAAATGAGTGTTCCTGACCTGAAGATCAGAATCCAGGAGTTCGCTGCCTCTGGTATGGGCACTGAATAGTCAGTGAACGTTATTCTGTTGTACTCGTCCTCTCTACAGGGGTACAGCTCTGCTATTCCTTCACCATTAGCAACCATGTGTCTACCAGAAACGCACACTTAGTGCTGGATAAAGATTCAAGCAGACAAAAACGACCTATGACACCCAGATTGTCAGAGTCGGCTAGGTTAGGCTACAAGCGCTGGGAGAAGATACCACCCTCCCACCCACCGAGCCCAGACACATGCCACATTCACCCCCCCAGGCCAGAGGTCACTCTCTACAGACCCTCCCCGCAACTAAAGCCAGGCGCACAGAAAGTAAACAGCAGATGGTACCACCGAGGGACACAATGGAGGAGAGAAATGCTTCTTTAAATTGAATAATTCACCTCAGTAAAGATACTGCATGTTTCTCCATTTCTGATTCCACAGGAGCCCACATCTCTTGCAGAGTCTTGGCGACGCTCAAATTTTCCTTGGTGCCTAAGAACACACAAACAAACATGAGCACACCGTACATAATAAGCATTCATAAAAACCCACAACGTTCACCTTGGAACTGTGAAATTGGATTGAATAACATGGTTAGATTTGGCCCAGTTTTAGATTAAAAGATGATGCAGAAAAGCCTCTGTGACAGATAAATGAACCCAACAAATCTCAATCCCTCTGCTTCTATAATGCCAGTCATTTTACCAGCCAGGTCTGGCTTTGTTCATTAAAATATTCTTCTCTCCTCTCTCCAGGACACATAAAATGATATTTATTATATCTGCCCATCTCTTGTTAAAGGAGAGATAGAAGGAAAATTGCCCCTAAAATGAAATTAATTTCATACTGGCAGGTAGAAGACAAACCGTTCTGAGGCTCATTTGTGAATGAAAGTTATAATGACACAAACTCTTTCAGAATGATACAGAGAATGACATTCATTCAAAAATGTGGAACCAATCCAATTTTACATTTAATAACAAAATGTAACACTGTTATATTTTATATATATATATATATATATATAGTCTGTTGTTGTTTTATTATTATTAACAGTTTTCTATTATAATATTTATTCATATTTTGAATTAGCTTTCATTTTTATATTTTCAGTTTTCATTTTTTTAGTTTACGTTTTAGTAATTTGTATGTGCTTGTGTGATTTTTTTATGCGTTTTATTTATTTATTTGTATTTTAATTTTAGTTACTTTAGTACTCAAATTTAAACCTTTCAATTAACAAAAACAAAATAATTAAATAATTTACTAAATATTAAGAACACAAGATAAGAACTGCATCTTTCTTTCCTGCACAACCAGCTCATAATATTTAAAATGTGGATTTTNACAGTTTTCTATTATAATATTTATTCATATTTTGAATTAGCTTTCATTTTTATATTTTCAGTTTTCATTTTTTTAGTTTACGTTTTAGTAATTTGTATGTGTTTGTGTGATTTTTTGTGTTTTATTTATTTATTTGTATTTTAATTTTAGTTACTTTAGTACTCAAATTTAAACCTTTCATTTAACAAAAACTAAATAATTAAATAATTTACTAAATATTAAGAACACAAGATAAGAACTGCATCTTTCTTTCCTGCACAACCAGCTCATAATATTAAAAATGTGGATTTTCATAAATTCATGGTTTAGTGGCAAAGTCTATTAAATAAGGTCCTGGTTCATCTGTGTGTGACTGCTGAATCCACACTGTAATTTCCACATAATAAATGTTTTTTTTATGTAACTAGAGCTTGATGAGCAATACTAGGATCTTTGGAGACTTAAAAGTTATTTGAGCTTCCCAGATGCTACTGCTTCTTAAAATATACATTTACATTATCTTGCTTAGTGAGATTCTGCTATATCCTTTATGCTTTTTATTCTTCCTCTCACTTTCCCTTCATTCTTTCTGATACTGCTACATCTTTCTTTCTTTCTCACTTTCTCTCGGCCACTCTCCCTGTCACTCATGCTGTCAGGCTGGGGATGGAATGATGCTTGGAGGTATGGAGCCAGATGGAGAGAGAGATGGAGAGGTGTGTTATTCTCTCTGCTGTCATACTCGCTTAGAATGACTGGCAGCTTCATTGATAAGTATGAGCTCCAGGGCCTTGCAGCTCTCTCTCTCTCACACAAACATAAAAACCCACAGAACAGATGTCAGACATAACTGACCACAAGAGAATGGGTATGAATCAGATTGCAAAGACAATTGGCATAAATTCTTGAATCCACTGTCTCTTCTCTTCCTTTTACACCAGGTATCATTAGATCCATTTCAGGTGAAGCTGGACTTTACCTGGTCTTGCTGCAGTAAGGATCTCTCTGACAAGGTATCCCTTCCAACCTGCCTGCAGGACTGTGGCTGCCTGCATTTCCTTGTCTGTAGCCTGCCTGCCGTTCCAGCGCTCTGGAGTGTCATCTATTACACATGAAGTCATGCCATGATATGATAGGTGTAATATGATCAAATCCAAAGAGAGACTCTGTTAGCCCCACATGTCAAAGACAATTCACCTGATCGTGCATCCATGGCTTTATCATTGCTGCCATGTGGCGATGGGTCTCCCGTCAGAGTCTGTACAGCAAACAGCTCCTCAGAGGTCAGTTTCCGCCCCAGAGCAGAGCAGAACATATGATACACAACCTCGTTGAACACCTGTATGACACAGAAAGAATACATAATAACAATACAAAATATAAAACAATATATATAAAAGCAATATACAATCTACTGACCTCTATTTTATCTATTAGAGTGTGTGTTTGTCAGGGTTCGTAAAGATACTGTAAAATGAAATTCAAGGACTTTCAAGGCCTTATCAAGCACTGCTTTTTTGGTTTTCAAGGACTATAATCAGAGATCTCACTTGTCAAACAATATCTTTATTTTCTTTCAAAATGTAAAAAAGAGAAATAGATAAATAAAAAGTAATAAAACAAGATGGCACAAATAAAGTGCAGCACAAGCAATGACTGTGGTAATGTTAACCACTGAAAGGATACTATGACAAAGATATCACTTTCCTTATTCAAACAGATTTTTTCTCCCATGAATATATGATTGATCTGAAGAATGAAAGCTGTATCATATACTTGGATATTTCTATGAGCAATATCACGCTCATAGCCATGCAAAATGGCTCTATATCTATATCAGATGAGCTGCAGCATTGATTTTGTGTGAAAAGATTACACAAAAACTCTAATTTCACATATATTGTCTTTCAATATAGCACTTTTCAAGTATCTTTTCATAAATATGGCTGTTTTCAAGGGTTTTCCAGGATTGAAATTTCAAAAAGTCAAATTCAAGTACTTCAAACTCTTTAAGCACCTTGTACGAACCCTGGTTTGTCTGCAAATTTAACCAGCCATTTGGCACATTTGGCACTTTTACAATAAATTTTTTTTGTGTGGGTTGTGTTCTATCTGTTCTGTCTGAAGTACAGAACAATGCACTAATTTGTTCAGTGAAACAAAACAAAATGTAACTTTAATCGTAAAAATTAATAGTTAAAAATTAATTAAAGATTAGGAATGAAAGAAAATGCATTTTAAATTAAACTATAAATACAAAAGATTAGCTATGACATTTCACGGCTGCTCACTGGTACAGTGGTGTGAACATTGCTGATGAGTCATAAAGAGCTCAGTTTAAAATTCTGAAAGAGCACATATTTTATTAATTAAAATAATAACTGTATGTTAGTGGATGTATATGGCAAGAAAATACAAAACACAGAACACTGTTTTGGTTACACAGTGTTCTGAAAGAGAGTACATGGTCCCAGGGGATCGTCCCATAGCACCGACCCTGTATATAACCCACCCCTTGTTGCTGTATGCCTACACCATGGGTCTTCTCAAGTTCTTTAGTGGTTGATGGTAGTTCCTCTGGATCCGAAAAGCATCTGATCACTCGACCCAGAGCTCTCACGATCATTACAGCCTGCTCACAGAACCTCAGACTCTCCTAGACAAGGGCAGAAGAGAAATGAGAGGCACAAGAACTGACAATTTTATTTTTGCACAAGTCCAAATATACAGTATGTGCTGTTACAGGTCCAGGATATCATATAAAGCCAATGACACCCTGAAGTTTGCATACAGAGGAATTATTATCCTCTGTATAGAACAGGTGGTACTGATATGTTGACTAGTGGCAGAATTAATCAACTATTAGACTAGTCAGTGCAACCTCAGAGTGTATGTGTGTCTGTGTGGTAATGTGGACTTGCCTTGTCAAGGTGTGGCATAACAGTCTCCTCATCACCAAATACGAAAGGAGACATACTGCAGAGATGTAGGTGGATGGAAAATGAAGCACTTGTCTGCACATGAAGAACATGACGCCTGATGAGAAGAAACAGTGATGAATAGAAATGTTTAGAGGGAGAAATTTTGTCATTACTCTTACATTGTAAAATTTATGTTGTTCCAAAGTTAAATCTAATAAACCACTGATTCTTGTTTATTGTATATTTTAATATCCATATGAACTATTTTTGTAGTCATCTCTTAGCACTTACAGCCAGGAGCACTATTGCAGATGCAATAGAAACCATATATTTAGCATGTGATCATCATATGACTAAGAATAAAGGATATTTGGCTTACTGAGACTGAGTTATCAAAAAAGTGATCTGCAGCCACTGACCAAGAGTCAGCTTTGTTTTCAGGTTTGGATTTGGCAGAACACTAATTATCAACTGCGAAATAGAAGACTGATTTGCAAGATCATGCACTATACAAGTGATGATGTAGGGATTTTGTGCAAGTACAGCAGATTACAGTCAGCAAAATCAGCTTTGCCAATAAACGCTATTATTACAATTTCAACTGAAGTTGCTCTTGCACCTTTTTATGCACCCTCATAGCCTACACCCCCACAGAACTGGGCCGGCTCTGCATTACCCTATTAGCTTTATATAATGTGCAGATGAAAATCTAAAGAAATCCGGATTTCTCATCACAGAGGAGTTTAACAGAATAGTATTAGCTGGAGATAGAGGAAGACTGAGACCGAGAGAGAAAAACAGCATATGAGAAGTACAGAAAGGCTTTCAGTAAAATATTATTCATCATAAATATCTTTTTTTTTTTTTTTTTTCTGAATGCATGAACGGCAAAATTATATGTGCCTACACTTGCCCCTCCCCTTCGCTCAGTGTGACCTCTGAATGTAGGCTCTCAGCTTTTAGGCCACTATACTGCTAGAAATAGCAGACTGGGTCATATCTCTCTCTTTCGGTATCTTCCTAACCCATCTTCTTATCTCTCTCCTCCATTCTCCTCTATCACAGAACTGATATCACGGCTTGGAAGACTACTGAAAACACTTCCAACACATCAAATCTTTGACCTTGTGGGGACATATATATGTATGTATGAAAATCTAAAAATGTAAATAATTTATTTTAAATTTTACATCATAACATTTTTTTATTTAAAGTTTTCAAATTTTTTTTTTTTTTTTTTTAGGTATTCCCTACGTTGTTGGGGAATGAATGACAAGAAATCCATTCCCCATTTCCCATATATATTTTTAAAGAATTTAATATTTTTATTCAGTCAGGATGCATTAATTCGATTAAAAGTGAAAGTAAAGATATTTATAATGTTACAATTTTTTATAATGTTATTTATAATGTTTCTATTTAAAATAAATGCTGTTCTTTTGAAGTTTCTATTTCTATTCTATTCTGTAGACTAGAGTAGTGTTTCCCAACCGTGTTCCTGGAGGCACACCAACACTACACATTTTCCAACTCTTCCTAATCAAACACACCTGATTCAACTCATTAGCTCAATAGTAGAGACTCCAAGACCAGAAATAGATGGGTCAGATAAGGGAGACTTCCAAAATGTGCACTGTTGGTGTGTCTCCAGGAACAGGGTTGGAAAACACTGGACTAATGACTGCTGTAAATTCAGCAATGGTGGTGACATAGTTACCCAGAAGGAAGTGAGAGTAACACAGCTTTACTAGCAGTGGTTTGGATCTGCGCCACGGGGAGTTCAGAGGCAATGCTCTTCCACGAGAAAGGCTTAGCTGTTAGAGAACCAGGCCTGGTTGATGACTGCTTTTCTGAGCACACAATAGACACACACATTAGATTGGATCCTTGTTGTTGTGAACAGACAAACTGAGTGTGTACAGTATGCCCATGTGTCCTTACTCTCTTCCACACCCTCTCCCCAGTGTACTAAAGCTGAGAAACCGATGACAATTTCTGTGGGTAACAGGTTATCTACAAACAGGAAGTGGGTACCTCTTCCATCTGCAGACTGAGACAAGGAAGACAGGAGACAATAGAATACACACACACACACACACATTACATAAATTCACACCCACAGTAATTACCAAATATTAAATCAAACCACATGTTCTCATGGGATAAGGTTTAAAAAAAAAAGAAAAAGTCCAGCTCACCAGTATTAGAGCACAATGGAGAGAGAAGAGCAGAAACAGCATAGTTATAAAAAAAAAAAACCCATTGTGTGTGTATGTGTTTGTACCTGTGTGTAAGCAATTCCATTCAAATCAGGTTGTCTAGCAGGAGCGGCCACAGAGTGGGTGGAGGCCACAGCGTTGGACAGTGCAGCAGCAGACAGTCGAGAGGAGACGGAGTTCTAACAGAGAATTGAGTCACTTTCATGTCCTTTCTTAACACAACACATCCCTCCCACTACTGATACCATAATTATACCATGCGCCATTACAAATGCCACAATAACAGGTTTAGTTCAATCTTGCATTAGGTGTTTTTATGATAATGCATTCTGAATGTCACAGATACAGCCAGCAAACGGCCCCAGCCCACCCGCATGGGAAAACAAATTCTAGTCACCATAGCAACGCACTCATTCCTATGGGGAAATTAGGAGTAATAGAGAACTATCCAATAAATTTAGATACATTTTTAACATTTATTTATTACATAAAATGTTTGTGTTTAAAGTGGCCCTTTTTTAGGCAGTACACTGAACAAAGAAAGTTAAAATAAGTATGGTTAACCTTAAATTTTGCCCAGAGTATATGGTACGTTGCTGAATGCATCAATCCTCAGTGATTTACACTATCGCGTAACAGTCAAAAGTGAAAGTAAATACATTTACAATTACAAAAAAGTTATATTTCTAATGTTCTCTTGAACTTTGTATTTATCAAAGAAACTAAAAAAAATGTCTCACGGTTTCCATAAAACTATTGAGCAGCACAACTGTTTTCAACATTGATAATAATAAATAATAAAAATAAATGTTTCTTGAGAACCAAATCAGCATATTAGAATGATTTCTGAAGGATCATGTGACACTGAAGACTGGAAAAGTAGCTGCTGAAAATTCAGCTTTGCCATCACAGGAATAAATTGAATATATATTAATAGATATATTAAAATAGAAAACGGTTATTTTGAATTGTAATAATATTTCACAATATTACTGTATTTTTAGCGTAAAGTAGTAAAAATATTAATATGCAGGCACACTTAATATAAAAGTTGCTACAGTATTTTCCTTCAAAACCCTACCTTAAGGTGTGATGTCTTGCATTGATGAGCATATGTGTTTGGCTTGTGGAAAATCAGCAACGTCCTACAAAACACATGATTATTAGCATATTTCAGCCAGCAGCTTAATAGGAATTGAGGAACTTGAGGAGTTAATGTGACAAAATAGCAAAGGATTAGCATAACATGGCTTAGACTTCTGCTGGAAATGATTGACCCTTACTGGAAGCATTTAGTGAAGTTGTGCAGGTCCACCCAGGTCTCCAGCAGCAGAGGTTTGTCTGATGCTAATGCATCCTGGGACTGAAGAAATGCAGCACTGGACTCCTTGGCTGTCTGCACCCTCTCCTTATCTTTTCCATCTATCTCTTTGTCAGGGCCTGGAGTTGACTCCACTCCTTCTGTACCTTGGAGATTGAAAAAAAAAAAAGTTATACAACAGACTATTACAAACTAAGTAAGCAATGAAATGCTGGCAAGAATACACATACACATGACCTTGCCTTTTTCAATGCTGAAACAATAAGGCTGTATTACACATGATATGCAATAACAAAGGCCTGAAGTGATTTGTAATTTCCTGCGCAGATGTTTGTAATGAGATTCTCTGAATAAATACAGAGAGATACTATGTTAGCATGGCTACTATATCCATACAATAAAAGTTGTTTTGTTTGCTTAACTTTTTTTACAAACCTTTTCAAACATCTATGGAAATAAATCAAGGGAAATCTTTAAAAAATAACATCTTATTGACAAATCTATATTGAACATTGTACTGGACCTAATAATGGAACTTGGCACCATTGAGGAAGCTACTCAAAATTTCAAGTTGCGATGAAATGGAAGTAGTGACAATTTTTTTCCTCAGTATTGTGACGTACATCCGAGTTAAACGGACTATCGAAAAGAAAAAGTAAGGGATGGGGACTTGGTTCTATCCATTGGTTGTTGATTGGATAGGCAGATCCGGATGTGAGCTTACCATTGATTTTAAGAAAGGGGTGGATTTATGCTTGTATTTTGATTGTCATAAGTCACCAGAGATAAGTTAGATTTATGACCATTTGATTAACCCTCTGGTGCTCCTCGTGTGGCGATAAAAATTACAGATTTTTTTTTATTTCAATGAAAATTATGTATTATATTTTAGTTTGACAATGTTTTTTATTTAATGTTTTGTATTTTTAGGGGATTTTATGGTACTAAATTATATTTATGGAATGGTTATTATGATCCATTTATTACCTGTTAATCACTTTTTGAACATAGACCTAAAAATAAAATTTCCAGTTTAAACTGTCATAAATCTTGAATGCTTTGGAGCACAGGCTTAGCACAGGGTAAGTTCACCCAAAAATAAAATTTATGTCATTAAGTACTCACCCTCACCCTCTGGTGTACAGCTTCGACCAATACTGAGCCGGCGTTCGGACAAACGCAGAAGCCTGCAGTGCATTCTTTATCTATCCACGTTGCTCTAAGGAGCGTTATAGAAGGTCTTTTCTCCCAACTGCTGTGAGATTATTTAATTAATTGTGATCATGACTTGTGTTTGATATGTTGTACTTGGTAGGATTTTTGGGGGCAGTTTTCAGTTTTTATTTTACATAATGTATCTATTGTATTTATTGTAGTATGTTGTGCTGCGGTGACAAGTGAATTTCCCCTCTGGAGATTAATAAATTAATCAATCAATCAAAAATAAAAAAATTCACTACGTCAACTGCGTATGACAACAGTTCAAATTGTTAAATGAAGTTGTTATTTTTGTTGTTTTTGCGCACAAAAAGTATTCTCGTCGCTTCATAACATTAAGGTTGAACCACTGTAGTCACGTTGTTTTTAATACCTTTCTGGACCTCAAAATGTGCAATGATGTTGCTGCCAATGTGTAGTTCAGAAACCGACGGATTTCATCAAAAATATCTTAATTTGTGTTACGAAGATGAACAAAGGTCTTACGGGTTTGGGACGACTTGAGGGTGAGTACTTAATGACAGAAATTTCATTTTTGGGTGAACTAACCCTTTAAGTTTGGTCTCTTTTTAAAGACACTTGGCAGATTGTTGCTGAAGTTAAAAATGTGAAACAAAAAAAGTTATAGAAGTTTAGGTTTATTATTATGAAAAATGCTTAAAAATAAAATTTTACAATTTTACATGAAATATATATTTTCCAAAACATGTTTTACTTTAAAACAGTGAGAAAACTAAAGCCATAAATCTAAACAAGTTGTGTTCCAAATTTGAGATTTATATATTTTAAAAAGAGCTTTCAGTAAGATTTTATTTGGGTGCAGTACCAATTGTTTCCACTAGAACTTCGTTTCCCATTCATTTCCAATGCGGTAATTTTTGACAGTGAACAGTACAAGTGTGACTATTTTTGTCAGGACCATTTAACCTTTTCGAATCATGTCCATGATTTTTTTTTGTGTGTGTGTGTGTGTGTTCACATAGCAAGTGCCAAAACCGTTACCAAGATAACGTACTCGGTTACTGGCGTAACCTCGGTTCCCTGAGATACGGAACGAGTACTGCGTATGGGGAAAGTCTCCCTTTTTCCCCGTTACTGAAGCCTTTTTCAATAACGCAGTGCAACTGCACCGTCATTGGTTCACTCATAGACAAGTCGTTGAACCAATGACGGCGCGGCACGGCCGCGCAGCCTATAGGCGAAGAGCGCGCGAATCTTCCCGCCGAAATGGGCGGGGCAGGTGACT
>RJVU01048406.1:14386539-14405626 GCA_003731715.1 Anabarilius grahami | reverse complement strand
AAAAAAAAAAAAAAAAGGATACCATGATTATCTCAGTGGTACCAATCAGTAGAGCTCATTAAGCCAATCAGTTGCACCATATTGAATTTATAAATGCTCTTTCACTGGTGTCACTCAGTTCATTATGGCAATTTAGTGAAATACTGTAATATACTGCAGCTTTAACTCATTACACTCAGTGTGGTGTTCTGACATATTAAACCATGAGAATATAGATGCCGTAGCAAAGCCATTCACTCCATTTACTTATCCACAGGTGTTACTAAGCAACACACTGGGCTCTCTGGGAAAGCACATAATTGGCCTGTCGTGATGAGGGGTGAGTCCACGATCATGATCACAGAGATAAAGACGATGCCATGCATCTGTGTGTGTGTGTGCATCTGTGTTTGTGCTGATGAAAAGAAGACGGATTGGATGGAGGAAGAGTGGGATAAACGAGAAAGTGCAATTGTGAAGGCAGCCAGCTATCATATCATTACAGCAGCTATTAGCCTCACTACTCTGATGGCTAAACAATGACTGGAGGGATATAAGTGAGGCGAATTATCGTCTGCCTTTACAAATTCATTCTTTCACTTCACTTTCATTTCTATTCCACACTGTTACAGAAGCACTCAATTGAAAATGAGTAATGCTTTCCCAATCTTTCAAGTGAAAAAGCTTATAAATGATGGCACGGTTTATGTGAATAAATATATTTCGCCCAAGGCATTTCTGGATCAGTTTTCAACTTCAAATTTTCATCGTAACTGCTAACTGAGATATGTAACACATATTGCCAAATGTAACTGGCTAATATGAGCTTTACATACAATTATTAACATATATGATGCATTACAGTTTACGATAAGTGTGTGAGTGACAGGATGGACTGTGCAGTGGCAATGCTTATAGAGACACGTCTTACCGTTGGCGATGCTGTCGTCCTTTTTCTTGTCCTCTGCTGTTGCCTGGGGGAAAATGGGGGGATAAAAAGTGCACAGGGTGAGCAGGGAGAGACATGGCAGAGGAGGGCAGAGGAAAGCAGGGGAGACAGAGAACGTCCACATTCATCCAGTCAGCATGTGCTGAGCCTGTTTGGCTTCCAAAACACAATGAGAAATCCTCTAATCTGACATCTGGACTCGCACCAGAGAGGGTTTTCTCCTTCAATTAACTGCTCACAAGAGAGCGAGTGCCATAAACATTAAGGGCACTAGGATGGTGACAGGATTAGGGGACACGGGTTTGATTAGCATGTCAGTCTTCACCCGCTAATTGAGACACCTTTTTGTAAAACTATTCAAATGTTCATTTTTTACCCTTTAACTAACAGTGTGGTGCCATGGAAACAATCCAGCTGAAGGCCTTAGAAACTTCTCCAATGTGCTTTTTTTCCATGATTGAACCCAACCTCGTGTCACTTAGAAAGCCTTTTAAAGCCTGAGGAGTCGTCCGACTGTGCAATTTAAATGTGGAGGACAATTAGGGGCTCTCTCTATGCCACATCTAACGAACGACAGCACCAGTGATTCAGAGATAGACTGTGACTCACCACGGATCTGAGGTGAGGAGAAGGGGGAGAGAAGAGAAGAGAAGAGAAGAGAAGAGAAGAGAAGAGAAGAGAAGAGAAGAGAAGAGAAGAGAAGAGAAGAGAAGAGAAGAGAAGAGAAGAGAAGAGGACAATCAACAGTCTCTAGCGTAGTGTGTTTGTTTTCAATATTGCAGTAAACACCTCAGGGTGCATTCCACACATTACTGTGGTAAAACAGCTCCTTTTTATACCTAATTCAGCTTACAACATTATCAAAAACTCAATAATATGTCTAAATCATATCAGGTGACCTCACCACTCATTTCTCAGTGCATGATCCAATAGCTACTTAAAGGGTTAGTTCACTCAAAAATGTAAATTCTGTCATTAATTACTCACCCTCTTGTCGTTCCACACCCCTAAGACCTTCGTTCATCTTCTGAACACAAATTAAGATATTTTTAATGTAATCCACGAGGTATATGACTCAGCGACAGCAATTTAACCACCACTTTCAAGGTCCAGAAAGGTACTTAAGACAATATTAAAACAGTCGACGTGACTGCAGTGGTTCAACCTTAATTTTATGAAGTGACGAAAATACATTTTGTGCACAAAAACAAAACAAAAATAACGACTTTATTCAAAATCTTATCTTATGTGTCATTCTCATATGCTGTTTCCGTTTAGCGCTTCCAGATTGTACGTCAGAACACCGGCTCAGTATTGGCAGAGGCTGTTCATGTGAGCAGCACAACGCCTGCCTGTGATGTTGACACAGGAGCCGGCCAATAATGAGTCTGCGTTCTGATGTAGAACCTGCGCTAAACACAAAAAATTAAAACACACCAACATATTTGCATAGCATCACATTTGCTGTTCATTGGCTAAGTTCACAAAACAATTATGCTAATAAAACAGTCAATCTCTAAACCAGTTGCTGCTTTGGTCTATTTGGCTATAAATAGCCAATCCAAGTTTTAATAATTTACACAGTTATATCTTATCTGAAATGAATAGTCATTATGACTAAGATCAATGTTGCCAGACTTTCATAACATTGTTTTAAAACAAACAGTTTTCAACGAGTCAAAACAACAGCAGCATTGGCACTGATAAGGCAATCACCTGTAACCATAGACACCATCAGCTTATTGAGCAAAATAGAGGAGCTGAAGCATAAAACAATGTTCCTCCGTAAGTGTTTTTTTGTCCATATAATGGATGTCATTGCAACGTCAATGGTACCCAACATTCCTCGAAAAATATCGTCTTTTGTGTTCTTCCGAAGAAAAAGTCATACAATTTTAGAACAACATGAGAAGACATTTTTGGGTGGCGAATCCCTTTATTGCCATCATTAACATATCATCAAATCAATCTGACTGGAACTTGTGAACTTGACAAACTGAGCGATTGAGCAAAATCTGACTCGTATATTGTTCATGAATCACTACTTCTCTCATGAACGCTCTAAGGCCCATTCAAACTATAGACTGTAAAAGATGGACAGCGTACTGTAGAAAAACGTAGCCAAAATATCCCATTAACGGTTGTTGCCATTTACATCGTTTAGAGCCCGAGTCTGCGCAGTAGTGATCCTGAGGTGAAGCCATGGTATCAAGGTCCCGCTCACACTCCCACTCCCGCAGACTCAAATCGCAAGCACAGCTGTCAATCATGACGTTACACCCCATTTTTATAGTATCAAAAAAAACTTACTAAAAACAAACTTATTGGGAAAGAATACTTGAACATAGATCTGCCTGATGAGAACTACATAAAATAACAGAAACCATCTTTGGAAAAAAATTATTTGAAATGTAATTGGATTTTTTTTTTAGTTTGGCTCGTGTCCCATTCCATTACATGGAGAGGGAAGGGTTTAAGATCTATACTGCAGCCAGCCACTAGGAGGCGATCGAAATGCTTTGGCTTCAGTTTTCAGACTTGTGTGGCACACTTGGTTCGCACCATGGATGGTAACTATAAAAATTTTAAATGATAAAAATGTAAAAAAAAAAATCATTCTATGTTTTGCATGAAAAAAGGACCAAAACTTATTCAACTGCCTCAGAAGACTTTGAAAAAGTGAAGGTGAGTCATCTGGACCTTTTTTTTATACTTTCATGGTGTTTTTATTGTGATTTTACAGCTTGACAGCCCAGTTTTCATTCACTTTCATTATGGAAAAGACCAGCCAGGATAAATAATCACGGATTTTTAAACAACTGTAAGTAAAAAAAAAATTACATTGATGATTTTATTTTTGGGCGAACTATTACTGTAAGGGTACAGCAATCCTATTAGATCCCACAGGCACACACACTTGGACAATTAACTTACAAACTACATGGAAGCTATCACTCTCAGTCTGATCTGAGCTGACCCCCCTGTGAGACATCCACTCTGATGACTGACAGGCTAATTGTGCTGCTTTTTATATCATTGCGAGGACACGACCTGTCCTTTTATGTAACGAGGCGTGCATGTTTTACCATTCTCTCTCTTTCTACATCTCTCTAATACTGGATCTGCCAGTGGCGCACTCTTGATTAGGGAGACAGGCAGAGTGACATTGGAGCTGGAAAAAGAGAGGCGTTAGAGGATGTCATAGCCTGTCTCGGCCTCCCGGCCACCAGTCGCACTATAGCCAGAGAGCAGAACATTTTGATGCACACTGCTTGTACAGATGGCATAAACTGAAACACACTGCCAGAATGCTGTGCATCAACAGTGCAACCCCTGGAGTATAGTCAAACCCTCGACTGAATCTGTTCAGAGAGACCAGTCACCATTCATATGACATACACTACTGTTTAAAATTTTGGGGTCAGTAAGATTTGAAAGACATTTATAGTTAAATCAACAAGTATGCATTAAATTGATCAAAAATGACAGTAAAGACATTTATAATGTTACAAAACATTTCTATTTCAAATAAATGCTTTTTTTGTTTATTGAAGAAGCCTGCCAAAAAAAAAACATATCAACAAAAATATTAAGCAGCAGAACTGTTTTTAACCTTGATAATAATCAGAAATGTTTCTTGAGCTCCAAATCAGCATATCAGAATGATTTCTAAAGGATCATGTGACACTGAAGACTTGAGTAATGGCTGCTAAAAATAATTTGAATATAAAAAATTTGAATAATATTTCAAAAAATTACTATTATTGTATTTTTTATCAAATAAATGCAGTCTTGGTGAGCATAACACACTTCTTTTAAAAACATTAAAACATCTCACTGACCTCAAACTTTTAAACAGTAGTGGACATCACATAATACTTGCGATTTAAGACCAGTTATCCATTTCCCTCAGGCCTACCTGAGTGGTTTCATTGATGTCCAGTGTATTAAGGCTGCTCTGGGTGATGTCATTTCGAGTGTGGTCATCTTCACTATCATCCATTTCAGAAAAGGAGGAGAGATTAGAGTTATACCCACGCCTCTTTACACCTCCCTGCTCCCTAAAAACAGACACACACAAAAAAATGTAATAACAAACATATGACTGAATATGAGAGCAGCACAATGAGAACCACAGTCTCTGTCCCTGCCTGACTCTCCCACACAGCCAATTACTGCTTTTAGCACACTAATGTGCTCACATGTGACACTAAAGAAAAAATACCTGGAATTAAAACAAAGCTCATATTCAGACACTAAATAATTCAAGCCTGGTGGGTTGCAGCAATGTCATTGGTTCAGTTATGACATGACAGACCAAAACTTTTCCATTAGGTTCAGGTTTCCCACTGATGTATCTGAGAAATTGTGTATTATCAATTGATTGATATGAAAAAGCAAAGTACTCATTACCACTGGGCCTATAAAAAATATACATGTACAGTACATACAATGCACTTGAGTACATTAAGTAGTAGCCTCACTACTATGTCCAGCATTTTCTGTTCTGTTAGAATCAGAGCTATTGATGCCCGATTTGCAAATAGATACAGATGTGGACAAAATTGTTGGTACCCTTGATAAATATGATCAAAGATGACTGTAAAAATAAATCTGCATTGTTTACCCTTTTGATCATTAATTCATAAAAGTAGCAAAAATCTAACCTTTCATTAAAGGAAAAGAATTGAAAGTGGGGAGATGATCACATTATGAAATAAATCGAGCGCAGCGTTAGTTCAGTCAGGCCACGTAGGCATAGTGCTGCGACCAGCTGACATGGTCAGCTGTCAAATCGCTCCAATCACTACCATTCTCCTATTAGACCGGGGACATATATATGTGGCATTACTGCTCGGTAAGTATGCTCAAACTGCTCGCAACCCTCCCTCCCCATTACAAGCATTACTGTGCACTTTCTGGTTGTTGTCTTCTTTTGTTTCAGATTACTAAGGCTTTCAAGTTCTAGCTGGCATGGACCTCTCTGCTGAGAGACACTCATCTTCATAACCAAGCTACAGTAAAGACGTCCCACTGCCACATCTACACGATTACCACTGTTCGCTTTTAAAGACATACCTAAAGTGTCTTAATTGTCTATGTATTTCCAAGCTGATGGTTCCATGGGGGTTAATGTTAAAGTTCTTTTGATGAGGAGAGACCCCTGATATGATTGTAAAGCGCTTTGGGTGTACAGTTGTACATAGGAAAGCGCTATACAAATGCCTCATTCATTCATTCATTCATTCTTGTATGTTCAATTAATTTCGGAGTAAGAACCCCATAAGGAACCATACCGCCAAAGATAACTTGTGTTTCAATAAACTCAACGTAACTTGCCAAAGTGGTCCTGTCTGAACTGTTTTTCTCCAAAACACGTTGGCCACAATTATTGGCACCCCTAGAATTTTTTATGAGTAAAATATCTCTGAAGTATATTCATATTTAAAAATTTTTAGCACACCAGGGTGATCATGAACATGAAATTGTCCTGCCATAACTTCCTGTTCCACAGAAGTATAAACATGAGGAAACACAGAGGCCAAATTCCCTTAATCATTCATCACAATGAGTAAAACCAAAGAATATAGTTCTGATGTGCAGCAAAAGATTGTTGAGCTTCACAAAAGAGAAAGTGGCTGTAAGAAAATAGCTAAAGCATTGAAAATCCCCATTTCCACCATCAGGGCAATAATTAAGAAGTTACAATCAACTAAAGATGTTTAAAATCTGCCTGGAAGAGGACGTGTGTCTAAATCGTCCTAATGTGCGCGGTGAGGAGGAAAGTTTGAGTGGACAAAGACTCTCCAAGGATCACAGCTGGAGAATTGCAGAGGTTAGTTGAGTCTTGAGTCTCAGAAAGCCTAAAAAAAATGATCAAACAGCACCTACATCCCCACAAGTTGTTCAGGAGGGTTTCAAGAAAAATCCTCTGCTCTCATCCAGAAACAATCTCCAGCATATTCAGTTGTCATACTGGAACTTCAAACGGGACCGGCTTCTATGGTCAGATGAAACTAAAAAAGAGCTTTTTGGCAGCAAACCCACCAGATGAGTTTGGTTCACACATGGATAAAAAGTACCCCATACCCAAGGTTAAATATACCCCATACCCAAGGTTAAATATATTGTGGATCTTTAATGTTGTGGGCATATTTTTCTGCTGGAGGTCCTGGACATCTTGTTCAGATACATGGTATCATGGATTCTATCAAATACCAACAGATAAAAAAAATCAAAACCAGACCGCTTCTGCTAGAAATCCAATAATGGGCCGTGGTTGGATCTTCCATCAGGACAATGATCCAAAACAAACATCAAAACCAACACAAAAATGTGTCACTGAGCACAAAATGAAGCTTCTGCCATGGCCGTCCCAGTTCCCTGACCTGAACCCTAAAGAAAATGAGTGGAGGGAACTGAAGAGAAGAAGCACCAACATGGAGCTGGGAATCTGAAGGATCTGGAGAGATTCTGTATGAAGGAATGGTCTCTAAGCTCTTGTCAGGTGTTCTCAAAACTCATCAGGCATTATAGAAGACGACTCAGAGCTGTTAT
This sequence comes from Anabarilius grahami, assembly GCA_003731715.1. Taxonomy (NCBI): domain Eukaryota; kingdom Metazoa; phylum Chordata; class Actinopteri; order Cypriniformes; family Xenocyprididae; genus Anabarilius; species Anabarilius grahami. The sequence goes on along the minus strand of RJVU01048406.1, from coordinate 14,398,140 downwards.
CTTGGCAAAAGGAGGTTGCAAAAAGTATTGAATAAAAGGGTGCCAATAATTGTGGCCAACGTGTTTTGGAGAAAAACATTTATTTCATAATGTGATTTTCCTCCCACTTTCAATTCTTTTCCTTCAATGAAAGGTTTTTGCTAATTTTATGAATTAAAGATCAAAAGGATAAACAATGCAGATTTATTTTTACAGTCATCTTTGATCATATTTATCAAGGGTACCAACAATTTTGTCCACGTCTGTATTTTGAGTCAGTTCTTTCCAATGACTCATCATGAAGCGGTTTGCGATCTAGACAAGAAATAATGTTTTCACACTCTGTAAAACATTAATAGGAACAAAAAGAGCATTTAGTGGGACATTTGTATTTATTGTCAGAAATTAGTGGTTTTGTTTTGGTTTTTTTGTGAGATAAATCAAAAAATGGTTAGGGACGTTAAAGGGAAAGTTCACCAAAAAATGAAAATTCTGTCATCATCCCATGTCATTCCAAAACCTGTTTCTTTCTTTCATGCACCACAGATGAGGCTGACATGAGGCTAACATGACGCTGAGTAAATTACGAAATTCATTTTCATTTTTAGGTGAAGTATTCCTTTAAGCTTCACAACACACACACACGAGTTCGTTTTTGTGAATTGTGGGGACATTCCATAGGCGTAATGGTTTTTATACTGTACAAACCGTATTTTCTATCCCCCTACACTACCCCTACCCCTAAACCTAACCATCACAGGAAACTGTGCACACTTTTACTTTTTCACAAAAACTCATTCTGTATGATTTATAAGCCCTTTGAAAAGTGGGGACATGGGTAATGTCCTCATAAGTCACCTCTTTTTGTAATACCTATGTCATACCCATGTCATTATACACATTTGTGTCCTGATATGTCACAAAAACGCACACACACACACAGTTCCTAGTTGTCGTCCCCTGATGATGCCTACATTCAATTCTGGACACTATATCTGGAAATGCATCCTATCATTAGCCAGCAATAAAGAAGTCTTTATTAAGTTAAACACCTGCATGTGCAGCTTGAAAACGATTCTGTACTGCAAGTAAATACATTAGTGACTTTCTCTAGTTTTCAGGTTAGCTTGGCTATTTTTCTGTAATGTGATTGGTAGCTTAGTCTGCAGTACACACACATACACATATACAGAGCTTACATGTCATGTGCAGCCATAGTCATGAGTTTAAAGTTGATGAAGGGGCTGGAAACCTCAATGAACTGCTCAGGCTTCTGAACAGTGGGTTCTAAAGGGCAAAAACATCAGTTTGACCCAACCTTAGCAATTATCATAATTACATGAGAAATTAAAACACATGTACACATAAAAACACAAGTGTTACCCTTGGGCTCATCTGTGATGTTAGTCTGCTTGCGGGGGCGGATGAGTTTCCATTGAGGAATTGCGGGTTCCTTGGGAGGGGNGAGAGGGGTATTTTGATTGACATAATGCGTGTATGTGTCCATCCAAGTGCATTGAGGACCCGTTTGCTCCGCGTCCATCTTTATGCGTTCTTTGCGCTGCACACCGGGAAAAGTCGTGACATGACCATGCGCGCCACACGTGCCACTGCCTAAACTGAAACTGACTGCTCTTCTTTTTATTAGCGGTGTATAAAATGGGCAAACAGCTCTCAGAAAATGGGTTGTCGTGTCCACACATGTATTTATTTATTTATTAAATTATTATTATTTTATTTCATAAAATCGCAGCATTTTGCGTCATATAATCGCACAAGCTTGACATCGCGATTGCGATTGCGATATGATTAATCGTGCAGCTCTAATGTACACATAAAAACACAAGTGTTACCCTTGGGCTCATCTGTGATGTTAGTCTGCTTGCGGGGGCGGATGAGTTTCCATTGAGGAATTGCGGGTTCCTTGGGAGGGGTCACCAGGGGGCAGTCTCGAGTGCAGGTGAGCAGCACAGGGTGACTGAAGAGCTGAGAGAGCCCATACTGCCTCAGACTCTCAGACGAATCAGCCTGGAGAACACACCCACCATGATCATAGATTATAGAAGAAAACTTAATAGCAGATTAGACAGCCAGCGCTAATCCAAACAGAGCCAAATATTGCTTGAGACTAAGATAGAGGGAGGGAGAGTACCATTTGGGGCAGGTTTTACATTAATGAACTTTAGATAAGTGTGTGCAGTGGAGGAGTAATATCAAACAAGTTGGGTAAGAATATTGGTCTAAAGCTAATAAAGCAAGAGTACTGCCGTGTGTCATATCACATGGGTGACCCCATTCTCATGCTATACAATGATATTGCTATGATACTGTTTATTATATTATATTATATTATATTATCATTCCAAGGATGGGGTTAGTCAGATTTTTTATGTTTTTGGAAGAAATCTTTTATGGTCATCAAGGCTGCATTTATTTGATCAAAAATACAGCTGAATTTTCAGCAGTCATAATTCCAGTCTTCAGTGTCACATGATACTTAAAAAATCTGATTTGGTGTAATAAATAATAAAATGTTTTCACGATTCTCTAATGAATAAAAAACCTAACAGCATTTATTTAAAAAAAAACTTACTGAACCAAAACTTTTGAACGGTAGTGTATAGTACAGATTAAAAATGTGCTTACCATCCTTGTAAGCACTGAGGTCCTTTTCTCCAGCAGGTGCAAGGGCTGGTAACTGGCACACACTACCATCTGAGGAATAGGACCAGTGGCTAAATCAGAAAGAAGACAGAGTGTGAAGAAGACTAAAAGAATTATACATGAAAGGAAATGTCATTTTTAGGCCCTCAAAATCTAAGATGAACTTTTTTTCCCTGTTGTCAGACTTCCGTCTCTTTAATACTTAAAGCATAATCAAATGAATGGAGCACAGCCTTGAATAAGAGGAAGAAAGAACAAGTGGATAGATCAAGGCATGAGTTTCAAAGACAAAGGCATGAACAGCGGAGAGGGCACTGAAATCTGTCAAGCCATATTTTCCTAATTCACCCAGCACACAAACTTCCAGTGTAGAGGAAGGAACAGAGGCACCGTGTTATCAGTGTTTGATCCTCATCTCCCAAGGCCATCTCTAATCTCTTATCAGGCTATCAGTGCCCTGCCCTAATTGTCTTGTTAGCAATATACTGTATATATACATAGTTCTGTCATGAAACTCTAGATGGCGCAGGCGGATGGGTCTTAACGCAAGCTGATGATAATTACAGCGTTAAATACTGGCACAAGCTGATTGGTCACATTCACTATAGCAGTTTGCAGCGCACTTCAAAGTTCCTCTAAAACCCTCCACCTTCCCCAGCTCCACCTGTATAGATCTGCTATGGGTTATTGATACAGTATATGCTATTTGCGCAGCAGCACTATGTCTTACTCGCAGCAGCAAATCAACGTATGTATCGGCAGTAGCAAGTTCCTGTACTTGCTCTGCAGCAATAATCTACAGCAGCAGCAGCGTAGCAGATCTAATCCGCCAAGACCAAATACATTTACACTGCCATATCCATTACCATGCTAACAATCTTCCAAGAGTTGTCATGATATATCTATGTATATATAGTAGGGCTGCACAATTAATCGAATTTCTAATCGCGATTACGATTACGGATGCCACGATTTCGTAATCGTTCAAAGGCGCAATTACAAGGAAAAATATTCACTTAGATTATTCTGCATGTTTAAGAGGTGTGTTATGAGCATGTCACGTTGCGAGAGGCGAATCATGACTACTTCAGAGTGTAAAAGGTCTAACCCAGCACAAAAGGAGCTACCAGTGACGTAGGTGTATGCTGATATGTCGAAACACCAGGGGGAAAAAAGCGAAACACCAGGACCCGCCATTTTCAAAAAGCCGTGTACACAGCCTAGTGCTGTCAAAAATATCTATATTTCTATATGTATCTATACTGAAATATCAGAAAGGATACCAATACTCCTTTCTGCAGTATCGATAAACCGATACCAGCTGCGCGTTCTTGCTCTCCTCTCTGACAGAGTTGAGACGCACGAGCCTCTTCTCATTCAATCGTCTCATGCTCTCCGGTTTAATTGTGTTGGTGTGACTGGGTCTGAATTTCGGCGCGGGATTGCGCATAATTATATTAATTTCCGCAGATTTCGCACTCACACGAAGCGCAGACACATAATAAAGCCGCCTTTGACATACAAGCGCCAAAATAAGCTCTTTTTCGCGGATTATTAATAGTCAAATACAATCAGAAACAATGTCACAATGCCCATCATGGTGAGTATTAACGTAAAACAGTTCAGGAAGAATGTGTCTGTCAAATCTTAAAGGGACAGTAGCCGAATAAACATGCTTCTCTCTATGTTGTTAATGTTAAAGTCTGCGTGAACCGGAAGTTGCAAACGACTTTTCCCCATTGTTGTCACGTATTTCCAAGTGAAACAGAAAATTTAATAGAGGGCAGAGTTTTACTTTAGCGCTCCTCCTCTCCATATCTCCCTCATAGCAGACTAACGGTCGGAGGGGAGTGGTTTAAGTGTTTTTATCCCAAGCCGTCAAACTGACGTCATTAGAGAAAGGGCACCGTTGCAGAGGGGAGGAGCATTTTCAGATTTTAATTAAATATTACAAAGCCAAACAATTTTTGTGTGTGGATTGACTTGCACGGATGAATTGTTCACCACAAAACTAGCGATTTGAGCTAACAAAATAAATAGTCAATTTTGATTTCATGTGTACTTTAAATCAAACAACAAAAGAATAAAAAATAAAAATAAAAAATCACTTACTGCTCTTGACTGATTAACTTCTGTCACTTTAATTGATTAATCTGTATTTAATTTTTACAATGAAGATTATCCAATGTTAATTTACATTTGATTAGCCCTACTTTGTTTCTTTATTCAGTTTCTTACCTGAGCACTATTAGACCTACCTGAAAAAAAGAAAGCAGTCTATTTAATTTCTATCTTTATTCTATTGTATTTATTTGTGCTGTTAGTAATTTGTTCATTTCTTATTACTGTTAACTTGTTTTTTTTTTATTCAATTTACCATTTGAAATCAAGCAGACCAAGTAAAAAATTATTATTGCTTCAAACAATGGTATAAAGCTATTCAAAACATCATTCAATGTAAATTGTGATAATCGTAATTAATAATCGCAATTACAATTTCAAAGGAATAATCGACAATTATGATTTTTGTCATAATCGTGCAGCCCTAATATATAGAGAGAAATTTTGTGATAACAAAAATGGTCATTTTTGTAATTTTAATTTTAGACTGCCCCACCTTCTTAACTATATTCAACAATTATAATCAAATGCTATAATTTTGACAATCCAATAACAATAAAAAAATATATATTTATTTAGCTGTGCCCCACCATTTATATGAACAACTCTGCCGTTCAAGTTATTGGATACTTTTCTTAATTTTCTTTAATTAGGTTTATCAATAACCAACTTTTAAGCCCAAGCTAGCTAGACCCCACAAAGTGAACATTTTCTTTAACTTGGGAAAGAAGACTTTAAACTGTGTTTAGGCATGTCCAAAATGCAATAACAGGGCTGCAAATCTCAGAGAAAATAGAAAATAAACTGGTGCATATAATATTGGCAAAATATGGAAAATAAAATGACTGAGGTTGACAATCCACACTTTCTAAAGGTTAAGCACCACCTTTTACAATTTGATAAAAAAATGACTTTAAGAGGTGCTGGACCTATTTTGTGTCCTATTCATGGAAAGTGCCATAAATAGAATGAACAGCGATCATGTGTGTATGTTTCAATAAGAGATTCCCCTTTAGGCACTGAAGATCTAGGCCACGGTGCCAAAGTGATATATGTCAAAGTATGTTATAATTTCCAGCCCATTAATTAGTATCAAACACCCAGAGGGAGTGAGAGGATAACAGACGGGATGGATTCATTATATGGATTAAAGGACCCTATAGATAAGAGGACAGAGCAAACAAAGAATGTTTGTGAAGGATAACGAGAGAGAGAGAAAGTGAATTTCGGCAGCAAACATTGCAGTATCCCAGTGTAATCTGAACCGCTCACTTACAGAAACCAATTATCCAAAACGGTCTATCTGAACAGCAAACCATTAGCCTCAATAGACTCATCAAATTGTTAGTCTCCATAGACCTGTCGGAAATCCATGTTTACATGCATACTGACAATTACACCTCCTTATCAAAACAGCACTGAGCTTTTCAAAGCAGGTTGGTGTAAAATTGATGCATATTGTGTATGTGTGAGTGTGTGCATGCATCTTTGCTCTCCTTGCATATTTCAGGCATAAACTGCACAGTGACAGAATTGACAGTGCTCGCCCGAGGCCATGCCATATAATTCAATTCAGATCACACTACCTGAGAGAAAAACACTGGCGCTCTGTTCACAGTCTGACACAAACACTCATACAGATTAACACTGCTGCACACTTCTTCAGTGCAAACACAAATACAGTTATGCACACACAAACACGTCCCCAATCACAGAAAAGGGGTTGTTTTATTTATTCATGCTCATGATACACATCTGGCAGTGAAGGCTGTGGCACTGACTCCATAATGCATGAACCTGGAGAAGAAGTGATGCATGGAGAAGGAAGAGGGTGCTACCTGAAGACGAGCAGTCAGAGGGGGCAGACTGACACTTTATGGGTCATTTTACCCATAATGCCTCGCTAAACAGATCACCATCCCTATATTGAGAGCTCAATGACAAATTGGCTGCAAATTATTAATATGTTTTCAGAGAGCATATAAGGAGTTTCTGTATGAAAATAAAATATTCACCTACATTTTTCAGAGTGAATAATGTATGGTGAGGAGAGAGGGGAAAAGTACCATGTATGAAAATGCGTATATATGTATGCACAAGTACAAGAAAAAAAAAAGAAAAAAAAAAAACCTGACTTTGATTTGGATGGATAGCTGCATTGGGCTGAATGATCTTTCTGTCTTTGTTCTTCCTCTTAGCAGACATTTACAAGAAAAAAACAACATTTTATGTCCAAACCTTAAGGATCTTCTTTTAAGACTCCATGAATATGACAATAGCAGGTTTTTTTGTACTGACATATTTCATATTAAAACTATTCAAGTCCAATGGGACATATCAAAATACAGAAGGACTACAGAAGGTCCCCAAACTTTCGGATCAAAGATTTTCCATGAATTTTCCATGACTTTTCAATTCTTTTATGATGACTGAATTAGGATTTTAAAAAACTCATTTTATAGAGATCGCACTCACAAAAAGTAATTTCTAGTCGAAAAAATTATTTGAGCATTACCAGAAATGTATATTTACTATAGCAATATCCATGACTTTTTAGGATACAAAACATTTCCATAACCTTCCATGACACTCACAAAGAGTAACCTCTAGCCGAATAAATAATTTGAGCATTAGTAGAAAAATTTATATTAACTATAGCAATTTACATGTCTTTTTAAGACATTATTCATTTTCATGACTTTTTCCAGGACACTCATAAAGAGTACTTTCTAGCCAAATAAATAATTTGAGCATTAGCAGAAAAATTACTTTTTCAGGTCCTGAAAATCATGTATTTAAAATACCATAATATTAAATCATCAATATTTAATGAATTTTCCAAGAAGAGACTAGAAAATTAAATTTGTATATCTGCTAAAGCAGAGGTCTTCAAACCTGCACCCGGGGATCTACTGTCCTAGAGAGTTTAACTACAACCCTGAACCTGCTTATCAAGCTCCTCAGGACCACTTGAAAATCACATCAGTGTGAAATTCACATGTGCTAATGCAGGTTGGATATACAGTGGGTACGGAAAGTATTCAGACCCCCTTAAATTTTTCACTCTTTGTTATATTGCAGCCATTTGCTAAAATCATTTAAGTTCATTTTTTTTCCTCATTAATGTACACACAGCACCCCATATTGACAGAAAAACACAGAATTGTTGACATTTTTGCAGATTTATTAAAAAAGAAAAACTGAAATATCACATGGTCCTAAGTATTCAGACCCTTTGCTGTGACACTCATATATTTAACTCAGGTGCTGTCCATTTCTTCTGATCATCCTTGAGATGGTTCTACACCTTCATTTGAGTCCAGCTGTGTTTGATTATACTGATTGGACTTGATTAGGAAAGCCACACACCTGTCTATATAAGACCTTACAGCTCACAGTGCATGTCAGAGCAAATGAGAATCATGAGGTCAAAGGAACTGCCTGAAGAGCTCAGAGACAGAATTGTGGCAAGGCACAGATCTGGCCAAGGTTACAAAAAAATTTCTGCTGCACTTAAGGTTCCTAAGAGCACAGTGGCCTCCATAATCCTTAAATGGAAGACGTTTGGGACGACCAGAACCCTTCCTAGAGCTGGCCGTCCGGCCAAACTGAGCTATCGGGGGAGAAGAGCCTTGGTGAGAGAGGTAAAGAAGAACCCAAAGATCACTGTGGCTGAGCTCCAGAGATGCAGTCGGGAGATGGGAGAAAGTTGTAGAAAGTCAACCATCACTGCAGCCCTCCACCAGTCGGGGCTTTATGGCAGAGTGGCCCGACGGAAGCCTCTCCTCAGTGCAAGACACATGAAAGCCCGCATGGAGTTTGCTAAAAAACACCTGAAGGACTCCAAGATGGTGAGAAATAAGATTCTCTGGTCTGATGAGACCAAGATAGAACTTTTTGGCCTTAATTCTAAGCGGTATGTGTGGAGAAAACCAGGCACTGCTCATCACCTGTCCAATACAGTCCCAACAGTGAAGCATGGTGGTGGCAGCATCATGCTGTGGGGGTGTTTTTCAGCTGCAGGGACAGGACGACTGGTTGCAATCGAGGGAAAGATGAATGCGGCCAAGTACAGGGATATCCTGGACGAAAACCTTCTCCAGAGTGCTCAGGACCTCAGACTGGGCCGAAGGTTTACCTTCCAACAAGACAATGACCCTAAGCACACAGCTAAAATAACGAAGGAGTGGCTTCACAACAACTCCGTGACTGTTCTTGAATGGCCCAGCCAGAGCCCTGACTTAAACCCAATTGAGCATCTCTGGAGAGACCTAAAAATGGCTGTCCACCAACGTTTACCATCCAACCTGACAGAACTGGAGAGGATCTGCAAGGAGGAATGGCAGAGGATCCCCAAATCCAGGTGTGAAAAACTTGTTGCATCTTTCCCAAAAAGACTCATGGCTGTATTAGATCAAAAGGGTGCTTCTACTAAATACTGAGCAAAGGGTCTGAATACTTAGGACCATGTGATATTTCAGTTTTTCTTTTTTAATAAATCTGCAAAAATGTCAACAATTCTGTGTTTTTCTGTCAATATGGGGTGCTGTGTGTACATTAATGAGGAAAAAAAATGAACAAATGATTTTAGCAAATGGCTGCAATATAACAAAGAGTGAAAAATTTAAGGGGGTCTGAATACTTTCCGTACCCACTGTAAAGTTGGGCAGGGTTGAAGCTACTAAAGGGTTACTTCTGTCAACTTTTAGGAGTGTACTAGCACAGAGATTACCTCAAAGGTTTGAAATCAAACATTTTCATGAGGTCTTCCACTCTCAACAGTTCTATAGTGTTAACCACATGGCTTCAGATTGATCATGTGAGGCCTGAGGATTTCAAGCACTAAATAGCTATTAATATCCCTACTCTCAATAAATACTGCCATTGTACCTATAAGCATTGGGACAAAAGGTTACCACTATGCCACTAAACCTCTACACTGCAACATTCAGAATAAAAATCTTGTGAATTTACAATTATTATCATAATTATGGTTTTCATTAGCCTCTATATCAACTGACAAAGAGTGTTAACACAAGGTATCACAGACTTAGAAAACTTAAAGGGCCCTATTTTAACGATCTAAGCGCATTGTCTAAAGCGCACGGCCCAAGTGCACTTAGGGCATGTCCAAATCCACTTTTGCTAGTTTAATGATGGGAAAAATAGTCGGCACGCTAGGCGTATGGTCTAAAAGGGTTATCCCTATTCTCTTAATGAGTAATGGGTGTGTTTTTGGTGTAACATGCAACTAACCAATCAGAGTCTCATCTCCCATTCCCTTTAAAAGCCAGTTGCTCCTGCGCCATGGCAGATTCACTATTTACATGGCGGAATTTGCAAGCAGAAAAACTGAAAGATGCTCTAGTGAGGAAATGGATCTGCTCATGCGCGACGTTAAAGTGTGCAAGCAGACAGTCTACGGGACAAGCCAGATTCCACCAAAGCATTTTTATCTTTATGCACACAATAATAATATTTTACAATGTAATCCTTTTATTTTTAATATTTGGCATGTTTGTGTGCTGCTACGTGTCCCTGTGTGTGTGTAATAAGCAGAGTGTATGAGCACTGTACACCGGCCTATAGGCGCATATTACTAACGTGCTCTTTAAATTACAAAAAAAATATTGCGCCATTGACTTTAGACCAGGTTTCAGTTGGTCAATGGCGCAGTCTATTTCAGTTGCCTCAAAATAGCAATGCCCCAACAATGCGCCTGAACACACCTCGTTTTCAGACCAGCACGCCCATGGGCACACAAATGGGTGCAAATGCATTTGCTATTTAAACAACGTGGCGCAGGATGTGAAAATGATAACTGCATCGGGCTGAAACTAGCAAAAAACACTTGCGTCGCGCCTGGTGCCGCATTGCGCAAGGTGTATGATAGGGCCCAAAGGGTTAGTTAAAATTAAAATTCTGTCATTAATTACTTACCCTCATGTCGTTCTAAACCTGTAAGATGTTCGTTATCTTCTAAACACAAATTAAGATCTTATTGATGAAATCTGGGAGATGTCTGTACATCCAGTGACTGCCTTTGCAATGACCACTTTGACGTTTCAAAAAGTTCATAAAGAGATTGTAAAACTAATCCATATGAATCGAGCAGTTTAGTCCAAATTTTCTGAAGAGACTCGATCGCTTTTTATTATGACAAGATTTAATTTAGGCTTTTACTCACAACCAAATCTGAATGACGCACAAGAACAAATCTTTTCCGGAAGCCCAAACATGCTGAGTAACACACAAGCATGAACCTCATTGGTTACACAGCATGTTTGAGCTTCCAGAAGAGGTTTGTTCTTGTGCGCTATTCATGTTCGATTGAGAATCTGCTTATGTTCGCTGATTGATGTTTGCATGTGAGTAAAAGCCTATATTAAATCTGTTCATCATATAAAGTGTCTCTTCAGAAAATTGCTTGAGTCATATGGATTAGTTTTACGATCTCTTTATGAACTTTTTGAAGCATCAAAGTGGTCGTGGCAAAGCCAGTCAATGGATGGACAGACATCTCTCAGATTTCATCAAAGAGATCTTCATTTGTGTTTTGAAGATGAACGAAAGACTTACGAGCTTGGAATGACATGAGGGCGAGTAATTAATGACAATTTTCATTTTGGAGTGAACTATCCCTTTAATAGTGTACACTGTAAAAGTTAAAAGACTTTAAATCACGATTTTAAAGTTCCATTAGAACACTCTTAAAGAAAGAGCCATTTGCACAGCAGGTATCTTGCCATATCGATTCTCTCATTTGTTCTCTCTGCCAGTGTCTTTTAATCAGACATGTCACATACTGTTAAGGGATAAATGACTGTGATATGGTGT
>RJVU01048406.1:14347920-14386399 GCA_003731715.1 Anabarilius grahami | reverse complement strand
TCATGAAATGCATACTGGCCAGAGTTCTTCCATGGTTGATGAAAGCTGACATCTTATCCACCAAGCAAAAGGCATACATCAATAGGCAAGGTATGAATGAGCATGTATTTTGTCTTAAAACTGGGATAGATGACTTTAAGCATAAGTCATGTAGACTGTACGCAGTCTTCTTAGACTTTAGAGATGCATTTGGAACTTTACCTCACAATGTCATGTTCAAATCATTGGAGGAAATACAACTACCTCAATTGTTCATTGACATAGTGAAAGATGTATATAGAGGCTCCTTTATTGAAGTAATCTGTGGAGAACAGGTCACTCACCCAACACCACTTCAGATAGGCATTAAAACTGGCTGCCCTTGGAGTGCAATTAATTTTATAATTGCCATCAACCAATGGTTAAAGTGGATGTGTCAATGTGCCCCCCCCCTGATGTGATATCTCCTATTCCAGTGCAGGGCTATGCAGATGATGTCCAGATCGCTTCTAGAGAAGAAAGTGTAGTTAAAAACATGCTGGCCAGAACAGATTATTTTCTGAAGTGGTCAGGTCTGGAGATTAAAGACACAAAATGTGCTGTTCTGTATGAGAGGAGGAGTGGAGGGAATAGGTGGTACCGTTCAAAAATGGATAAATATCCTGTGTTTACAGTAGCAACAAATCCTATACGTGTATATTCTCTTCATGAGACATACACTTATCTTGGACATAAAATTAATATTGCAGGAGAATGTAAAGAGCAAGTAAACATCATCGTGTCAGAGTATACATCCAGGTTGGACTTGATTGACAAATGTCCACTGCCATTGACTATGAAGTTAGAGGCTATTAGACAGGTGGCGCTGTAAAAAGTACAACATCTGTTCTCCAACGTTCATATTCAACAGAAAGTGCTGAGCGAAATGAATAACAAAACAGTGAGCTTGGTGCGAAAGTGGTTTGGACTGAATACACATAGCACTCGTGATATTATTTTTCATCCTCAATGGGAAGGAGGGTTGGGGGTGCCAAACATGATATGGACTTATACCAGCATGCGGATTTCCCATCTTCTGAACATGCTGAATAACGACGATAAAGATGTTAGGGAGCTGGCTAGATCCTCCCTGTTCCTGGACCTAAGGAGACGCAAGGTGCCGCTGGCCAGGGAGTCAGAGCCTCACTTCCTTGGCTTCAAAAGAAAATCCAGTGGGAAACTTGACACCCACTCTGCTGGTTTTGGTGTCTGGTCAGATTGGCCAGACTTGAATGATCTCTGTGTTCGAACTGGAGTATCGCTGGAGTGGGCAAAGTCTGACTCTAGGACTGTGAGAGTCTCAGAGGACATTATTACTGACCCCCTCACCTACGTCAGAGCAACAGCCACATACGGTGGTCATAGCCACCCTTTAACATCTACAGGTGCCCGGCGAACTCTTATGGACTTACATCAACATCACCAAAAACAATACTGGGCGGGACTGAAACTTCAGGGAAAACTTGCATGTCTTCCATCTGCTAACCACTCTGTTTCTCATTCATTTCTTAAGAATACAGCACTTAGTGAGGACATTGTTATTTTCACAGTAAAAGCTAGATTACAAGTTCTTCCTACTAGATTTAACCTTTCCATCTGGTTTTCTACAACTCAGGTTCTCTATTGTTTGCATCACACCACAGAACAGATGACTGAAACATTGCCACATATTTTAAACGGCTGCCATGCTCACAAGGGAATGTACATAGCACGACACGACAGAATTGTGGATCTTATAGCAAAAGAAATATCAAGTCATTTCTCATCTTCAGTAAGAATGTATAAACATTCCTTTTGTAAAACCATACATGTTTCAGTATTGCAATAGTAACTTTGAAACCTTTTCACATCTGTTTGCTAATACACCTGATGTTATTGTGATTAATGAGGAGTCTAGAGAAGTGTTCGTTTCGGAGGTTATAGCTGGTTATAGGCAGCCGCCATATATGGCGGAGGCGTTGCTATTTATACCCATAAAAACTGAGAGTTATGCTTAATATTGTGATGATCTGCGGTATGCTACTGGTCCATGATTTTGTACATGTATTTGACTGCACCTATACCATTTATGTCCCTGTGGATTATTTCTCTTAAGTGGACTTAAATAAATTGTTAAATGTGTGCGTTTGTGTGTGGGACGGTACCTCTGCTCTTAAGTACTGTGGGAGATTCACTCTTGATCTCGTTCACATTAGAATCTGTAGTCGTGCTCTTCTCTGAGCTCTCTTCCTCCAACTGGAATTGAGGAATATTGTTCCTCAGAAATTCCCAAATTTTCCCTGTATACCAGGATCTAGGAACAACATTAAGACATGGATGATTAGTATCAAATGTTTTGATCTCCATCTCTTAATTAGGGTTTACTGTGAACTTATTTAATAATCTCAAATGAGTAAGCCTGGGAAAAACAAAAGACTTGCATCAAATTTAATGGCCAGTCACAGGGTCAATGGATGAAACTAATAAAGCTGAACAAACAAAGCCTCTGGTCTTTCAACCAATCAATAAACAGCAATTAAAGAAAGGCGAGCAATGCTCAATTAACTGGTACAGGAATCACTACAGCTTGGATAAAGGTCTAAACCGATAAAAACAAATACAAACAACACACTCTCTTGCTTGTATTGAACTTGAGTCTTTAACCTTCAACAAACACTACCTTTCAAAAGTTATTTTTTAATGTTTTTTGAAAGAAGTCTATTTTGCTCACAAAGGCTGTACTTCCAGCAGCATTTACTCCAGCCTTCATTGTCACGTGAGCCATCAGAAATCATTCTAATATGCTCATTGGTGCTCAAGTAACATTTCTGTACTGTTACATTTTTTAGGATTATTTGATGAATATACAGTTCAACAGAACAGCATTTATTTCAAACTATTTGTAACATTGTAAATGTCTTTACTGTCACTTTTGGTCAATTTAATGTGTCCTTGCTGAACTGAAGTATTCATTTCTATTCAAAATCTTACTGACGCCAAACTGCTGAATGGCCATGTATATCCTTGGTAATCTTTGAAAAGTTTCTTTTCACTCATTTGCTAGTTACCATGTTTTCTAATTTCATGCAGAAAAGTTGTCAAATTGTTTTGCCATCATGTGCTACATGGTTTTCTTGGACTCTATTGGCTTTCTGATGTTCTGGTAAATATGTGAGCTGTTGGAGTGAGATACGACTCCAAGATCCTGCAGGGCAGCAACATGAAGTAAATGACCTCAGGAGACCCTACTTTGATACACACACTAGACAAGCCTTGAAAAAAAAAAATGATAGCACTCTAGAAGATTTGACAGCAAGACGTGTGCTCTCATCTCACAGCAATTTATTTCTCCAAAATACGAGCGTACGCTCTCCGAAAATGTGTATACTGGTCTCTTGAGGAGTCTCTGAAACACGGAAACTCATCAGAGCATAAAATACAAGACACCATGCCGTGTTTCCCAAAACAGAGCAGATGTGAGAGTTATGCTGAGGAAGTGACAACAAACTAAAGAGACAGAGTCAAACGCTAGAGAAAAGAAAGTTACATGCTAATTTCACAACAACAACAACATTCCTGCAGTAACTCGATAAAGCCGGAACAACAGTGAAGGCCATCCATTTGTTTGCAGAACAACAGCATAGTGTCTGCAGTCCATTTCCTCCTAATAAGGGTGGCATCTGTGCACACTGTGAGGAAAAGAAGGACATTCTGTGGATCGCAGAGCACAGCTTAATGAAGCTTGTTAGCACATACTACAGAAAAAGTTATCAGCAGAGAGAATGGATTAATAACAATAAAACTTTTCTAAAAGCTCTCAAAAAAGCAAAAACTTGTTTAAGTACATTTTATAAATGCGAAGAATTCAGTGTTACTATAGTAATGAGTGTTGAAAAATTGCAAATCTAATCCAATTTACTGTAAAAGGTCTTTAAATGTGTTTCTATGTGTTTTTAAGGTGCAATGTAACAGAAGCAGCAACAGGTCTTTTCTTTCATATTGTGACGTACATCTGAGTGAAACAGATTATTGAAAAAGAAAAAAATGTAGGTTGGGTTCTGTCCATCAGTTGTTGTTTGCATGGTGGCAGAACTGAATGTGAGCCAAAAAATGTTCAAGTCAAGTTTTTTAAATTAAACATATACATGGATGAATCCTTCACAATTAGATTAATAACATGCTTTTATAAAAGAGATAAAATGCTTGTCCTATGTAGGGTCATGGGGATGCTGGAGCCTATCCCAGTGTCTTCTTTCCAAGGCCTATGAAAATATTTTGTTAAATATATAAATGTATTAAGAACATAGAAAAATAGTTATTTACGTATTTATAAAGCATATCTAAGCTGCGATTTATTCAGTACATTGTGTATTAACCTTAATTGGCGATCAATCTGTAAAGCGATAAAGATGAGCAGACTAAATTATCTTTAAAAAAGAAGCCTGGGCCACATTTAATCTAGTCATCAGGCATCACAGCTGCCAAAAGGCCATTTGTAACTGTGCTATTATTATGTAATTAGAAAAATAATTCTTTAACGATAATTTCAATAACTTGCATATTAGCCAATAAATGATAATGAATTTATTCTGACTTTTGACTAATACCCCACAGCCTTTAAAAACTTTAGGAAGGTACAGTATGTAATATGTACATTAAGATTTTTGAGAGGAAGTGTTTGAAAAGAGCCTCACTTTAAAGGAATGATCTCCGGTATCCAGCCGGTGAGACAGTGGATGACTGTAAAATCTCCAATCTCTCTCCCAGAGCCTGAGACTGGAATACTAGAGAGAGAAAACAATATGACCATTACACATCAACAGTTTACTTATTAGCCAGACAACCATACAATACATACAAATAGGTGTGAGTATTGAGTACATCCTAAAATACCAGAAAAAACAATGGTTCTCCTTTCAATAAAGACTGCATGAATATGCATACTCAGTTCCAGTTCCACTCTGTCATATCAGACGTTGATCTGTGCATGTCTATGTGTGTGTGTGTGTTTGTGTGTGACCTCTTGCTCTCTTTCTCTGAAGAAACCAGATGGCTGATGCTCTAATTGTGCCTCACGGGATGCTGTATTCAACCAGTCCGGCAGCTATTAATTAACTGCACGATTTCACTGTTCATCTTCACCCAAAAAAACATTCCATCATTATCACTGCCACACAAGAGCACAAGCACACTTCAAACAGGATGTATGCTGGCTTCAGGTGAGTCACGATTGTATGATCAGGTATGATCACTATAGCGCCAGTAATATCAGTAATGATGAATTCTACAGCATGTATAAGTGGTAACTGCAAACTGACATCTGGAAAGCACACTATTGTGCTTTTTGTTTCCTGAACATTTTATTTAGAACCATGAATGATTAACTGGCTCAGAGATGGCTCATTTCCTAAGCTAGATTAAACATTTACACCATGAAAAAATGAATCTACTCTTTCATTCTTCTGGGATGCACAATACCAAATTTCTGGGAATAATGTACTTGCTCCTTTGCATGCAATGCATCGAGACTGCCATTTCAAAAAGGACGCTAAAGCATCATCAAATTTTCATAAAAGTGGCCCATTTTATCCAAGCTTTCTGTGGTGATCAACTGAAATTTATGTTGTTACTCACAAATAAACCTCCACTGCAGTGAGCTATTCTAGTGTCAAGTCACGTAAGCTGAAGTCGAGAACCTGGTAAATCAGATTTGTGAATGAATCATTCAGACTAGTTTTGTGAACTAATTCAACCGATTATTTGACAATTCAAATGATTATTGCTTGGATTATGTTTAAAAAGACTCACTCAGTACTGGCCACCTTTAGTATGCCCTTAGCCAACAGCATGGGCCAAAGCTCTGATTGGTTCGTAGTAGCAGGAAGCAGCAGGTTATCATCCTTGTCAAATGGTAACATGTCATCAACAGTAATCTTCCTCCAACTTCCCTAAAAAGCAGAAAACAATTCTTATAAAAAGTACATTCATTAGCATTATTGAAATACTCGAAAATATCTCAGTAAAATTCAGCATCCAAAACCATTTTTGTGTGCTGCAAAAAGTTATCATATAATAATGGCACATTCCATCTGGATAGGCCATTAATAGTCAGATTTGTATGGCTCAACATTTGTTAACATTAATTCACTCATGGATGCACTATATATAAATAAATATACCAAAGTTATAAAAACTCAGTTTTTAATGATCTTCTCACCATCAAACTCATCTTTGTTAATACAAATAAAACCAAAGGTGCATCAATCAGAAGCCAGATGAGCCTTTAAAGCCCATGGTTCATTAGTGTGCATTTTGTACACAGTAGCGTAAAATGCTGTGATAAACATCATTAATTCTAATGGAGTTATATTAAAGAGAGTGATCTTAGAAGATCAGTCAGCAACAAAATAACTAATGCCCAGCACATAGGCCTTATCTAAAATGCTCTTGTACCTGAGAGAGCGCTACTTTACTATTCTTTGATATCACCTGTCAAACAAATCACTGTTACCAGCGTGCAGGTCAGTCTTTGCTCATTTAGTAACAGGAGCCATTAAGGTAAAAAATTGTTTCTCAGTTGCCCGTGCCCAGAGGATATAACAACCTGACAGTCACGGCTCTACCAACTCTCTTGGCTCCCTGATAAGTATTGTGTTCTCACTTAATCACTGCCTAAAGGAGACAGTGTCCTTCTAGCATTAGAAGACAAATGGACAAATGCTACAATAGGTGTTGAACAGCACAACACGTTGTGTACATTTTAATGCTATAGCATATTTGGCAATTTTGTGTATCACCATGCGGAACCTCTCACTCATTAAAGATCCTTTTGTAAAAAAAAAAAATCATGTGATTTCGAAATAACATGAGGGTGAGTTTATGATGACAGAAATTTCATTTTTTGCTGAACTATTCCTTTAGTTATTCCAGTTTTTTTTTTTTTTTTTTTTNTTTTTTTTTTTTTTTCAATGAAGAACATAACTTTCAGTTTTCATTGAATTTTTGTTACAAAACTGTTCTAGTTATTCAACCGCAAAAGGGACACAAAGCTGAAAGTAAATGCAGTGTATGTAGTTCACAACAGGTTTTCAATAAAAACATGTATATAGTGACATTAATATGGTGTCTATACTCAACCTGAACTTACCATCCAGTAGAGTTTAATGACATACTTCCCATAGGCATTATAGAGGGGCATGTGATCCTTCTCTGCTTTACAAAGGGAGTAGATGTGTTCCCAGGGTCTCCAAAGGTTGGGAACCGTTTCCGTGGAGACGGCCTTGTCATCTCCTGTGTTGTAGACTTTCCACAGAATGTAGAACTCACTAATGACCCATCGAATAAGCTGTGAAATCGGCGAGCAGGGCGAAGAGTGACCCAGTGTAAGTTAATGCCAACTAAACTAATCATTCTTTGTTCTAATCAGTAACGCAAGCCATCTGAAGTGATTTATTGACTCACCTCACTTGAGAGTAAATGCTCATTTGCTGAGGTGAGGTCAAAGGCAGATTTATTGTCCACCACAACAGGAGTCTGTTTTAAAGGGCAAGATACATTAAATGGATCAAAAGTGACAGTAAAGACTTTTACATTGTTACGGAAAAAAATCCACATATTTTTTTAAAAATTATTAAGCAACAAAACTATTTTCGACATTCATAATAATAAGAAATGTTTCTTGAGCACCAAAACATGATATTAGAATGATTTTTAAAAGAACATTTGACACTGAAGACTGGAGTAATGTACAGTATATTAAAATAAAATAAAAATGTTACTTTAAACTGTAATAATATTTGCAGATTTTACTGTTTTTACTGTATTTTTAATCAAATAAATGCAGCCTTGGTGACTTCTTTCAAAAACATTAAAAACAACTCAACCCTAAACTCAATGTGATTATTTGAGATTGCACCATAAAACATCTAAATCTAACTGACCATTGATTATTGAAAGCGATTATAGTTTTGCTCACTAGGACTATTATAAATATTAAAATTTATACAACAGTTCTTTCTGGTTCTCAAATCTGATTGGCTGTTAGCCGTGCCGTGCGATATTTTAGTGATAACAGCACTCCTACCTTTTCACCGCTTGCATCACTCCGCTTAAAGCGACTGTCATGGCGGCTGACCAAATCCACCGTAATTTTTGCAAATACTACCACAAACTGTAGTTTTAGGAGTTTACACTGTTCCGCTTCACGTCGTGGCCGCATTACCACCTCGGGTGTGCATTATTTTCTAAGAATTCAACGGCCATTGTCAATTATTCCTTACTTTATTTACACACTTGTGCCGTTGAACTGTTGTATAAATGCAATATCACACTCATAACCGTGTGATATTGCTCATTTGTCTCACTAGAAAAATATCTCAAATGTTTTCTTCCCACTACTATCACAGATCATATTGACCCTCTGAGGGATATGAATCCATGAATATTTGATAATCTTCTGTAAATGGACTTTTAATCACATGTAAATTGAAGGCTCTTAGTATCACTCACATACTTGTAGAGAAGAATCACAGCAATCATCTTTTTATCCCAATTGTTGCCATGGAAATGACAACAGAGCTGACCTTCATTCGTTCTCTCAATTAAACATCTTAAATACAGCTAGTCAGATGGCAAAAATAATTGGTTTTAGAGCTCTAGTGCCTAGCCTTGTCTGCCTTGTGATTTTGCTGCTTGTTGTGACATTTTAGCATCCCATGACTTGCCAAGACTCATCAAAATGGAGAAATAATTGTGAAATGTTCAGCTGGGCATGAGGTAATTTAATCACAACCCAAACTCATATGAAAGATGCATAATCAGAATTAAGCTCGTCATTGAAGATAAGATTGGATTTTCTCAAAAAACATGCAATTAAAGAGCAAGGTGAACACAAACACGTGTTTGTTGGTCATGTACTTCATATTGTACTCAAACAATCTCAAATCAAGTACACTTGAAAAGTAGCTAACAAAAATTCTTATGCCAAAACTAAAAAAAACAAACTCTGTTTAACTTTACCTACCCAGGTTCATGCAGTTTTATCAAGTTTGTTGGACCTGCCAGTGATGTAATCACTTCTATGGCTGATGATAAACTCTTACCTTATTAAGTATGTACTCTGAAGGACGTTTCCAAGTGTGTACTCTCAAGGAGGCAGGAAATTCAACCTTCCCTTCTGGATCATCAAAGAGCTGTTGACAATGTTGTTACATAAAAGGCTCAGTATCGGTTTTAGATTTGCAATCAAATGGGGGGAAAAATACAAAACAGAATAAAAGAAATTTAAAAGCACTGATTAAATTACAAAGTGCATGGTGCCAGCCACTCTGACTCATCAACTGCAAAGCTACATCTCTCAAGCCAAGCAGTTTGCTGAAACTGATTTCTACTCTTACCAATGGACCAACATTGACATTATTTTGAAAAACATTGAATATTCAGTCCTGTTCTTTTCATTAATACTCACCTTGTTCTCCTTAGAGGCTTTAGTTGCATCCCATTTCTCTGCATTGACCTCAGTGTCGCTCCACTCCGGCCAGAGAGAGATGAGAATCTTCTTTGGCTCTTCTGGGCTTTCTGATGCACTGACCACTGAAGACGCTCTAGAGACAGTGCTTTGCTTTTTAATGTAATCTATTAAAATAGATCACTATTTAAAATAATAATTTCATTATTGGTACTTACAATGTAACTTAAGCATTTGAATTTGCATATTGACTAGTGATTGATCTTTTCAATTTTTATTATCATATTACTATCAAGGTACCTATTATTACTTTTTCCCAAACACTGTTTTTTTTCAGGAAATGCAAATCTAACTAAATTTAATGCAGTTTTATTTTATAAAAGGAGTGAAACATTAATAGAACTATGTCATTAACCTATGTTAGAAAATGTAATTATCCGTTACTGATTGTAAAAAGTAAGCCTGTTGTTGTTAATGTAAAAATAATAATAATAATAATAAAATACAAAGTTTAGTGTTAGGCAACATAAAAGCTACAAGCAAATGCAATAAATTAACAAATTTGTACGGTATGTTGTTGTCAAATTCATAACTGGCAAAATAATCCGTAAATACGTCAAATGTTGTACTAATTAAAACAAACAACTTCTGTAAGCTATTGACCAATATGATACAGTAAAGATATAAGGTTAAATAAAGGTTTTAATATTTATATTAGCTGTGATTGATCTATATTATTGAAATATTTCGATACCATCAACACAAGAAGGTTGTACTAGTCAAATCTTACTCTTTTTTGGGAGAGTGTCCAGGCGAGGAAGCGACAAGGCTGGATGAGGACGCCTTTTTCTTGGGTGTCTTCGACATTGCAAGTGTATGTAGGCCTTATTTCTAATCTAAGAGTTCATGGTTTGAAGCAACACTTGGCTTATGAAAGCACAGAAGATAATGATGAACAGGAAGCGATGTCCAGGGTGAGACTGTTTGCAGTAAGGAAAGTTTGCCATGTTGCTAGGCGACAGGATCGCTTGGGATTGCCGACAGCTCGAGCGCAGAGCTTTATTATTTGCCACCTCGCGCCAGTGAACTCCTCCTGAGTCCTGACCTCCTCAAACAAACTCTAATGTCTATCTACTTTAGCGAAGGAAGGACAGACTGGCTTCTCTTTTCTTTCGAACAGTTCTTTTCAAAGAACCGATTCCAAAAAGCTAAATCAGCTTTTACGTCACCACGTAATTACGTCTTTCACGCGACACCTGACATATTTTATTATTTTTAAAAAGTCACCATTAATTTTGTTTCTTTGTTTTAAAAAAAATAGCCATTTAAAACCTCAGCTGAATTGAAACGTTCATTTCTCGACTGACGTTCGAATGAACGGTTCTCGGTTCAAAGAGTTGAAAACAGATCCTACTCAAAAGAATAATTTGTTCAGGAATCATTCTACAATCCACAGCATCTTAAAGGGTTAGTTCACCCAAAAATGAAAATAATGTAATGTATTACTCACCTTCAAGACCTTCGTTCATCTTCGGAACACAAATTAAGATATTGTTGATGAAATCCGATGGCTTAGTCAGTGAGGCCTACATTGAGAGCAAACCCATTCAAACTCTCAAGATCCATAAAGGTACTAAAAACATATTTGAAACTGTTCATGTGATTTCCGTGGTTCTATCTTAATATTATAAAGCCACAAGAATACTTTTTGTGCGCCAAAACAACAAAATAACGACTTTTCAACAATATCTAAATGGGCTGATTTCAAAACACTGCTTCATGAAGCTTCTAAGTTTTATGAATCTTTTGTTTCGAATTAGTGATTCGGATCTCCTATCAAACGGCTCAACTGCTGAAATCACTTGACTTTGGCACTCCGATTCACTGATTCGATTCATAAAGCTCCGAAGCAGTGTTTTGAAATCTTCCCATATAGATATTGTTGAAAAGTCTTTATTTTGTTTTTTTTGGCACACAAAAAGTATTCTTGTGGCTTTATAATATTAAGATAGAACCACTTAACTCACAAGAACTGTTTCAAATATGTTTTTAATACCTTTGAACCTTGAGAGCTTGAATGGCTTTGCTCACAATAAAGGCCTCACTGAGCCATCGGATTTCATCAACATTATCTTAATTTGTGTTCGGAAGATGAACGAAGGTCTTACAGGTGTAGAACGACATGAGGGTAAGTAATAAATTACATTATTTTCATTTTTGGGTGAACTAACCCTTTAAATAGCTATAATTGGATAATTGTCTGAAATTTGTGAAATCGATGACACTCCACAAAGCTCATCCTCCACCTTAAGATGACTTCAGCATTTTTTATATTATCATATTATGACCCTTTTAGAATTCTGAATTTAAGGCACATTCTCTCAAATATTTATTGAGCATACAAAAAAAAACCATGAACATTTTAAAAAGTTTTATTTTGTCACTGTTACTTCAGCAAATATTTGTTTGCAAACTTAACAAAATTGGTCCAGCATATTAAAAATTTATATTTGCCTTCAGTTCATTGTAGAATAAAGCCATGGACAGAGCAAGTGCTCAGATCCCTCATTCAGTACCAATTAAAAAAAAAACAATTAATAAACATATTCGAACGTTTACATGTACAAGCCTGAGGAAACCCAACATGATCTTACTCACTGAACCACAAATGTACATCCATATATAGGCTTATAATTCTTGAACCTATATGGCCCATTAGAGGGACTATTCATTTTCTTTTATCTTGATAAAATGATTTCATGGTAGAACTTCAAGATTGATGATGGTTAGATCTTCACAACAAACTAAATGCCCTGGGAATATGTATAATTTTGTCATAAAGTGACATCTTGAGAACTTTTTTCCTGCAAAATTTAGGGTGGCAATTCCCAGAAGCAGATGCAAATGGTCCAGAGTACATTAAAACGACTCACCCTCTGTGACAAAGGCACTAGTTTAATTTAATTTTGGCTAAGAACTTTTACTGGTATTTGCCAGGTCCTATGACACCCATTTAGTTTAATTAGTTTTAAGCAACATTACAACATGCACACATTGAAGTAACTTGCTTGACACTATAAAAAAAAGGACAAACATGGCACAGAGCTAGAGTAAGAGAGAAAAACTGGTCATTAAAAGCATCAGAAAGATGTTTTAATCTGATCAGATCATCTGTCCTTTGGTGATGTCTTCTCCCCTTTTAGAGCACAAACTGACATGTGTCGACCCCTGCTTGTGTATGTGATCCGTGGCAGGGATGAGATGGGATAGGGTTTGGGGGATTTGTTGAGCCTCCTGCCTCCTATCCACGGCAGATGATGGGACATACAAGAGCATCCACACTAGCAGCAACCTGACTTGCTCTCAGCAGGCACTGTTTGTTGGTCCAGTTTAATCTTGTCACCATTGTTTTCTTCATATGGAAGACCTTTATCATTGAGAAGGATGTTCTCCACCAAGAACCGGGCAGCCTCATCAACATTGATGTTCTCCTGCAGTGAACAAAGTCAAATGTTATAGGGATAGTTCACCCAAAAATCATTTCAAACCTGTATGACTTACTTTCTTCTGCAGAACACAAAATAAGATCTTGTTCTTAAACTGTTTTTGAACATACAGTGAAAGTCAATTGGGTCCAAACACCAACAGACCTCAGTGACTTTCATTGTATCGACAGAAACAACATTGAGACATTCTTCAAAGTATCTTATTTTGTGTTCTGCAGAAGAAAGAAAGTCATACAGGTTAAGAATGACATTGGATTCTAGATTCATTTTCTGACTTTCCAGAATATTTAGATCATTTACAGAACGGTCAATAGACATAACTTGTAAAGCTAAGCTGAGTGCGTGGTGAAGCTTCAAGAGGTACTTCAGCATGAAGCTGGATTGATGGTACCCGCCTACACAACTTCTCATCACTCTTTCGAGACACTTCACTCTTTCCATTTACATCCCTCTATCCCTAAGTAGTCTGTGGCTTCAAAGCTAGAAAATGTGAGACTGATTTGAGGGAAAGGGCAGAAAACAGAAAGGTTAAGCCAACCATGCGTATTTGTCATTCACCCAGAGTACTGAGCACAATAAAGGTGGCACGGCCATGCCATTTCCATTCATAATTGTCATTTGT
Source organism: Anabarilius grahami (assembly GCA_003731715.1). NCBI lineage: Eukaryota > Metazoa > Chordata > Actinopteri > Cypriniformes > Xenocyprididae > Anabarilius > Anabarilius grahami. The sequence goes on along the minus strand of RJVU01048406.1, from coordinate 14,372,808 downwards.
ACAAAAAAGGGAGGCAAGGCGTAAAAACAAAATACACATGCGGCCCACTGGGAGAGGAGCAATAGAAAAAAGACGGACATGGAAACAATCTCTATGGACCAGTCAGCCCAGAGGCTTGATTGAACACAAGGAGGTCCTGATAGATGAGAGCAGACACATTCACCACACATGCACGTGCACACAAGCACACAGACACACACATACATATACACACGACAGGTGCCAGAGCTCCCTGCCAGACATCTGTGTGCTTGAGTCCCTAATGGAGAGATCTATTTCAGAAACATGTGCTTATGCAGACTGACTGATGAGACACCTTCTGTTAAACAGTTAAGACCAGACAACGCTACAGACAGAAACTGAACAAACACTTTTTAAATAGCAAGACACAGTCAAGATATTTAAGGCCAAATCATGTGACTTAAAAATGCATTTCAAGGGGTACAATTTAACAGGGTGTTAAATACCTACACAATCACACACTCTTCAAGACACTGCATTACCCAAGATTAACAAACAGGCATTTTCTTCTTCTCCTCGTCCTCCTCTCTGTTCGTCTTTTCTTCCTTCTCCCCCCCCAGACTATTTCTCTTTAGCCAACTTAATTTACCCAGATCCACCCAGCATCCCTCAAATGTGTGCGCAGGAAATAAAGAAGATTAATTTGCGAAATACATCAAAGAAACTGCTGATGTAAGACTATAAACACACATATTTTGTTCCCTTTGCTCGTGCACTGTTTTCAAGATTCAGCTGATAGTGTAAAATATGTTATTCAGGAATGACATCCATTTGTAATAAAAACCATCTCAGAGTCAGCATACTGCAGGCACTAAGAAAACATCCTTTATCTAGACGACTTCCATGATACAAGCACAATGGCATGAATAACAGCAGTAGTAACAAACATAAATAAATAAAATATAAATCAATTTTTTGTGATGGCAAAATTTTCAGCTGCTATTTCTTCAGTCTTCAGTGTCACATGATCCTTCAGAAATCATCCAAATATTGCTGATTTGGTGCTCAAGAAACATTTCTTATTATTATTACACAAATAATGTTTTGTGGAGACAGATGTTATTTTGATTAAAGATTACAAGGGCACATGAATTAAAAAAAATAATGATATGATAAATCATTTATAATAAACAGAAGTAAGAGAATTGTCTATTTTGATTTCATGGTGACTTTAATGAGTCCAAACTTTTGAACGATAATGTGAATTTAAAAACTAAAATAAATTGATAAAAAAAAATGAAAATCAATATATAACCAAAATCAATATTGCACTGGTCATAAAAGGCAATATCAGTCAATTTGTAAATGTATCAATAACAAGTTATGTCCAATGTACCAAACACTGTTCCACTATCACCATTTTAAATCAGTAGGCAAAGTTTCAGTACTTGGTAAGCTGAGAAAAAATGTCTTTCCTTAAAAATCCCATACATACTGCTGCTTCACGTGATGAGCTACACATTGCACATTTGACATATGTCTGGTGATTCAAGCATGAGGAGTGGCTAATGTTCTTAAGACTGCTGCAGTGGTGCTGTTTTGGCCCTAATACCATGGAGAATGTCAGCCATCTTAAATACTTGATCTAATATGGCAGCTTTCATGGTCGTCTGAGCAGATTAGAGAGGAAAGGTGTAGTAAGAAGCTTCTATTCTTAGCAAAAATGGTTCGTGACAAGTTCTCCTTCATTTTGACCTAATACAAACAAACATTTAAGTGGCTAAGTGAACACAGAATGAGTTTATATTACCTTAGCTGATGTTTCAAACCATCCCAAAAACCCAGCCTCCTTGCAGAAGTTGTCCATAAGTGAGGAATTGTTGGATCCATCTTTCTTCTGGTCACATTTATTGGCCAGAAGGACAGAAGGGATGGGATTGCCATTGGCCAGTTTCACCTTGCTGTCCAAATCGTGCTTCCATTTTGAAACAGCTTCGAATGTAGAGCCTCGAGTAATGTCAAAAACAACAAACGCACCCACTGCCTCCTTATAATAAACTCTGGTCATGTTCCCAAACCGCTCTTGACCTAAACAGGAGAGAAAGCAAAACAATAAAAGCAAAATTATTTTGAGTCATACAGAGGTAAAAATAAATACATAAATAAAAAATTATGCATTCACAGTTATTAAACCAAATTACAAGGGCTGTAAATGTACAGTGTTATAAAAAAAATTCTAATTCAATTTTACATAAATTCTTTTTCACTAATTATTTATCAAATTAATAAAAATTTGATAATATATCATTTAAAAAATATGATTTAATAAACAATCAGGTCAGACAGACAGACAAATTTGATTGCAAAATGGATTGCTGTAGGCCAGTGACTGGCTTATGTTCAATAATATGGAAATAAAGAAAACAATATTGACATCTTATAATTTTTGTCTGCTACAATTCATAAATTATCTTGAATATCTTCATGTGTGTGGGGGGGAGGGGTTCTCAAAAATGAAATATTACATGATATACATGATATTATCAATATTTGCTAAGTTTTAATTCAACCAATTTAAATTCAGTTTAATTTCCTACCACGTTCCATATTTATATTTATATTTATATATAAAAAGCACTGCAATGCTGCACTCAATAGTGTTCCAGCCCAGAGAACATAAATTCTGAGTAAGTCTGGACACATTCTCACATGTGCTGCTCTGTCTCATAGTTCATCTTGCCTGGGGAGGGATAAAGCTCGGCACAGCGCAAAGTCTTCGAAAGCTAGATGGACAGAAAAAAAGAAGAGTGGAGCACAAGATTCGCCCAGCGGTAGTTGCTAATAACACATCAAAGAACTGACTCAGTGCACACACACCCCTCTCATATCCCTCTCACCTAAATTCACCATACTCACTTTGTCATTCCATTTACTGCCTTGATATGTAAAAACCAAGAGAATACACCAAGCTATTATATTCAAATGTATATTTTGAATGTACAAAATACTACAGTTACAGAAGAGCTGAAACTGAAAATTAAGAATGGAGAAAAATTGAGAAAAAACGAATAGCTTTTGGATAGATATATAGAGCTGGGTAGATTACTTTTATTCAAAATTTGTAATCAGTAATATAATCTCTTAGATTTCACATATTGGTAATTTAATCTGACTACTTTTGGATTACATTTAGATTACTTTTGTGCTAACCCTTATTTGATGTCACATATATTGTAGAATAATCTTGTACTAATTTTGACAGATTCAAAGAAAAAATATTTCCCAAAAATATATTCTATTCACCAACAAGAGCCTCAACAGATTATTTTTAAAGTGCAATGAATGGACAGTTAATACTTCAAAATACTAACATTAATGTACCTGTTAGTGTTTGCTGATAATAACACTGAATAAAACAAAATCACATCTTATGATTTTAAAACATATTTACTTAAAATAAAGTACATTTAGAAAACAGCAACATTACAAAAACAAATATTGAAAAACATGAAATTCACTACAATATCACTGCTACATCAAATATTTCATCCATATTTCATATATTATTATTATTATTATATTATTATTATTTCATATATATATTCATCTATATTTCATCTATATTTCCCCCTCACCACCGGAAAAACTTGAAGAATCGCAAAAGTATATAAGCGGCAGGTTTATAATGAAAAAATATAAACGTTAAAAAAATGAAAAAGTAGGAGAATCAATGAATTGTGAACAACTTACTACATTTGTGTAAATAATATGTAATCATGTAATCCATAAAAAAGTAACTGTAGTCTGATTACGAGTATTTTAAAAAGTATTTTACTCTAATTACAAGTACTTGATTTTTGGAATCTGATTACGTAATCAGAAATTAAAATTTAAAGTAACGCATTGTCTTGACTATTTGTGAGTTGAAACAAAGGTTATCTTCAAGTTTAGTTAACTTATGTTTAGTTGAGTTAACTCACATTTTTAAGCCAGCAGATGAACTTTCATTTCTAAGTTTAACCAGCTGAAAATGTTTTACTGTGAATCCGTTACATATCAGGACACAAATGTGTATAATGACATGGGTATGACATAGGTATTACAAAAAGAGGTGACTTATGAGGACATACCCCATGTCCCCACTTTTCAAAAGGCTTATAAATAATACAGAATGAGTTTTTGTGAGAAAGTAAAAGTGTGCACAGTTTCCTGTGATGGTTAGGTTTAGGGATAGGGGTAGTGTAGGGGGATAGAAAATACGGTTTGTACAGTATAAAAACCATTACGCCTATGGAATGTCCCCACAATTCACAAAAACGAACGTGTGTGTGTGTGTGTGTGTGTGAACATTTCATTTGCAAAAAACGATAACGCCACATTTAAAATAAAAAAAAGAACTGACTGCCGTGCGTTATTCTCCACTTATTACACGGCTCTGTGGAATACTTAATTCTGATTGGTCAATCGCGCCATCCAGCTGTACGTTATTCCCAGATAACAACCGCTAAAGACAGATAACACAGGTTCATCCGGGTAACTGAAGTCTGCAGCGCTATACACTTGCTAGGAAAGTTTTTTTCTCATGGAAGTTTTGCGTTTGGTGAGCTAATAAAAAATTAAAATGCAGTCAAATCAATATTTTGTGTACAGTTATTTAATAATGTCATCCGGTATCGCAGACTTGCTCTCTCGTTTCATTCAAACGCAGCTGCTGCCATTTTACGACTAGTGTTTTGTTCACTGTAATGGATTATAAGATAACAAACAGGTACGATTTTAAATCAGTTTCATCTCAGATCAATATCTCTTATTCCCATAATTATTTATGTTGCGAAATGCAGTGTAATATGTGGTATGACTGTACCGTATCTCTTAAATGTCCGTCTAGTTTGAACTTGCCGCTTGCTAATAAAATATTTTGACTCAATATTTCATGTCTAATTATTTTCCTAAGTGTCAAGTAGCCGTGTAATAAGTGGGATATTGTACATCCAGCTGGTTGTTATCGCAGAATAAACCCCTTCAGGCTGATGACCCTGATCACCCTGTTGGGGTTTATTCTGCTATAACAACCGGCTGGATGTACATTATCCCTTACATATAGCACGTTCTGAACCCTAAATACATTTTGTCAAAAAAGCCAGTATTGTTCACTGTCAAGGTATTGCAAGTTCACGTTTTACAGCAGAAACCGACAAGCACCCTTGTTGTTTGTGTGCACAACCCGATAAGTACATTTTAGCAAATCAGCGCACAGTTTACAGGTCAGGTGACAAGGCTAGTCACTTCAAAAAGACACGCTAGCTGAGGGGAGTTTCATCAAAACTGACTAAAATAATCGAGGATTTATCATTTCGACTCCTGCAACTTCACACGTCTTACATTCTGAAACCTTGTTTGTCCTTTTGCGTTTGTGTGTGTGTGCACATGTGTTTGAGTGATTTTAAATGCAATTACAAAGCAATTACTTAGTTTTGTTTAACTCTGAAACATGAACGGAGTTCTCTGCTTTTGCTAAAAAACAAACTTTTAATATATAGGCTATAAAAAAAAAAAACTTTCAATGAACTTTAATTTTGTAAGTTACCTGTATTTATTTTAGTTATTATTACTTAATCAAAACAACCCAACTGCAGTTTGATTGATATTACTTGGAATGCACAATAAAAAAAACATGATTTATGAGAATTAATAAAAACTGAGTTATCTGTTTTTGCAAATGAACTCTTCATATANAGCAGTTTTTAGCAACATGAGAAAATGGAGAGACTTTTTAATGTTTACTTTCTATTATGTTGGTATTTAAAAATTTCTGTTATGTTAATAGTTTTAGGGGTTACCATTGTAGTGAAGTGTAGAACATGTGATTAGGGTTGAGGACCTGCTAACAACGATTAAAGTTATTTTAATAATAAAAATAACTATTTTGGGCATGCCATAGATGGAATAAAACCATCTTCTGGCTAACACCTAACAATAAGAGTATTTACAGAGTAAATATTTTGTAAAAGTTGTGAAAATTGTTCTGGAATGCATCCACTAAATAAACTAATCAATTAAACTGGATTTTTTTTTAAATTTCTGTTTGATATTAATATTAGGATAATTAAACTTAATGGTTTTGAACAAAATTAAGAATGTTAACCTGATTCAACTAAATGGCATTGAGTTAACTGTACGTAATAAATTTAAGTTAACTGAAATAAATAATGTTAATTAAATGCAACATAATCAAATTACGTGGAACCTGTTGACACAAAAAAATTAAGTTAATCCAACGTATCATTTTTTTGAGTGTAAGTGTCAGCTTAAGTGTCCTAAGTGTCCTAGACATCTGCCATTTTAGCCAGCACAATATTAAACATATTGAGTGCATTGTTAAATCCTTAAACCCCATCCTTCTAAATTGGCATCAAAATCATTTTTAGACAATTTAACACAGGCTAAACAGGTAGGCCTATATTTTTAGCAGTATAAAAACTCATTTTTTTTCACAACTGAGATGTGAATATCCAACATCAAGCCACCTAGACAGGCAGACCCCTCAGAATCAAATCAGTAACTTGTGAAATGTGCTGTTTCCCATAGGAACGAAAAGACTTCAGAGCAGCTTCAAGTGTCTAGAAAGCTCTAGTGTCTAGTTTATGCCGCAGTTAAGCCAGAGCCCAAACCACTCTCTCAGATCAGAGTTCAGACAGAGGAAGACTGTGATCACGGGCCTGTCTGTAATTCCTGACATTGCTTTGTTCTTCACTCTCTCCCTCTTTCTTCAGAGTGTGAGGGAAGCTGGGGAAGTGCAACGAGGCATCTTTGTGTGCTTGTGATGAGAGAGGTAGTAGATTTGCATATTTCGCCTCTATGCCAAGAGGCTGAAGGATATTGACATTTCTATTTACAAATACCAATGAGTATGTTCAAAATTAACTTTAGAATTATACTTTAAATTTCTAGCTACTTTTGGGGGGCAATATCTTACTGTTTTTCCAAATATCACAGCTTATCATCACAGCCTGTAATGGTTATTCAGAACAACAGCATGACTGTGAGAATGCTTTTTGTTGTTGTTGTTGTTTAGAAATGTTTAAATAAGCAAGAAGTTAATATTGAGTAACTTACACAATATTACCAGTTACTGTTTATTTTTGCTACACCAAAAAAAGAAGCTCAAGCACGATTTAATGGCATGTATTTCAGAGCAACTCATGGCAGTAATGTTTTGTTCCTGAATGGATCGGTGTTTTGAGAGAACCGGTAAGTGATTAAATGGCTTCCTTATAATGACAGCCGTTTGACTGAAGGAACTGGTGTTGTTAATGGGTCTCTGAAATATCCATACCCCTAATGGACAAAGTGACAGTTTGTTTATCTATTACAATGTTTAGTTCTAATAAACTGAAAATGATTTCAATAATTAAGAAATTGGCAAGTCTGACAGAATTAAATATAGTCCTGCATAAATTCATTGTTAACTTTACAGGTTTTGTTCACTTTACCACAACTCAAAACCAATGCTTTACTCTCAACTGTGCAATTTGTTTGTGACAAAAAATATGCAACATTAATAATGTTAACTGCATTTGTTATTCAGCAATAATATTTTCTGCTACTAAATTCTTTCCTTCATTCATTCATTCATTCATTCATTCAATTTAAAGGCCCTAATCAGGCCTTCAGAATATTCACAGGGGATTGTGTGGGCCAAATGGACTGGATATTTCCAGGGCCAAATTTTAGTCCCAACAGTCCCTGCTCCCCAAGTGTTGCATTCAATACAGTAGGTTTGTACCATATAGACTTTCAGATGTCTATATTTGGTTTCCAGTGATCAGCATTTAAACATGGAGCGTACTTCACCCCCCAACAGTCTCAGTTCCATTATCTTCGCTCGTTCAGCTACGCACTTCACACGCCAAAAGCTTCTAAGGTCTCCTGGCAGCTAATTGCTCTTGATTGCTGGTCTAAATTTAGACCATTTAACCTCAGGTGAACACACGGGAGGGCTGACACATAAGAAGACACAACCTAATTCTTGGCTCCCAGTCCATTTTGGGCACACAGCCCAAATCTTATTAAAAAAAAACTGCTCTGATGAATTAAAGATACTGAGTATCCAGAGAGACCAGACATAAACGAACTCATGAATGCATTTGGTGCGTTGGGCCAGCTGTCACAGAGCAAGTCAAGAAAGAAAATCTCAGAGCTGCTTTAGGTTCCAAGAAACAGCATGAGAAGGGCCAGAATCGTTCTCTTGATCAGTACTTTGCGCCACAATATGCTGTGCATGTTGCTGTGAACTGGCATTTTCTCTGAATTAATAGTTCTCAGTGTGTGGCGCTATTATAGCAAAATAGAAGACCAGTGAAGTTTGACTGAGCAAGCGAACTGTACCTGAAGTGCTTTAGAGAGCTACTTATCGAAAAAGAAAAGGAGAATTGCTAGGAGAATAGTGTGAAAGCAGAGGCTTGGCGAGACATGAAAAGGCAAAATGGAGTAGTAAGCTCTTGTATTAACTGAGAAAAAGCCACAATGTGATGTAATAGTTTCACAATGAAAGGTGCTTTCACTGGTCCTTGGATCCCTGAGGGGTGTGTGAAATTACACTAAAATGAGGAAGCAGAGAAAAACATTTTCTGAGTTCATCTAGTTCGTGCAAATCTTTTCCTTTGATTATGAAAGCAATTAGTTGACAAGTTATGCTTGTTAAGACTTTTACTTTCTGTAGATTGGGCAATAAGTCCTAGGCCAGATCTGAGGACAAACCAATACTATATATATCCAATTGGATGGTTTGTCCTCAGATCGGGTGTTTTTCTTGGCTTCCTCATTTCAGTGTAATTTCACACACCCCTTTATGGAGCCATGGACCAGTGCACCTTTCACTGTGAAACTATTACATTAATTTGAAATGACTTTCTGTATTTATTTTATATTTATATATCCAGTTACTTCTTTGCATGTAAAACCTAAAAGTAAAGTTGTACTTACAAGCAATTTTTTTTCTCTGAGTAAGCAGCAGTAACCAAGGAGGCAGTACTTAAAGTTTGTGCTTTTCCTGTATTTGATCAAACCTTTACTAAAGTACATTGCAATTCATGATGAAGATTACAATGGTTAACAAACCAGGGTTTGTTATGTAGGATAACCACTAAAAATCTGAATTTTGTTCTTTAATGAAAGGCCCTTTTTGACAGACAGGGTACAGTAATGGTGACTTCTTATTTTTTGTTATTTTTCTAGTGCTGCTGATCAATAATGTAGGCACTCCAAACTGTTCGTGCCGGGAATGGACAGTCAGGAACAACGTGTCAATAATTGTTCGGTGGGAGACCTTATTCTCCCCCCTGGAGAAGCAATGTCAAGAATCAATCTCCATTTATCACCTATCAATGGACTTGTCTTTACCCCTAACAAAAGAATCGATGGGACGTCGACCCGCCTGTAGCATGTGTAAATATAGCACAACACAAACTGACAGTTTCTCAACAGCAAAAAGGGACCCGAGGTAAACAAAAGCTTTGACTGCATGACGGCAATAGAGACGGGCTAACATTTTGAGAGGTCAATAGTGGCTAATGATTTGCAATAAATATGATTAGCAATGAACTGTTTTGACAACACTGAGTGAGTCTTAATGATAGTGAAGGTTTATTCAGTGGCTAGTTCTGATTGATGTTTCTGCTACATCCTTTTAAAACCAAAACAAGTAGCATTGGCTTTATGAAATAGACTTCACCAGTCGAATGAGGGGTCGTTGCATTCACATATTTAAAAACATAAATTCAATCAATCTATAGGCAATTGATCTTTACATTTATAGGAAACGGCTTACAATATTCTGGGTCAATAAAGTAAGAATATGCCAAATTTACACTTTCTATATTCATGTTGACTTCACATGGTTTTAAAAAGGAAAAGTTTCATTCATTTAAAGGGTTAATTCACCCAAAATTAGTATGTCTTTAGTAGCTTTCTGGGCATCTGAAAGTGTTAATTATCTTGCTGGCAATGGAGGCCTCACTGAGCCATTGGATTTTATCAAAAATATCTTCATTTGTATTCCGAAGATGAACGAAGGTCTTACGGGTTTGGAACAACATGAGGGTGAGTAATTAATGACAGAATTTTCATTTTTGGGTGAACTAACCCTTTAATCACTCAGAAAATGTCATGTGGTGTAACCATAAAGTAAAATTGATGATTTTTTTTTTTTTTTTTTTTTTTTAAATAGTTCTTTAATATATATTTTTCAAGGTTAAACTTTTAGAAATTCAGAAATTAAAAACATGCCCATCACAAAAGAGATGTATTAAAGTAACTGCATTAATTAATTTTTTTATGTAAATTTTTAATAAAGTCACTGATCCACATCTTCATACTGTATGTACATTTTAAAGTACAATATTATTTAATTTCTTAGTTAGACATCAAATCAAATCTGCGTATTTCTAAATATGACTGCTAATGTGAATTATGGTGATTCTGAATTGAACATCACTTAAAAGCTTGAGTGAGAAAAAGAGGGCGGTGGCATAGGGAGACAGGGATACTCGCTGTCCATAGCCATGGAAACCTGAAGTTTCTCCTGCATGGCCTTTATCAAGATAACAATCTTGTGGGTGTGTTGCTATGGCAACAATCCAAGCCAGACGAGCCAGCTGCATATGTTTTTTTTTTTGTGGAACAACAACACACTTCAGACGCTTTGGGCCGTCATTACATACCCAACCAACAGTACAGCTAATGATCAGAGACAGAGGCTTCACGGCACTGGGGCAAAAGCTATCTCCAATCAAAACAGTTCACTGCTAATCATATTTATTTTAAATCATTAGCTATTAACTAGGGCTGCGCGATTTATCGCACGATATGAAAAATAACACTGAACTTAAACGATTAACGCTTGAACGCGAATCTTAGTGTGATTATGAAATCGCGAAGGCTGCAATTATTTTTTATGCGCAGCTTGTCAATGAAGTATGGCTCCAAATGCTAATCCATCTGAAAGCACTGCGAGTTTGAGTCACTTATAATGTACATATGAAAAATCATTTTCGTTTATTATTCATGTTTAATCAATCAAAGCATTTCAATCTTCTGTTTATTCAGCTACAGCGATATGACGCTTGTTATCTTCTTCTGCGGCAGGGCATATTTAGTTTCTGTGCGAGAGCGCCCTCTGGCTTTCAGATGGAGAAGCATTTACTACTGATCACAGAGCCATACAGCTCTGACAAGCTGCGCATAAAATAATCGCAGCCTTTGCCAAATCGCGCGCGGTTTAATCGTGATAAATCGTGCAGCTCTACTATTGACCTCTTCAAACATTGATTGGCCCATCTCTATTGCTGATATATAGGTAAGTCGGTCGGTAACTCTTTGGCGATGGATCTTTTTTTTTATTTATTTTTTTTTTAACTTGGATGACAAGTATGTCAGTCAGTCATGAATTAAAAAAAGGCACTGCTTTTCTAACGTCATCCCAATCCTTGGCACAAGGTTAAGACTTTTCTTTAAAGCTCCATGTCTGTAATAAGCAAGTTCCTTTCAGACAGCCCCAGTGGAGAACTGCTATTCTGGGCCAAGGTAGGCGGGTGAGCCCCTGGCTTCAGTCAGGGTCCGACACATACGTATTTGCAGAAGGCCTTGATTACAGTCATCCAATTCAGGGTCATTATCGTAATCGCTAGTCGGTGTGGGTATGGAAAAACAGCGTACTTGATTAGTACCACTGAGCTAACAATTATGCGCATGATTAACAGGGTTAATTAGCAGTGTAGAAGTAAATGCGTAAATGGGACAGAGTTTGATCAACTTTATCCAGGAGGATACAGGTCTGGACTGGCATCGGGAACTGAGCCAGGATGTCAGAGTGAACAATCGAATCCCACATGCTTGTGGACCACACAGTACAGTATATTCCAGCTGTTCTCCAGACACTTTCAAACATGTACCCACATACAGACTGAAAGAATGCAACCTGTGTAATTCACACATCACTGACGCTGTCCTTGCAGCTCAATGTGACAGTTATGACTGGGGTGAGAGAATAAAATGCTGAGTGAGAAAGCAATGAAGGAAGATGGGAACAGTTTTAAAGGAACACTGGGATCTAAATGAAGGACAATTCATTGCTGATGAAACACTGCCACTCAATCCCCTAAAAACAGCTTTTACAGGCTAAAAACAAAATGTACAACTTTTTGGCTGGAGACACTGTATATTTGTTTGCCATTCTATGGTTTCACATTTTTTAAATACTATTTAACATACACATATGCATGTTTTATTTGCTATAAATATATTTTTATTTGACAAACAATATACCTAATCTCATAAATTAATTTTTTCCTGTAAAAGAACTTCTGTTGTTACCTTGTTTTTTCCCAGGCTGTAGGGCCTGTACTATTTGTATACTCAAAATGTCCAAATATTTAGTACACAACTGGAATGTCCAGATAATGTCACAAGATTTTTTTAAACTTCCTTAAGCAAAAACTCCTATGAGCTATTGTCCTAAGATTCTAAGACGAAAAGAAAAGAAACAAAGAAGGAGATCTAGTCAGCTTGGATAAATTTGAACAATTAAATAGCTAGCTAGCTTTCCTGTAGCTCAGTGGTTAGAGCATGGCACTAGCAATGCCAAGGTCATGGGTTCGATCCCAGGGATTGCACATACTCAGATACAAATGTATAGTATAATGCAATGTAAGTCGCTTTGGATAAAAGCGTCAGCCAAATGCATAAATGTAAATGTAAATGTAAATATGTACACTTCAAAGATAAATGGAACTTCTGCTCAGTTTCATAATACTAAATTGAACTATTCAATCAATTCAACACATAACACACATATATAAACTTCTGAATGCCTCAAGTGTGACCAAGAAGAGATGTCAGATGGCTCTGCATCGTGTGTCCCAGTAACAATATAGTATATAAGTTATGTCAGCCAGACATTCATGACATCCTATAAAAGAAACATTGCAACAAAGAGCACCTCAGCACATCAGAGATATATTCTTAAGTCTCAAACAATCTTAAAATACATTTCTCATGCCAGAGTGCAGAGTTTAAGGTGAAGTGAAGTGAAGTGAAGTGAAGTGAGATGTGGCCAAGTATGGTGACCCATACTCGGAATTTGTGCTCTGCATTTAACCCATCCAAGTGCACACACACAGCAGTGAACAGACACACCGTGAACACACACCCGGAGCAGTGGGCAGCCTGCTCCGGGTGTGTGTATAAGGTGCAATATAGATAAGCGATAAGGTTGTTTATGCCCGTCTCGTTATATGTAGACTTATACAGACGCATATAAACCATCCCAGCCTTACAAATCTTCACGATTCAATTTCACAGGACGCTGACGCACATGACACTGAAATTAAATTGAAAACTGCAGTTGTCCATTTGTTTGCCGTGGACTGTTGGTACAGTATATTGAATTAAACATGCCTCCATGGTCCTATTGTGCTCGAGGAATACTGCAGTGGAAAGACATAATCTGTCTTTGGGGAAATATAGAGATTGCAGTGTGGGTCTTCCTCTAATGACACCATGCATTGCAGCAATGGGAAGAGAGAAAGTGTGAATAGATTACAGACAGCTCACCTTCCAGCTCTCAAATGTCTCAGGATCACTTTAGTGTGAAAATGCAGAGTCATTCTGAAGCATATAAATTAACCCTATAAAGGCTGGATTTCTAAGGCCTCTAAATTAGCTGAACTCTAAACTTTGCTGAAAAACCTGTTGTACACAATCTTCAACATTCCTCCCGCCCTCTGATTGATAGTTCATCAGGCCTTTCAGTTTAATTCTAAAAATATCCACCTTCAGGTCGTGATAAATGAAATGTGTCTTTTTGCTTTGAAATATTTGATGATTTTTTATAAAGTAATAACTTTTATATCGTTATTAATATTTCAAGATGAACATTTACTGGATTAAAGCAAATCAAAATAACAGAGCTTTGATCAACCAAGCTTTTTAATGTCATCTTACTAAGACATATTATTAGGATTTATAGTGTGACAACTGATATTTATATGCATAAGTGGCCTGTTATACTGGTATAAAATCTCATTATTTAAATTACAAGATATCAGAAACTTACTTTTTGTTAATATAAAAACAATATCTGCACCGAATTGAATGTTTTTGCTCAGTTTGGGACTATAAATAAAACTGAAGTTTATCATCTTCTGAAGTGTGGAGCTCCATATTCTCACCATATCACACTACAGTATATGGAACATAAAAGCCTGATACAAAACATAAAACATATGCAAACTTTTTTTTTCTTTTATATTCCGTCTAAAGTTACAATAAACTTCCAAAAAAAAAAAGAAGATTTTTCCTACTATTATTCAATATGTCAGGCTTTGCAGGGTTAAATGCTCTACATGGTATTGTATATAGGTGGGAAATTGTATAGGAACATATTATCAGAGAACAACAGAATAGCCTATGGTATATCACAGACTTGCAGATGTATGTAAAGTGCATACAAAGGTCATGAGCAGTGTTAGAAGAGCTGTGTTGTTTTTTTCCCCTTTGGAGCACCAGGCAATCTGCCGAAAGTGGTTTAATAAGCAACTGAACGCAAGAACAGTTACACAATTCTCTCTCATTATATGTAATTTCATACAAGAAAGAAAGAAGGATTTTATGACTTGCTTGCATTCCATAACGTCACGTCACGTCAAGGTTTCGGTTGATACATGATTTCACTTCCCTTTTCAGCAAGGCATGTTTAGTTACACAACACTGGAACTGTAGGACTGTTTTGCCACAGAATCAACAAAGATAACGCATATGTGATAACTTACAGATTGATTAGTAATAAGTCAGGCTCCTTCTCAACATTTTTAGCCACGTTCCTGTCCAGATCATGTGGTAAGGCAGCTTACCATGAAGGTTTTGAGACACAGTCACAATGGCATAAAGCATATCGCTCACCTCCCTTCTCTCTAGTCTCACAACATGACCTACATTGCGTTAGTAATTATGTTCGCTACTCCAACGTGGTGACAGTAGGCTAAGCTAGAGCTCGCAGTTATCCTGGGCTTTCAGAAAGTTTAGCCCCTTCTTTCCAAACTGAATTTTGGCATTTATTCAGCGGTCATATGGCCATATGTCATGTAATTTTTCATTAACAGTTGCGTTGGGGTGCGTAACCGTGAGCATATCATCTGGAATCAGTCTCAATCTATGTCCGAATCATTCCGAGTCGGATCTTTTCAAAGATCCAACTGAACCAGTTCACATAACAATACTGAACGAAGAACATACGGCTCGTAATGATAGGAGTGGGCCGATAGTAAAAACCATTTGGAGTGAACTGAGGATTTGTCTTAAAAATTTGGTGTTAATATGTTACAAATACAAAATCTAAATATATGTTTACAAGTGACTGACAGTTTTAGTTTTCAACATTCGTAGAAAAAAAAAGGTTTTAATGAACTAATTCAACCGGGACATTAAATGTTGATTTTAATGTACTGTAGTCTATATGAAAATTATTTCTAGAGTTTCTTAAAAACATAGGACGCATGAAATTGCACAAGTATCCTTTAAATCAAGCTCAAACGTGCTGCGTAACCAATGAGGTTCATTCGTGTATGTTACGCAGCACGTTTGAGCTTCCGGAAGATGTTTAGTTCTTGTGCGTCATTCAGGTTAGGTTGAGCTTCTGCTCATGTTCGCTGATCAATGTTTACATGTGAGTAAAAGCCTAAATTAAATCTGTCATAATCATCATAAAAAGCAATCGAGTCTCTTCAGAAAATTTGGACTAAACCACTCGACTCATATGGATTAGTTTTACGATCTCTTTATGAGCTTTTTGAAGCGTCAAAGTGGTCGTTGCAAAGGCAGTCAATGGAGGAACAGACATCTCTCAGATTTCATCAAAAATATCTTCAGTTGTGTTCCGAAGATGAACAAAAGACTTACGAGTTTAGAACGACATGAGGGTGAGAAATAAATGACAGAATTTTCATTTTGCTGTGAACTATCCCTTTAAGTGTTTAATCTGTGTACGATTACGATTCTTTGAAACTGTTCAAAAGAACCGAATCTCGGAATGGAGTCAGACTTTCCATCACTAGTCTCTCAAGCTCAGCGTTACATCAATGTGCGTATGCTTGAAGGCTTATTTAATGTCGAGACACGTAAACTTAATATTATAAGGGTGGTCATAAGCTATACAAAACACTCTAAACGGCATGGTGGTTTGTTAAATAAAAAGTTGTTTTAAGACATTTCCATTTACACGTCCTCCTTACCTGCGATGTCCCAAAGCTGTAGCCGCACTAGTGTTTTGCTGTCCCAGTGGAGGACTTTGAGTGCAAAATCCACGCCTATGGTCGCTCTGTAGTGTTGCGAGAAGAGTTGATGCACGTATCGTTTGATGATGCTCGTCTTTCCCACACCAAGTTCCCCGATCACCAAAACTTTAAACAAGTACTCCTTACACTCCGACACAGACCCGCCTGCCATGCTGCCAAATGTCAGTTATGAGAGAGGAAAGTTTTGGCAACTTTGAGTAACCACTTCCCCTCTTCTCCCTCAGACGGTTTGGAGAAGTGCTTTGGGTTCGGGGACTATAGTAAGGAAAGTATTCAAACAGAAAGCACACGCTCCCTCTCCTCCCACCGGACAACCACCTGATAAGTCATAGGACCCGGAAATATCACGCCTCGATTGGATTGCTTTGCTTTTCATCCGCTTGGGCTTTGGGGTCAAAGAAATAAAGAACAACACACACAAAGACTCATGCGCTGCAGTCTGGTGAGTCGTAAAAAGTGGTTGGATTTTAACTTGCAAAGATTTCGTATATTTGGTGTGATCAAAAGCAGACAGAAATAAAAGATTAAATAAAAACCTGATGTACCATTTAGACTGCATAAAATACACAGCATTTGTGGTGATGTGGGGTTAGAAAATGTTGCTTTATGAAATAAAGAACACATTAAAATCCCATTTCAGAGATATTAAAGATAATGATAGCATGTCATTATATAACTAAACGGATACTAAAATGTTCCTCAGTTCTTATTAGTGTATTAACCACTTGTATTTGCAATTCATAAAACAAAGTGTATAAACATTCTGAATCCATTAAAGCACCAAGCTTGGTCTTAAACTGAAAAGGTGGGGAATAAACTAATGACAGCATTAGATATAAAATATTTATTTTACAGCATGATTTGTCCTGGCAAAAAGAGCATTTCCCTCATTTTTAAGTTTAACCATGTAAACAGGTGATCTGTCAATTACTTTACATTGAACAAATGATTCTGTTCCAAACAACTTACACTAAAAGACCTAATATTACAATCCATTTTAACAATTACAATATGTAAGATATTCAAGAATATTGTTCTTTTGAGAGTTGCATTCTAATAGTCCTGTGAAACTTAAAGCGTTACAGTCACAAATTCATGTGATAATCCTAAGCAAGATTGGCAGTAAATGCTACAAGTTACCACTAGAAGCAACTACTCATTGATACAATTTAAAAATGGAACATTTAAAAGTTTGTAAAAGTTGCTGAAAAGTTACTCCAGCTTCAGTTCCACCATATACGTCCCTTTATCACAAAGAGCAAGTTAGAAGACATTGTTTTTAAAACTTACAAATATCTCACATTCTAATCATAGAAACATATAGCAGAAATACAAAGACACCATCTGTGTGGAAACAATAGATGGCAGAACAGTATACAAACGTTTGAAAACATTGCTCCCCTTTTCAAGGATGAGTTCACACATGACACAGTTTCTTTTATTTACCTTGGCTCCACATTTACGCTAAAATAGTATTCTATACCTAACATTACAATCAGCATTCTTGCCTTTGACTCTAAGCAAAAGCACAGAAACTTACATTTGGGAGCCACAAGGAAATTGGAAAATACCTTAGCTGGGAAACTCCACGTCAACCAAGTGAGGTTTATTGTGCGCACATGGTTTTCGTTTCATTCTGACTTGTCCACGGTTACTGAAAACTATTTAAAAATGGAAATCAGATACTAAAACCACACTGCAGCCTGATATGAGATGTGTGATTTACCTGTATGCACTTGTTGTACTTATGTGCTGTCTACATCCAAAAACCCTCATTTTTCCATCATTGACATTTTGTTAGCAATAGTAAGTAAACTTTTTAATAAGAACCAAGTCCAGCTACATTGTCCAAAAGCACAAATTCCCAGAAAGTGTGTCTCATCCTGCTAAGAGTGTAATAGTAAAGCAGCAAGCTGGCATTATCACTCCTGGACTGACTGTTGTGATGCCATTTGCCAGCGGATTTCGGGCATAGCAACACAATAAAATTTGGCACTCCAACTTTCTGCAGCATTTTGGAAAACGGATGCTGCCAGCGCTGCCTTGGAGAAAAATATTCCCAACAGGATGTCCCATTTGTTAATTTTATGGTCCTTCTTGCTTTTCCACAATATTTTGACAGAGACTTGCGAAGATAGCAGAGTAAGCAAGCAAATGATATCCCGCAGTGATCGATTGATAAAAAGCGCCGTCCTGAGCGTGTGCTTTTACAGTGTAAAAGAGCTCTGTTTTGGGTTGTAGTTCATATTTTGGGAGAAGGGAGGGTTGTTATCAGAGCCGGGGGATCCGGGAATGGACCCCCCTGATCGAAGCGAATCCCTGAAGGGGGAAGGTGGAGTGAGCAGAGTCAGCTTACTCTGTGCCAACTCTTCCTCCACACCTTCCTCTTCCTCCTCTTCTTGTGTGGCACTCTCACACAGAAACCCCTGAATGAGGTCGAGAGCTTCCATTTCAGAACCTTCCACAGGGAACGCCTCCCCCTGCAAGGGAAGAGGCAGCTGATTGGTGGACAATTTATAGGCGACGGGGCTCGACTTGTTGCCCGTGCCGATTACAAATTGGTCAAAATCAGGAACTGTAGAGCTCAGAGTGTCCAACAGCCCCCCTTGAGGACAATCAGTGTTGTGGTCTATTAAATTAGGGGGGGAATAGGAAGGTGGTACCATTCCCTCCTGGGTTGTGGGATGTTGGGGACCCCCATCGTGCCCCTCGCTGAGGTTGTAGAGTTCCTTGTCTTCGGGGTGAGATCCGTTGGGGGCTGTGTTGAGACCAGCATCATATTCAGACTGGGGGGGTTGTGAGGCATTAGTTAGGGGTCGGATGACCGCCGTCTGACTCTGGCCGACCGCTTGCCTCCTCACATGCACAGACAGTCTGTGGAACACACTCGACCCCCTCCCCTGGGGTCTGGCACCTGATTCAGACCATGACACAGACTTTCCATTAGGACTATGAATGAAACAGAGACCCAATGTTATTCCCATGGAGAAACACCAGAATGCGACACAGAGACAGAGAAGAACATGACAGAAATATGATCATTATGCATGTCATCATTCATACAATTGATACAATTATCAGCCATAAAACTCTCATGATTAGGGTTAGCACATGATGCGTAACTCAACATTGTTAATTCATGAAGTCGCTGACAGAGACCTCCCTCAAACATGCTAATTGCATATGCTCATAATGACAGAGCATTATGAAAGCCACGATGGCTCATTCTCTGCCATCCCTTCACTGCTCTGCTCAAACTGAACATCATGCAGTATGAATAAGGGCTTCATGGAATTCCCCTCAGTTTCAGATCAACGTGGCATTCGCTGTCCGCTCTTAGTGTAATTAAGTTAACCGGACAGAGAGGCCTCAGAGCTGAAAGCTGCATCAGAATCAAGGGGCGTTCACACTGACAGCGATTTGCAGCAGCAAACTGGAAGTCATTCTTTTTCAATGAGAGTGGATAGACTCTGGCGATGCGGTGTGGGTGTGTACAGTGACGCGTCAATTTAGGGAAAAGTTTGTCTATGCAAATGAGCAGCGACTCAGTGCAGTTACCATTAATTTGTGTTCCGAAGATGAACAAAGGTCTTACGGTTTGAAGCAACATGAGGGTGAGTAATTAATGACAGAATTTTTGGGTGAAGTCTATTCAAATGAGTAGCGACTCAATGCTGTTACCAGCGACTATGAAAATTATCAACAGCAAGTTTGATTCTTGCATAATAGTTCATCTTGTTCATGATATGATGCACTATGATCTGCTGTGATCTATAAACAAACAACACTTTAATGTTATTTTAATGTTGTAATGTTACTTTTTAGCAGCCAGATTCCTTGTCAAAATAAAATTACTTTTAATTAATCTTTATTTTTGCTGTTAATACGTCTCAATTGTGATTAGATTTTCTAAAGCCCACTATTAACTTTGTGGCATCCAGCAGTAGGAACGTCAACTAGCACAAAAAATTACAGCAACCTCCAGTGATAAAATTGTTGTCAGTGTGAACGGGACATTAGAAGGGAATAGAATATGGGAGCTACAGCCTCAGAGAACTGGGTTAAATTTTTAGTCAGGAGAAGGTTTGACATGGGGGGGAGGGGGAGGCACACTCAGAAGTGGGTTAAGTAGGAGAGAGAGAGGGACTAAGTGGATGGGTAGTTTGATGAAAATTAGGTTACATTTTGGAAGAGGATTCAGCACAGATAGAGGACGACCAGATAGTGTCAGTCCCTAGCGAAATGCTACGTACATACTCTTGGTTTGCAGCAGGTAGAAAAACATGGGAGAGACAACTCAAATACACACACATGCTAGAAAGAACACTTTCAGTGCTATCACTGCAGTCCAACTTGTTGGTGTGCTACTGAGAAAGAAATACTATTATTTTATTTCCATACGTTTCATAGCCTGTATGTGCATTTAGCTGATATTTCAGAAATGTGACTCAAACCTATTATTAGGTGTCACTCACTTGGTACTGCCGGTTGGATTGTTGTTGTTCTTCTTCCTGCGAAACATGTTGAGGATGCTGTTGCTCTGGCAGGGAGCTGCCTTCCCATCGCCCACATGCATACGAACCACGTCTGAGGTCGTGAAGGCGCTGCGTACGTTGCGCTCAGGCTTGGCGATGATGATGTACATCTTGGGTGTGAACATACAGCCCAGTGCTACGGTAACACTGAGACTGACGGAGAAGGAGGTGGTGATGATCTTGTAGTTGGAGCCGAAGTAGATGGGAACAAAAGCCAGCCAGATAATACAGGTAGTGTACATGGTGAACGCAATGTACTTGGCTTCGTTAAAGTTAGCTGGCACGTTGCGGGTCTTGAAGGCATAGTAGGTGCAGCTCATGATGAGCAGGCCATTGTAACCCAGTGGAGCCACAACGCCCACGTTACTCGTGTTGCAGATGAGGAACACCTCCCTGATGCTAGGGTAGCTTTTCACCGGCTCGGGGGGTTCCAGCACGATCAGCGTGATCTCCACAGCCAGCTGGAGACTAATCAGGACGGAGGCGATAACCACCTGGGCCCAGGCACTCATGAATCGGGGCTTGCGTGTGCAGATTTTCTTCTTGCTGCCGGCCAGGATGCGTGCAATGCGGTTGGTTTTGGTTACAAGTGCGGAGTAGCACATGGAGGATGACAAGCCCACTAGGAGGCGCTGCAGGTAGCAGGAGATCACAGTGGGACGTGCAATGAGTGTGAAGGGGCAGATGTAGCCAAGAAAGATGCCCGCCAGGATGATATAGCAGAGCTCACGGCTGGAAGACTTTACCACCGGAGTGTCACGGTACTGGATGAAGATGAAGGTGACGAACAGCGTTACCAGGATGCCGAGGCAGGAAAACACCACTGCGATGATGGACTCCACACAGCTCCACTCTAGGTATTTGAGCGGGAGAGGCTTGCATTCTGGAATAAAGCAAGCAGATAAGAAGTCACGATGGGTGGAAAATAAATGAATAACAGGACAACAGCAAATAAAGAATTGGACTTCTGGATCTGACAATCTTCTCGGTAAAGATTCTATGTGGTTTGTTTACTATGCGTGTGAGTTTTGATGTCATAACATTGGATCACTGATGAAGAAAAAGGACAAATCTTAAAAATATATAGTTAAAAACATGTTGGTTTCATATGTGACTTTCAAGAAGCTTTGTCGTTATTAATTTAAAGCTGCAGTCCGTAACTTTTTTGGTTAAAAATTATCCAAAATCAATTTTTGAGCAAGTACATAACCAGCCAGTGTTCAAAACTATCTCATTATCTTAGCTCGATTCACAACGGTAAGCTTGTAATAATGTTTTATAATAAGAGCGACATGGTGGATTTCCACGGGAAATTCGAGGATGCAGCCATTTGTCATTGCGTCATTACGTCACGTCCGTAAACAGAAAGGAAGGAGTCCCGTTCAGGCTAGTCGGTTTTATCACGTGAGGATGCTGCTGGTAGAAGATGATTTATAGCCTTTTCTCACAGCAGCTGAGATAATTAAACTTATCATTTTGATGGCGGATTGTAATCCAGAAAGATCCAAATGACAATCATCAGTGACAGCTGGAGATTCATCCGTAGTCAAAAGCAAAAGACTTTGGACTGTTGAGTGGCTACAGAAATTGAAATCTGCAGGTAGCGGTAATATACAAATAGTCATAGCAATGCTGATGTTGTTAACATTAACAATTTGAGAACAATATTACAGTAATAATAATTTGCACGGTTTGGCATGATCCTAGCTAAGCGATCGTTAGATTTAATCATCATTGGCAGCGCAATTTATTGTAGGCCTAATGCTTTTTTCCTCAGTTGGTCAGAACAAAAGTGGCAGACATGTTACTTACTTGTTCAGATGATATTATCCAGTGAAAATTCTTATATTGGTCATACTTTCAATACGTAGAATCTGTGATTCTGAAGTACAGTATCCACACCGGTGCTGTGACTGACAGCAAGCATTAGATTCATCCGCGCTGACGAGCTGTGCCGAGGCACAACGCACGTACAGATAACTATTCCGCATATGACTGCAATTGCAGGTTTCAAACAAGAGATGGCGACAAAGAGGGAAAATCGTGGACTGCAGCTTTAAAATGACAGTGTAAAAAGTTATTCCATAGTTAATACCATATTTCCCTATTTTACAAATATCATGAATGCAGACATGTTTTTTTTTCAAATACTAATAAGCAGCGAGAAATGGAGTAATGGCTGCTAAAAAAAATGTGCTTTGCCATGAAAGGAATAAATTACATTTTAAAATATATTCAAATCTAATTTTTACAATAGATTTTTTAATAAAATAAAGTTATTTTAAATTGTAGTAATATTTCACAATATTACTTTTTTTATTAAATAAATGCAACCTTAGACAAATAAAAAACGGTACTGTATGAATTACTATGAATTTAATTAATAGAAGAATGTCACGTCATTGACCCTTAAGCATATGCCCCACTTTTTCTGTTTGCATTTCATTCTATGCATTCTTCACACCCTAGTTCTCTATGACAAAGCTTTCTATACATCTCTAAAGGGTCTCACTTTCACATTCACTATGACAGAGCTTTTTCTCGACCTCAGATCAGTCTGTCTCTCTGGTAATCAGAATTCCCTGTTGCTGCTCAGGTTCCGTGGTGAAACTGTTGAGCCTGACACACGGCTGCTGGGTACTAATGGGATTCCAGCCTCACCGTTATCCAGCTCTGCTCGCTGCTGCAAAGAGCTGTCAAAATAACGTGCGGCTCACAGCCCAGAGGGAGAGAAAGTGTTGGGTGTTGGGTAAGGAGGATGCAAAGGGCATAGAGAGGAATGATACGAGAGTAGCCAGCAGGAGAAATGGGCTGAACAGAATCTAAAGCCATAAATGTTGCCAGAACATAGCAAATATTTTTTTTTGAGTTTGAGCTATTCTTAATGAAATAGCGGTCTAAATATTTGAATTAAGAGCTATTTTAATAATGTATGGATAACTGGGAGGGTGAATTATATGTAAATAAAGTCTCTTACCTGACAGTTCATCATCTGGCCACCAGCCCAGGTCACAAGCTCTGCAAGTGAACTCATCCTGAACGTATTCATTATCTTTACATGTAGTGCAGATCCAGCAGCAACTCACTTCACCTTTACGGATCACCTACAATCAGAAAACCAGAACTCTTACAACTGATGCCAGATATAGTAACACTTCACAACTCTGTAAATGTTAAAAGTTAACATCAGTTTATTCATCTTAAAGGGTTAGTTCACCCAAAAATGAAATTTCTGTCATTCATTACTCACCCTCATGTCGTTCCACACCCATAAGACCTTCGTTCATCTTCAGAACACAAATTAAGATATTTTTGACAAAATCCGATGGCTCAGTGAGGCCTGTATTACCAGCAAGATAATTAACACTTTCAGATCCCCAGAAAGCTACTAAAGACATATTTAAAACAGTTCATGTGACTACAGTGGTTCAACCTTAATGTTATTAAGGGACAAGAATACTTTTTGTGTGCCAAAAAAACAAAACAAATTTATTCAACAATATCTAGTGATGGGCGATTTCAAAACACTGCTTCATGAAGCTTCGAAGCTTTACGAATCTATAGTTTTGAATCAGTGGTTCGGAGCGTGTATCAAACTGCCAAAGTCACGCCCCCCAGTGGTGAACCATTGAAATTTCGAAACACTTATGACTTAATGAAGCCTCGTTTACTGAAATCACGTGACTTTGGCAGTTTGATTCTAAACAAAAGATTTGTAAAGCTCAGATGCGTCAGGCAATGGAGGCCTGACTGAGCCATCAGATTTTATCAAAAATATCTTAATTTGTGTTCCGAAGATGAACTTACGGGTGTGGAACGACATGAGGGTGAGTAATTAATTACAGAATTTTCATTTTTGGGTGAACTAACCCTTTAAATTAACTAGCAATAGAAACTTTTATTTATATTGGTATTAATATATAGAAAGTAACATTAATAAATTAATAAATGGCACAAAATATTAGTTCATTGTTAGTTCATGTTAATTATTACACTAACATTATTATTATGTATATTTTAGTTATTTATTTTTCCAGAAAGGG
>RJVU01048406.1:14287181-14347781 GCA_003731715.1 Anabarilius grahami | reverse complement strand
ATACATTTTCTTCAAATGTTTATTTACTTGCATGAAATATTAAGATTAATATTAATACTAATTAATAAATACTTTTAATTAATTAATACTAATTTACTTTTTTGAAGAACAAAAATCAGCCAGTGCAGTAAGATAAAAATAAAAACACTAAGATGTAAGATATATTCATTAAAACAAGTATCATAGTGTTGCTTCTCAAGTAAATTTATCAAAGATGTCAGTTTTTTTTTAATTTTTTAGTTAAACTGGAAACCATAAATCTGAAAATATTTTAGAATCTGTAGAAAATATTTTAACGTTAACACTTTACAATAAGGTTCATTAGTTAAACATGAATTAATGTATTAACTAACATGAACTAACCATGAGCAATACATTTGTCACTGTATTTACTAATCTTCGTTAATGTTAGTTAATGAAAATACAGTTGTTCATTGTTTGTTCATGTTAGTTCACAGTGCATTAACTAATGAACTAAGATTTTAATAATGTATTAGTAAATGTTGAAATTAACATTAACTTAGATTAATAAATGCTGTATAAGTGCAGTTCATTATTAGTTCATGTTAAAGGGTTAGTTCACCCAAAAATGAAAATTATGTCATTAATGACTCTTTTTCCGTAGAAGAAGAAGAAGCAGCGTCACTGTGGATATACACAGACCCGGAAGAGAAGACAATGCTGAATAAAGTCGTAGTTTTTGTTATTTTTGGACCAAAATGTATTTTAGATGCTTCAAAAACTTCTAACTAACCCACTGATGTCACATGGACTACTTTGATGATGTTTTTATTACCTTTCTGGACATGGACAGTGCACCGTACATACACTTTCAATGGAGGGACAGAAAGCTCTCGGACTAAATCTAAAATATCTTAAACTGTGTTCTGAAGATGAACGGAGGTCTTACGGGTGTGGAATGACATGAGGGTGAGTAATAAATGACAGAATTTTCATTTTTGGGTGAACTAACCCTTTAACTAATGTAGTTAACTAATGTTAACTAATGAACCTTATTGTAAAGTGTTACCATTTTAACAAAAATTGCACACTTTAGCTTTAAAGTGCTTTCATCTGGAGGAACGGAGAGTAATTTACTATGCATACATAATTGTGGCACATACACACCTTGATCTGTCCCTTGGAGCACGGTTCACTGCAGACAGATCGGACCATCTCAGTGCGGTTCGTCATGAGTTTGTAATCACTGATGCTTAGGAGACCTTCATGCCACGACCCCACATTAATGTAATCAAAGCGGCCCATCTCATCCACATACTGTAGATTCATAATGTCATACCTTAGATAGAAGAAAAAGTCAGAGACAGAGAGGTAATGATATGGGTAGATAAAAAAAAGAGAAAGAAAAAGAGCAAGTCTTCCATAATAAGTAGCTCAGCACTGCTGAAGCCTCGGGACTAGCAAGAGGCAGAGTTCACACTTTTACCATGTTCACACATCCAAGTCTCTCAACTTTGCATCCTCCACCTGGGATATGAATCCACAACCTCCCGAGTGCTGAGTCCACTCATCCATACTAATGACACTCCCTTTCTTACAGATGAGGCAAAGTGTCACAAATGCACACATGTACACAAGGCAGTGGCAGTCTTGGCAGCAGTGGAGCTGTCAACTTTTGTTCGTGTATAGCCAGGGTGACAGGAGCTGACCGCATCAGGGTATTGGAGTGGAGAGGACTGAAGCATCTCCTTGAGACAGGCAATCTGTTCCACTCCAAGCCCATTACCATCCGATATGCACCTCTTTGCATGTGTTGGCTAGGGTGCCAAATCTAACCTGAGAGGGTGCATGATCAATTGTTGCCTTAGAGCAAGGCTGGGCAACTCTGGCCATTAAGATCCACTTTCCAGCCAAGTTTAGCTCCAATCCTGATCAAACTCACCTGAACAAACTAATCAAGGGCTGCGTCTGAAAACTTGGGTAGCTGTTGCCTCGCTGCCTTATCAGGAAATTACTTTGTAGGCAGCGATTGTGCACAAAATTACCTTACATAACTGATTCCGTACAGACTTCTGAGGCAGCGTGAAAGTTTAATGATCTACAGCAAAAAAAGAGCGAACTTTGGTTATAACTAAGCAAATATTTCATTTCTATAGTAATTAACATCAGAAGTGGAAAATGTTGGTCAAATATTTACATTTACACACAAACTGAGCACCAACCACAACATTCAGACACCGTCTTTATAACTAGAAAGCTACAGTGAGGTGTGTTTGATCAAGGTTGGAGCTAAACCCTTCAGGAAAGTGGATCTTGTGGGCCTTGAGTTGAGAATGAGTATTCAAAATGGTCTGTGTCACACTGGCCATTCAGGTATGAGTTGTCATACTGACTTTAAACTAGCTCTGTTCCAAAACCTAGTGAGCTGGCTTGGTACACAGGCAGTTGCCTTCTAAGGCACCTTCCTGAAACTCATTGAAATGTCAGATTTGGAACACTACATAGGCAGCAATTCCACACACAATTGGGTGTGATGTTAGCATGTTGCTAAGCTAACAGTGTGATACTCCAAGCATAAAAATACACAACACAAATATTGTGTTAAACAGTCCATTTTACTCTGAATTATAACTAAACTGGTCTACGGTGGTTTCAAAGCCTGGTCAGGCTTGTTTTACAGCGGCTTTGGGCATTTTTTAGACTAAATGACCAGCTGCTTGTCAAGCTAAATCAGCTAAACACCAGCTTGGCCAGGCTGGGAGGTCATATAAAAACCAGCTATGACCATCAAACCAGCTTAGGCTGGTTTAAATGTTTGTTTGTTTTTCCGTCAGAATTTCAGCACATGCAATAGTGTTTGGGTTAGCGTGTTGCTAAGCTAACAGCATGATACTTTAAACAAAAATACACAGATTTGAGGTAAACGGTCCATTTTTATTTACTCTAAACTATTTTAGTGACAATTTTCAGTACTGAATAAAATAATTTTTTTACATTTTACGACCAAAAGGGCACGTAACTATTAATGATTAAAGGGGCAGGGCTTTAATCATTAATATGCCACCGTCCATAGTAGGGCTGCNTTTGTTTTTCCGTCAGAATTTCAGCACATGCAATAGTGTTTGGGTTAGCGTGTTGCTAAGCTAACAGCATGATACTTTAAACAAAAATACACAGATTTGAGGTAAACGGTCCATTTTTATTTACTCTAAACTATTTTAGTGACAATTTTCAGTACTGAATAAAATAATTTTTTTACATTTTACAACCAAAAGGGCACGTAACTATTAATGATTAAAGGGGCAGGGCTTTAATCATTAATATGCCACCGTCCATAGGTAGGTAGCTTACTAGCTTTTGGAATAGAGCACTAGTACATACACATTATTCTTGCCATTTACCTCCCAGGTGAGTCTCCATTTACATCAAAGTAGATGTCCTCCCCAGACACGCCGGTAAAGGAGGCCTTGAGTATGTAGTCCAGCAGCTTACTGCCATCAATGGGATCCATCGCCTCACACAGGCCAACATGGTCTAGGCAGAGCTCTTTGTGCATATCATGAAGACCATGAGCCATTGCATAAATCGCATTGATCACAAAGCCCATCTTGCTGTCCTGGACATAGTTGTCTTTCAAGCTCTCATTTCCTGTCAGGGAAAGATTTTAAATTAGTGTAAGCAAAATTAAAGTAAGGATTATTGTCATATTTGTGCCACTCTGCCTCCATCCATCCAGGATTTTTTTTGTTTATGTGTTGGAATTGCTGGCAATTTAGCAAATAAAAAATTCTGATGCTAGATGAATTAAATTAAAAACTAAGTACAGCCAGAGGCTCTGTGCTGTCAAAATATAAACAAATATATTTGCAAATTTCTCATTATTATAGACTGACTAAAGGCAGAATGTCACTTTGTCTTAATGTTATATATAATTTTATGCCCCTAATATTAAAATATGATCAAATTTACAGAGTGACACTGAGAAGAGAGTAAATAAAGCGAAGGAGAGTCCTACTGGCAGGCTGGCAAACTACATGCTTTCACTTAGTTTCATATCTTAGCACTGGCAAGCCACTGGACAAAAGCCATATTCATAAGCTAGCTGATGGAAAAGCCATTCCAGTGCTACAGTCAAGAGAGATCAGAGGCAAGAAATACAATTATAGATTCATTAAATAGAATTCTCATTTAAATGCAGTTCCTGGAAGTTGTGCACTGCAAAAATAAAAATTCTTAATCAGTATTTTTGTGTTGTTTTTCAGTAAAAATGCCATCCTTAAATCAAAATAAATTCACCTGAAAAGAAAACTGGCATTGCCATTAGCAAAACATTTTAAGTGTAAATTAATAAGAATTTAGTGAGATTTTTGCTATTTTGATCATTTGTCAATGAGGTAAGAAAAATAAACTAAATTCTTATATTCTCTGAAAATAACTTTTAATAATTTATGCAGTTTTGCTTATCAAGAAAATTAGTTTTGTTTTAAGGATGTTTAGATATTTGTACAGGGGGAAAAATACAGATTTAAAAAAAATCTTTTTTGCAGTGAATAAATCAACCAAGTGAACTTTTCACTCACACACATGCAGACAGTGTGGGTACCTCATTACTCTGTGACTGTGTCTTTTTTACGCATTCACTCAATTTCACTCTCACACACACACACACACACATATTTTGTGACGGCATATTTCTCCTTGTGCAACAAGCTTCTCTTGTGCTCTGTGCCATTAAGCCAACCCTACAAGCAGCACAGAAAAGCTGGACTGATATCTTGCTTTGGCAGTATACAGTCTGACTTTGCTTGACTTTTAAACTAAATTGAAATCTTCTAGAGATACAGCTCATGAAAATTTTATGATCAATATCAGTCTGATTCCTATCCAAGTGCATGGTTAGAGTACAACAATAAAACTTGAGACAAAGCACAGCCTTAGGACAAATCATAGCACACTTTGAGCTCAATGTCCATAGTGTAACTAAGGATATGTTTATTTTACGGAGTTTGCAACTTTATAAATGACAATAATGAAACTAACTGATGTTTTCCTGTCACAGTTTCATTTCTCATCTTCACTGTATGTGATGTACCTCTCTGAACTGCACATCATCTTCATAACTGAGAATAGCTCTGCCAATCAAATAAGCCAAACACAGTCCAACCTATTGTGCTGTCTGTTGCCATAGTGAAGTGCTTCTTCAGTGCAGGTATCATAACATCATAATGTCTCTCATCAACTCTCACTTACCACCATGATTGTCTTTCAGAAGAAGAGAACAATAACAAACTATAAGCTCTTGTCAAGCAATCAAAAAATAACCTACATTACATATATTTAGGTTGTAGTGATTAATTAGTAAATTACATTAAGATTATATTTGTTCTTAGTGTCTGATTAGTTTTATGCAAAATACAAATTTAAAAAATATTAACTGTGGCAGAAGCATCATGTTTTTCTCTCTCAAGTGCTATCTCCACAATAAAATATTATGTATAGAACAAACAAACCAAAAAAATTACTATATTTTTATGTGGACAAGCAAAGGTAACAATTATTGGAAAAACACAAAAGATGAGGGGGCACAACTCAGTTTACCTATATCACCTTTTAAAGCGCCGACCAGAGGATAATTACATGAAAAAAAAATGGAGGGAAATATACAGAGTTACCATACATAATTCAGTAAAATGCCATCATGCACATATTTTCCTAAAAAACTGAATAATTAAATCAGACAGACATCAGTTATGCAAAACAGCTAATCTTTTTCATTCAATTGCCAAACTGACCATATATCATGAGAATGAGCAAAATTAGACAAATATATATCACGTTTACTTGTTCTCCATTTTAATTAGGCCTAATATGAAATGTTACTCATGTCTTACATATTCATATCAGATATCATATGATATCTTACATGTCTTTTGGTTCTTTTTTTACCTGTGCAGATTTTCTGGTAGTTATGGTTCTCTTGAGGATGACCAGGAATGCGGCATTGGAAGCGGTACTGCCAGAACTCAGCAAACCACGGGTTCCTTGTGTTGGTGTCCAAACGCAGCTTAAGAAAGTACTCATTAAATGACTGAACTTCTTCCGTTTGCAACTTCATTGTGATCCCACCATCTGCTTCCTGCTCATATCCTTCTACCACCTCATCACGATCTGCCCAGCCATCACTTTAGGAGAAAAGAGAGAAGGAATTTGTGTCATAATGATCCAGCTTTTTTGTATAAACACAGCTTTCATATTTCATACAAATGAGTTCAGTAAACCAGTGGGCACCAAAGCATTTCACTGTTGAGCTTTGAGTAGTTGTGTGTAGTTGATCTAATTTAATCCTGAAAGGTAACCTGCACATTTTAGGATTTTGTAAACATATGGAACTTTTGAACAAATAAATAAATTAAAATTAAAATTATTAAGTTATATTTCAGATTCTACACTATTTTTGAATGACAGCAGCATTCTATTACTTAAGACTAAGACATTATGAAATTCATGTTTTCATTTTTCAAATCAACTTTTCACTTAAACCGTTATGCTTATCATATAAATGTATTTATAAATGTAAATTGGAAGCATTTTCTCTAGTGACTGCAGACTTTTGGACTCCATTGTCTTTCACTCCTCTTTCACCACTCTCATTTCTCAAAGTCACTGCTTATTTTTTGCTTATTTTGTTTTTCAATTCCTTCATCATTCTCTGCTCGTCTAACTTTCCTCCCTTTACTAACCATGTGGTATCATACAGTGAATTAGACAAAATTACCTTTAGAGGCTTTGACCTAAAATACATCTCCCTAAACAGCTTTGCACCACACAGTAGAGCAGAAAATGGCAGAGATTAGATAGAGCAGAGCTCTACAGAGAGTTTTATTACATCTATGAATAATGAATGAGCTGAAGCTCAGGTAGAGAGTCAGTGTGCTGCTATGATAGGCAGATATGGCAGTGTCCTGAGGCTAAAGACAGGCTAACTAGAGAGGTGATGGCACATACTGTAGGAGTACAGGAGCTGTTTGATTTCATCACAGTACAATCCTTCCCTAATTCTCTGCTTAGTTTAATCTCAAAATGTTCACCTTCATCATTTTTGATTTTTATTGTGCCCTCTTTTTACCACTCTTGTTTTCTCTTCTTCTCTCCTTCCTCCCTTTTCGTCCTTTCTTTCCTCTAATATTTGTTGTTATTTTTTGTAATATTACAGTGAGCGACAGTAAAGACATTTATAATGTTACAAATGATTTCTATCTAAAAATCGCTGTTCTTTTAAACTTTCTATTCAGCAAAGATTCCTGAAGAAATGTATCCAAAAATATTAATCAGCATATTAGAATGATTTCTGAAAGATCATGACTGGAGTAATGGCTGCTGAAAATTCAGCTTTGCTGTCACAGGAATAAATTACATTTTAAAAATATTCAAATAGAAACATTATTTTAAATTGTAATAATATTCAACAATATTACTATTTTACTGTATTTTTAATCAAATAATTGCAGCTTTGGTGATCATAAGAGACTTCTTTCAAAAACATTTAACCGACCCTAATGTTTTGAACGGTAGTCTGTTCATACTGTACATCTATATTACACATTGCCATATAAACAAGACATCAGCTACCACATATGTCACAGTAATGGTCGGTTCCCAATTCATTTTGAATCAAACATCATTTCTGAAACTGAAAAATGACTGAAGTTCAGACAGGGAGTCAATTGTGAACTCAATGGCTTTGGCCGATTCACTGAGTGATTCTGATTCAAACGGCTAACTCGCAAGCAAGTTCAAAGTTGCGTCCCAAATGGTGCACTATACACTATGCACTTACACACTATGTACTTATGCACTGTGTACTCATCCATGTAGTGTATGAATTTTCTACGTTTATTTTGTCATTAAACATCAGAGTCTGATCCCCCCTCCGCAACGTAATTAAAGCTGCGACAGTTGAGTGCATGAAGTGTTCAACATTCCACACTTCGTTTTTTCCGTTAATTTAGTACATCATCCAGGTATTTAAAGTGCACTTTTTCTTTTTGGAATTTTCTGTGTGAACGCACTACTCGCACTATTTGTACTTAAAAACGTCATAGAATAGTAAAATCTTAAATCTTTTCAAATGACTCATTAAAAAGAACCAGCTCATAAGAGTCATTTGATCAAGAATCAAGCATCACAGCTTTCACTGTGTGTTTGTTGTTGCATACAGGAAACGCTAACGATCCAAAGATGTAATTAACTAACCTTACTAGTTGATGACAAAACGGCATTTGGATGCAGACAATGTTTTTCCGAGTGATGCCAATAGTGTCTAGATGCTCTCCTTTTTTATCCTCCTCTGCTCTCTCCTCCTATTCTCTGTTCCCTCATTACTGATTCAAATCCAATATATTGTGCTTGTGTGCTCTGGTTGACTGTTGCTCGATCCTCTCTAGAGGACTGAGTAAGACAGTGCAGGCTTAGGCTGAGGGCCATTAGAACTCATCCAGAAGCCTTTACTAATTCATGGCGCTCCAGTTAGCAGCAGCCTGGCTCTGTGTTTCACAGGCAGCATTGCTGCTGGGAGCCCCCATCACGCCTGCTCTCGCTCGCCCCACACCAGCTTTCATCTGCCTCCATTACTCTCTCGCCCCTTCTCACATTCACATACACACATCACGAGCCTTTGTCATGTCCTTTCTGCATGTGTGCATGTCCTTTTTTTCCTCCTAAACACCCTAAATCAGTCCATTCATACCCAAAACCTTTCAATGTCAGCCTCTTTTTAAATTTCTTTGAATTCACTTGTGAAAAAACTTGAAAACAGTGTTGAAAAAGTAGTGACGAAGTGAACTGTAGAATCAACCTCTTAAACATTACAACAGCAGTTTGAGCACAAACAGATGTGCTTCAAGAATCCTGAAATAAATATATCACATCAGTTTCCACAAAAACATTAAGCAGCACAACTGTTTTCAACATTGATAATAATAAGAAATGTTGATTCAGACTATGGAAGCCTGTTTCTGCCACTAAATAAAAAAATATAAAAGGTAATTGCAACTTTTGATCTCACAATTCTACATTTTTTTTCATAATTGCAAGATTTAAACTCGCAATTCGAGTTATAAAGTCAGAATTGGATGTTATAAAGTCACAATTTTGACTTTTTCCACACAATATCTCGCAATATCTCGTTTATATCTATATCTCGAGTTTATATCTCACATATCTGACTTTTTTTCCTCAAAATTGTGTTTATATCTCGCATTTACAAGTTATAAAGTCAGAATTGTGAGATATAAACTCGCAATTCTGAGAAAAAATTTCAGTCTTTTTTCCCTCACAATTGGACATTGGACATGAAATTGCGAGTTTATATCTGACAATTCTAAGAAAAAAGTCAGAATTGCGAGATATTAACTCAAAATTATTATCTCACAATTCTGACTTTTTTCAGAATTGTGAAAAGTCAGAATTGTGTGATAAAAAGTCGCAATTACCTTTTTTATTTTTTATTTCATGGCGAAAACAAGCTTCCTTAAAAGACTTGAGTTATGACTGCTGAAAATTCAGCTTTGCCATCACAGAAATAAATTACATTTTAAAATCTCTTTCTCACATTCACATAAACAAATCACAAGCCGTTGTCATGTCCTCTCTGAATGTCCTTTTTTCCCCCTAAAAACCCAAATCAGTCCATTCATACCCAAAACCTTTCAATGTCAGCCTCTTTTTAAGATTCTTTGAATTCACATGGGGCAAAATTTGAAAACTTCCGTATAGTGACATGAAGTAAACAGTGTAAAATCAACTTCTTAAACATTACAACAGCAGTTTGAGCACAAACAGATGTGCTTCAGGTCCTATGGGACGTGGTGTAATACAGTTCGAATGACAGGGCTGCTGGGATGCCTGCAGGCTTTCCTCACTCTAATGTAGTTTTGCTGTAGCTGTTTGAACCTTAAAGACTTGAAAGTGACCTCAGAGCATCTGTGAAGTGCTGCAAAAGACTGGCAGGTCAACACAAACAGGTTTATATCTGCAGCTTCCCAGAGACTGTAATGTTAAAGCTGATTTAACCCAGCTAGCTTCCTTTTTGGCTTATTTTTCTGGCAGAATCTCAGTTAAAGATTCTTTTTCCTCTCTCTCCCTGTCTCTTTTCTCTCTCTTCTTACAGTTCCATCCCAACTTTTACTCTAATGAACTGATTTTACAGCCAACTGTGGGAACTTCCCATACACAGACATTTCGAAAACCTGTTAAAGTCACTCTTTCTCACTCTCTGTTCACCCTCATGACTAATAAATCTTTTAATACATTCAAAATGGAGGGCTAATGAGAAAGAGATGTTTCCTGAGAATTAGCCTCCGCGGGGCTTTACGAGAGCAGTTCTCTTACAAAACCGCAATATCCGCAGATGATAACTTCTACAAGGAGGTCACAGGCAATCATGCAGCACTGCATGCACTAAAGAATGCTGAATCCAATTCTCCACATTACTTGAAGAGAAAATAACCTCAGAAGGAAAGCTATTTGGAGAGTTCAAGCGCACCTTTGAGTAAATGACCCACTTAAATACAAACGTGGCCAAGTCATAAGCCAAGTTTAGAACATGAAACCATAAAGGGTGACAAAGGAAGCAGTGGAGCCAGGACTGATCTCAAGGACGTAATCCTTTATTAAAAATACTTATGGTTAAAATCAGATAAAATGAGGCCAAGCACTTCAAGTCTATCATTAGTTTATCATTAGCAGTGGTTGCTGGGTCATACTATGCAACAGATGTCCTTTTTCAGTTTGATAAGTGATTTTACAAAGTTATTTATTGACAAATGCAAACCATTAATAAATTACATAAAATTTTACATATGTTGGCATATAATTATGTCTCTTAGAAAGATAATTAAAGCTTATATTTCTACAAATAATTACTTTTCAATTATCAGTAGGTTATTTTACAAAAACCATAGAAGCAGGGTTGAAGTTTTAAGATTGCCCTCTAATGACAAACATAACAAAATATTAAAAAAAGAATACTTTTGGAAAGAATAATGTGTGTACACACACACACACACACACACACACACAACTGTTCAAATGTTTGATGTTCAGTTTTTTTCAGCTAGGATGAGTTAAATTGATCAAACAGTGACAGAAAAGACATTTATAATGTTACAAAAAATTTCTAATTCAAATAAATGCTTTAGAACTTTCTATTCATCAAATAACCCTGAGATTAATGTATCACAATTTCCATAAAAATATTTAGCAGCACAACTGTTTTCAACATTAATAATAAGAAGAATTAAAACTGCAAGCAGCATTTACCGGATTTCAAGCATTTAAGTATTTTAAGCACATATGCGTAAAAAGATATTAAGTTTTATTTAGCAAGCATGTACCCTCTTAAATCATAGAAGGAACAGACCATTTTCAGCCAAAACAGGCAATTTACCATTGAAAATATATGTTTTTTAAAGCTTTTTTTACAGTTATAGCGCCACCTATGGTCCGATCTCCATAAAAGTTGGCATGCTTCTTTAGAGTCATATGCTGCATGTGCTCACTTAATTTCGTAAAATTCTGAATTTTCGTTTAGGATTTATAGGCTTTTGAGTACATTTTGCCACGCCCATTTACTAAATAACCCTGTTATAGCAACCCAAAGGGTAAAGTTCAACTTTTTTTGATAATTATTGATCTAGAGAGTCCAGAGAATTGTCCTGCACTGGTTTGGTTCTGATCGGGCAAGAAACCTAGGACTAGGTCGCAAAAGTAGGTTTTTTGCATATTCCCAAATAATTAATGAACAATTTGATTGACAGCATTGGTTCTTGAGGCAAAGTTGTTCAGCATGAGGAGATCTATCAAATGATATGCATATTGTGTGGATCTGTGAAACACCACGTGATTACAGAGGTGTAAAACTTGTTAGTGCCAACTAGTGGCCAATTTCTTTAAAAATTCTTACAGACCTCTAGGACCATAAGTCAAACATGCCCACTGAGTTTTGTTTCAATCGGCCTCCGTTAACCTTGTCTAATAGATGCTCAAACTTCATTGGCCGATGGCGGCCATGTTTTTTGAGATACGCCAATGTCCTCATAGACTATCATGCCTGTGGCGAGGGGGGCGTGGTTTAGCGGAGCCTGCAACGGGAGAGAGCGTCAGGGGACGCACGGTGAGTGAACGAGCTGAATGCAAATCACGAACACCTGTTTCTCGTTCCAGTAATTGGCGTGGAGACAGGATAAAACACCAGGAGAAGCAGGAGCGTGTGAGAGAGAGAGGGACTGCTGTTAGACCCATACCTGGTTGTTGATTGTATGGAGTGAAGCCCGTCCTTGGATGTGGAATTATTGAATGTGCATTGCACTGCCTTTTGTTTATGTATTTGATATTTTCTCTGGTGAGAATAAAAGTCTAGCAGCAGCCAAAGCCGACCCTTGTCCTCTTCCTTCCCACAACACAAGAACCTTACCACAATGCCCCCTTGGACCAAGACACTGCATGCCAAATTTCAACGGTTGCGTAGTTACAGCTGTTTTCATGTTTGTTCAAGTTATAGTGTTTTTTCAAGTTTTTTTTGATAATTATTGATATTTGATAATTATTGATATATTGATATTCCTAACCCTAACTCCAGAGAATCTTTCTGCCCTGGTTTGGTTCCAATCGGGCGAAAAACCTAGGACTAGTTCGCAAAAGTAGGTTTTGGACAAAATTCAAAATGGCGGAAAATGTTTCCATGCGGAAATGAAATCGGAGATATATGTTTTATCTGTCTTGAGCCAAGGATTCCAATGATATAAGACACTGGGACAAATGGTCTAGGAGTTATGAGCAATTTTGCGTTTTTGATTGCTGTAGCGCCACCTATTGGTTGATTGGGTATCTGAGTAGCGAGCAAGACTACTACAATTTGACAAAGTTTCAAGTCTTATGGTTTGGGGTACCATAAATCAGTTTTAAGGCATAAGAAAAATAATGAAAATCCTTACAATTACAATAGGGTAACAGCACTACGTGCTTGAACCCCTAAATATTTCTTGAGCTCAAAATAATCATGTTAGAATGATTTCTGAAGGATCATGTGACACTGAAGACAGGAGTAATGACTGCTGAGAATTCAGCTTTGCCATCACAGAAATAAATTACATATGAAAATGTCAAATATTAAAATAGAAAAGATCTCACTGACCCAAAACGGCAGTGGTTTCATCTAAACTGATTCCATGCAAATAATGCTCTATGCTCCTGTGACACACTGATAAGACTCCTAATTTCTCTCCATGAAGAGACACATCCAAAAAACAAATGGCAAGATGACAGCTGATTACTGAAAAAAATAAATCAATATGCAATATGTAAATATGCAATATTCTCACAGGATGAGCAGAGCTGAGAGGCAGCGTGATGCTAATTAAAGAGAGAGGGCTTCTCAGGGATGCTCAAGTTGAAAGTGGAAAGTTAAGAAATGTACAGTAATAACAATATATACACATTGCATGGCGGACGATGTGGCATAATGCACTAACAACCACTCATACAGCAACACCCTGGAAACCACCCACATTACCCAATCACAGTGGTGTCGAGTTTTGCAGATGGATTAAGACTCAGAAAAATATATTTTTTCTCTTCTTACAACTGATCTTAGAAGAATGTGTAATGAGAGGGGAGAAGGAGTGTTTAGAGGAAAACGCAAAAGGATTATTGGGACCGGGAACACAGAAGGCACTAGGGGAAGAGAGCGCTGCCATTTAAACATTTAATTTGGATTCCTGTCAGTGCTTGAAACAACACAGCTGAAATACTGAAGAGCTGATGTTGTTTTTCTCTCCTGAGAGCAATAATATGTGCTTATGAAAATATCTCTGAGGTGCATGCTGTAATGGGACACCTAAAAGAAGTTAGAAATATAGCGGGAATGAACCCTGTTAATTTGATCATTAAGAGGCAGAGGCAAACATAGTGCCCAGAGTAGCTTGACTACTTCTGGGGAATCCAATGTAATAAGTGTTCAAGGAAAGCTCCCTACGAGACTGAGGATGTTGATTAGAAATTACAAAGTCAATATTTTTTCGGCTGCTGTAGAAAATTACATAGCCTGGTTTTTGGTAAGACATGAGCTGGCTATGAATAAACAAAGCAGAGGAAGAAGAACACCTGGATCTCATCCTCTTTTTCACAGAAGAGCTCTCCAAACATCCTCGCTCCATCTCTTTCTCTCTTTCTTAATCACTCTCTCTTTCACTGTCACTCCATCTCTATCTCAGATACACATCATCAACTGTCTTGCTTGAAGGCTTGGACTCAGATTATCATGACAATGCAAGACGTGTTTTAATGAATAAATCTCCATTAGTTCCCAAAAGCGGTTTTGTTGTCTATCTCTCTTTCTTTCCCTCTGTTTTCCTCTCAAACATGTACTGATAAAAACACACATTCGTTTCTATTACCTTACTTAAAACTGAATGAGACAGGGTCATGGAAACACGAAAACAGACGAAAAGCCAGTCTCCAGACACAATGTTTTGACCTAGAAAGTCTGTTAGCTGAATATGATGGTCTGTCTGTGATTGTACGTGGGTGGGCTATAGATGTTGCCTTGATATAGATTAAACAAGATAGCTGCTACAATTCATTTCCAGATCTTCAAGTCTGCAAGGATTCCATCCGTGAATATTATCAAGCATTGGTCTGATTTCGCTACCAGACAGTTTGAATGATCGGAGAATAGCCTTTGTA
This sequence comes from Anabarilius grahami, assembly GCA_003731715.1. Classification (NCBI taxonomy): domain Eukaryota; kingdom Metazoa; phylum Chordata; class Actinopteri; order Cypriniformes; family Xenocyprididae; genus Anabarilius; species Anabarilius grahami. The sequence continues at coordinate 14,333,078 of RJVU01048406.1, read as the reverse complement.
AATCAAACATAGAACTGTGCGGAAAGTGTAATATCTTTGATTATATGACAATATCTGAAAACACTGGATACCCATTTAGGATCTTGTATCATCCTGAAGGGGTTTCTTTTACAATAATGACCGGCTGATTGTACATTATTCATCTTATTTACTCAGCAAACGAATTCTGTGAATATTAGGAAATTTCAGACCACTTGATGCCGTGATTGACCAATTCTTAAAGGGATAGTTCACCTAAAAATGAAAATTATCCTATGATTTACTCACCCTCAAGGCATTCTAGGTGTATATGACTATCGTCTTTCAGACAAACACAATCAGAGATATATTTATAAATATCCTTGCTCTCCAAAGATTTATAATGGTAGTGAACGGGCGCCTGTTTTGAAGCCAAAAATAAATGCATCCATACATTATAAATGTAATCCATATGGCTGCAAGAGGTTAATAAAGGCCTTCTGAAGTGAAGCGAAGGGTTTTTGTATGAAAAATATCCGTGAAAAATATCCATATTTAAAACTTTATCATCTCAAATAACTAGCTTCCGCCAGGTGACCGTATGAATACTGAACAAGTCGAATTGCGCCAAATGAGTAACCCCTCACGCGATGTATGACGTAGGATATAGGAGTAGCACGATTTAAACAAATAGGGCTGGCCAACAAACTCAAGCTTCTCTTCTCTTATATTAAAATCCTCCGACATTTCTCTTCAAAATTTCTTGTTTTAGACTTCTAATTCGTGACCGGTGTTTTGTTTTGCTCTATCCTCTGCGCTTCCGCGTTTGTCATTGCTTCATGCATTGGGTCAGAGGTTACTCTTCCGCCACAAATCAATGCTAATTATTTAACTTTATAAAGTTTTAATTTTGGATATTTTTCTTACAAAAACCCATCGCTTCGCTACAGAAATGCCTTTTTTAACCCCTTGGAGCCATATGAATCATTTTTTGATGGATGGATTTGGGCTTCAAAACACACCACCCATTCACTACCTTTATAAATCTTTGGAGAGCAAGGATATTTTTAAATATATCTCCGATTGTGTTTATCTGAAAGAAGATAGTCATATACACCTAGGACGGCTTGAGGGTGAGTAAATCATGGGATAATTTTCATTTTGGGGCGAACTAACCCTTTAGTGAGTATTCTCTAGAGACTTGCAATAACAAGGAGTAAAGAAAGATGGGGACCAGTGTTATTATTTTAGTAATATGTGTTATAAAACATTTATTAATATTTTGAATGAGCTTTTATTTTTATATTTTCAGTAGGCCTATTCATTTTAATTTTTGTTAATTTTTTATATGCTTTTATAATTTCTTTTAATATTTCTGTTTAGCTTTTAGTACTTCAACTATTTCTTAAACTCATCTATGCCAAGGCAACAATAGTAGTTTTATTTTATTATTTTTATATTAATATTAAAGTGTTTCATCTAATATTTATACTTTATTTCAGTTTTAATTCAATTAGCGACAATTATTTGTAATATTTTTTTTTGTTTTAGTTAACAATGTTATATATAATATTTTGTTAACAACAATAATATATGTATTATATTTTAGTGTTCAAGTCATGATGAATGCATTAAGGTTGGTTTACCAAAGATCATCTTTTGCTTCCCTACTGGTTATTTGTCATCAGATACATTTCCTGAGAGGCTGTGAGATTGAATATTTAATACTCAGCCCACAGCATTTTTCCATGCCTGATCTAAAATCAAGAGACGAGCCTCTCTGGCACACGTACCCAAACATAAACTCAAACACTCACACCATATAAGACAAAGGCAGGAGGCAGGAAGCAGGAGGCAGTTTCCAGGGATGTGTGAGCCAGCTACTGAATCACAAATTATTCATTAGTGGTGAAAAGTGTGAAAAGCGCCTCTGTTCACAATGTCCATATTTAATCTCATCTGGTTTCCCTGGAAACTTCTGTATTCAGTAGCAACACTTATTTCCAAGCATTCCAATGTCTGTTCTTCTTTCGCCGTAATAGGAAACACTCAAAGCAAAACATAAAATGTAATAATAATTACTGATAGTGTAAGAATCATATTTGCAAAACAATATGCAAAAGTATTTTGCTCTACCAAAAATGATTTAATTGTGATATAACCATGAGCAAGACAGTGTGGGTGTCATTTTGACTCGGTTACCCTTTGTGTCTCTTTCAAAGCTTGCAATTTATTCCTCTGATGTGATTGAACATGAGCGAATTATAGCTAAGCATTCTGAGCGATGCAGTTTGTCTTGGTAAAACCTTACCTCCCAATTAGCTGGAACTCTCCAGCAACCCCACGGCGCCGCATGGCCATCAGCAGGCCACGCACAGTCATTCCTTCACAGAAGCAGACAACCACGCGGGCTTTGGGCAGACGCTCCCGCAGTTTCTTAAGCAGACGGTCAAAGTGCTTTTCGCCAGCATTACTGTATATCTTATCAGAGTGGGCGATACACAGACCCTCCTCTGCGGCCAACTCCTTGAAGGCCTCCATGCCACTCTCACCATAGTTACCTGTGTTCAGACACAAAATGTTGGACGGTTAATAAAGGATAACCTAAAACACATATTAAACTAGAGCAGCTTTAATCAAAGACACAGAATGGAGGATGGATTACCGCCACTGATCCAACACCTGTCAGAACAGTCAGAGCCCGGGATAAGAAATGGATGACAGTTGACTATGGAGGACACAAAATGACAGGCAGACAGGCAACTGAAAAAGACATGAAATGGAGACATGGTCACCACCATTTAGGATACAAATGGCGTCATACATTTAGAATGAGAAAAACTAAATAAATAAAAAAGGTCAGTATCATGCCTTTTTGGAATACTTGATCCTGATTGGTTGACCACTGCATTCTGTAATCAAATATTTTTCTATAATGACTGCTAAAGGGATAGTTCACTAAAAAATGAAAATTCTGTCATCATTTACTTACCCTCATGTTACTCCAAACCTTTATGATGCAAAAGAAGATCAATTAAAATATGTTTCAGTGCCTTTTTGTACATCCAATGAAAGTTGAAACATTCTTCAAAAACATCAACATGAGAGTGTTTCATTTTTGGGTGAACTATCACTTTAAGTCACTAATATCGCTTTACGCTGTCATTCTTATCATATTTCATAACCATTTGATTATTTATTGAGTAGTAGCCAAACAATATTTTGCGGTAAGGACCGACTGACTGATCATTATCCCTTAATTATACTCCACAGGCATTGTACTGTAACTAGACAAGTAGGACACCAATAATACTTTGTGGTGCTCTTGAGAATTACTGCAAATTACCATAATAGGTCACTTGAAAACAGTGTGTCCTTTTCAAAATATTGTATGAATCAGAAACGGGTCTGTACAAAAGCCTGCAGCTCATAAAGATACACTTGAAACATCTTCCGTTCCATCCTACATCTGGGCTGCCAAGCGAAATTTACATCTTATTGTGCAGGCAGCAGAGGTCACTGCTGTTGACTGTGCTCAGAAGAAGAACAGTGCTACTGTCTTATCAGGAGAGATGAGTGGTGTGTGGTCACTGATGACTGTCTGGAGGTCAGTCTCTGTAGAGTGGGTGTGCGGGTGGCAATTTGAGCACATTCACAGTTCTGTGGCTCTCTAACAATTCCTTTTCTCTCCCCCCTCTTTCTTTCTTTAGGTTGTTTGGAACATCTTTATTTACAGGTTTAGATTCTCCCTTTGTAGCTTACTTCCTCTTTCTCACTATAAGCTTGCTCGAAAAAAGATGTATGTTTTCTAAAACAGTGTATCTGATATAGCAGGATACATGGTACAAGTGTTGTTATCATTAACTAAAACCATTATAAACAAATATAAGATGAAGCTAAAATTAAAAATGTTGCCTTGGCAACTAACTGAAATAGGTTTCAGTTGAAGTACTGAAATTTAATAAAGTTTAAAGCTAAATAGAAATATTTAAAAAAAAATTGAAATTATAATAATACAAATTATTTAAAAAAACTAATAAAAATCACATAAGTAAATTACTAAAAATTCACTTTACGTGTATGCGAGGGTCAGCATACAGTGGACGGCAAGAAACCGAACAGTATTTATATAATTTTTTACCTCTAATACACAACTATGTCCAACTGCCTTGAGCATCCGGGGTGTGAGGTCTGAAAACGCGCTCTGATGCCGGAAGTGATCTCTCGCGCGTATACGTCAATGAGTGCGAGAGATCACTTCCGGCGTCAGAGTGCATTCAGACCTCACACACCGGATGCTCAAGGCAGTTGGACATAGTGGTGTATTAGAGGTAAATAATTATATAAAATACTGTTCAATTTCTCACACAAACCGATCGTTTCGTGTCTAAGGACATCAATGTGTCGTCACGAGCCGCAGAGTTTAATTTGGATTTGTCTGTGCATTTTTTTTTTACTCTCATTGATGGTGCTCCTAATGACATGCATTATTTGACTGACAGACTGCAACGGTTGGAGTTAAAAATCATCATATGTGTTCTACTGAAGAAACAAAGTCACCTACATCTTGGATGCCCTGGGGGTAAGCAGATGAACATCAAATTTCCATTTTTTGGGTGAACTATCCCTTTAATGAGAGTTGACATGTAGTTGACATGTAGTTGCAAAGTTTCTTATCACGTGCAAAGTGCACGTGCATCAGCTGCAACTACCTCAATGTGTAGCCTACTGAAGTATGTGGAGGTGGACTCAAAGGTAAATCCTGTTCTAAAATTTGTCTATTAAATATCTTTCCAAGGGGACAACCCATCTACAGTTAGTAGAATTTCTAAAGTGGACTATCCAAATGAAGTGCAACCATAAATAATAACACTGCATGTTACACAATATGGTTGTCTTGCAAAGCGAGTCAAAAGACCAAATGATTTACTAGAAAAAAAAGGCAATACTGGTTTTAATGTCTTTTATCTTTTTTTCAGGGGGAACGATGGTGTTTGTTGTTTTTAAAAGCACCTCATTTTTGCTTTTTGCTCACTATCATAAAATTATGTGGGAAAAAAACAAGACCTGTGAGTTAAGATATCGAACACTATAATCATTCCACACAAATATTTCAGCTGAAAAAAAAGCTAGTGATGTCCTCCTGGTGTCATAGTAATAGCATTTGAACCATAGTTAAAATGTATGAATATTCTAATGAAGAGAGGTACCACAAGCATAGTGTTAAATAAACAATTTGATGCTAATACTCAAAGTTCACTGATCTGTTGTTTTGGTGAGAATACGAATAAGAATACTGACATTATTTGATTTATAGGGATTTTTGTGTCACTTTTCAACTGCTCACGCTGGTAGATCAGCTAAACCAGTTGAAGACCAGCAAGCCGGCTGTAGATTTAGTTCAATTTTTCAGCAGGGTTTACATCAAAAGAATTAAACTTTTTCTAAAGATTGCCATGCAAGCTTGTGTAAAACTGGTGCCTGTTTAAACATGGCCATTAAAATGTCTCTAAACCAGACATGAATTTAAATTTGGCTGGATAATTAATGTAATCAAAGATCTCTGATGTTACTATAAGCAACAGGCAGCGATATCCGACACAGTTGCTGATGTTGTGTTTGTGAGTTATTGTCTACAAGTTCATGACTGATAAACCATGAACAGAGTCTCTCCTGAGAGGGAAAATACATCTTTCTTATTAGTTATCACCAAACAGAACAGAAAACCGAGCATTGGCATTATATTGCTTATTTAAATCTGTGCCTGTGCTGCCTCTTTACTTTAGGACATTCAAATATTTTTAACATATGCTTGTTATAAGTAAGCAGACATGTCAAAGCCTATAATAAACCAGGAGGACATCACAAACAAAATTGTGTAACTTAGTAGCAGTATCACATTACGCCCTGACATGCATCACAACTTTAATAATATTTTACATTGGTTTTTATTCACTATAGTATGCTGACAGTAAATAAAGAGGATTTTTTTTCACAGACATATGCTTCCCACTAGCTAGCTGAGGAACAGAATTAAAACACTAGCATAAAAGAAAACAGAAAGTGATTTGACCCATACATTAAACATCTCAATGTGTGGTTTAACACACAAGCTTTCCACCTCTGGGCATTTTATAAACAAATCAAAAACAGAATTGAAAGTGATACACATAACAATGCTGGAGGGAGCAACAACAAAAAAAATGTGTGTGTGTGTTGTGGGCAAAAAGGGGAGAATACATTATTACCCTCATTGTACATGGAGAAACTGCTTGAGTCATTAAAGCATGCTTCCATATGCAAATAATAAAAAGGTCTTTGGCCCACTTGCACTACAACTCTAATGAAAGTGAATTACCATTTAGGTACATTTACAGAATGGCGCACTCATTATCTTCAAATGCAGCCTTTCCCAATTGTTTTTCCTTAATTAAAAAGGTTAACACTTAAATCATGTATGTTATACGTTCATGCATTTATATATTTAAAGCCAGACTTACACAACCTACTTCTAATTCGATTTTGTTAATCTATATTCAAAGTAGAGGAAAGCAGAGAGTGTTGTAGCATGGAGTCTAAAATCACTATCATACCACCACCCACCTAAAGTGACAGCAGAAGTAAGATTATGCACAAGTCACATTTCATGCCTGGCTTATAGTTTGATTCATAATCATGTTAAAGGATCATGTTAAATTACAGAACAATTTTGTTGTTATGTAACATCCACACCAGCTTTGATCTACATGTTTCAAAAACTAGAAATATTATGGCTGACCAGACAGGGAGGGTTTTCAAGGACTTTTCAATATACTTCTACTGGACCCAAGAATATTGCCCATAATGGGACAGTGAATCGGCTATACATTTGCACAACACACTGTCCTATATTTCTATATTTGTTACCAATTTTATTAGCATTTTAGAATTAAAATGCTTAGAGGGTTAGTTCACCCAAAGATTTTTGTCGTTAATTATTCACCCTCATGTCGTTCCACACCCGTAAGACCTTCGTTCATCTTCGGAACACAAATTAAGATATTTTTGATGAATAGAGGTATATGACTCGTCCATAGACAGCAATTTGACCACCACTATTAACGTCCAGTAAGGTACTAAAGACATTGTTAAAACAGTCACTGTGACTGCAGTGGTTCAACCTTAATTTTATGAAGCGACAAGAATACTTTTTGTGCGCAAAAACAAAACAAAAATAACGACTTTGTTGAACAATTTTTCTTCTTCCCTGTCAGTCTGTAATGCAGTTGGTGCAGTGAGCTTCCATGTTTACGTCCGAACGCCGACTCATTATTGGCCGGCTCCTGCGTTAGCATGATACACAGGCGTCATGGTGCTCACGTGAACACAGCCTCGGCCAATACTGAGCCCGAGTTCGGACGTAAACATGGAAGCTCTGCAATGCATTTACTGACAGGGAAGAGGAAAAATTGTTGAATAAAATCCATATTTGTGTTTTTTTTTTGCATGCAAAAAGTATTCTCGTCGCTTCATAAAATTAAGGTTGAACCACTGCAGTCACATCAACTGTTTTAACAATGTCTTTAGTACCTTACTGGACCTTGAAAGTGGTCGTTATATTGCTGTCTATAGACGAGTCATCTCTGATTTCATCAAAAATATCTTAATTTGTGTTCCGAAGATGAACAAAGGTCTTACGGGTTTGGAACTGGAACGACACAAGGGTGAATAATTAATGACAGAATTTTCATTTTTGGGTGAACTAACCTGTTAAAATAAAATGGGAGATGGAATAATTAGACCTATTTTGAACAAGTAAATTTCATTAATTTAAAATGTTTTTGAGATGAGTAATAGATTTCTAATCTACATTAAGTTACAGACGTTTTTTAAGTGTTACAACAAACACAAAAGTGCTACAACACTCCTCTGTCTTTAAATAAAATCCCTCCTCGCATTAATGTATCAATTTACATATTTTTAGCAGAAAAATGTGTGAAGTTTGAGTCAAATAGCCAACAACAACAAAAAACTATGAGTCAAACAAAATGTGCAAAATGTGTTACAATAATGAAATGACAGGTGGGCTATTCTCATATAACGCATTTACATTGTTTAGTAAAGTTATTTGAAATGCTCATAGTTATAACAAGAGGAAATGTGTCTTGCCAGTGACTTACCCTCTGTGTGAACCGCAGACACATAAGTCCAGTTATAGTGTTTGACTATGTCGAGCATGGCGCGCGCCTGCAGAGTATCAGAGGGCACGACACGGAGGAAGTATTTGAAGAGGGTTTTGTCGCTCAGGTCTATGCTGGTGGCCGAATAAGCAATCTGGGGAATGTTAAACAGCTGGAGAAGATTCTGCACCTGGATGGCCACTGAGCTGGAGCCCGGACCTATAACTCCAGCGATAGGCTTCTTACTGGGAGGAGGCTGGTTGGAAGGCGTCCCGTCGATGCACCACTTAGATCCGTCTTTGTCGTCCCGAATGGAGATGAGGGAGTCTCGGATAAACTCGATGCTTTGCTCCAGAGCAACGGATGAGTGCCAGCACGAGTCCCTGATCTCGCAGCCCAGGGTGATGTTGGGCAGCAGGTTCTGGTCGGCGTTGATACGGTCCAGCGTATAGAACATCGCCTCCACCCGTTGAATGCCGTACTGCTCGCGCACATCCCCGCATTTTCTATCGGCCACACTTTCGGCGGACGGCTGGTGGTGCACGGAGAAGAGCGCACCGATGATCACGTCGCCATCCATGCGGGCGACAGACCGGGCCGCCGCGCGCTGGACCGCCGAGCGCTTGTATATGTTCCCAAGCGCGTGAGATAAAAGTGTCGGTAGAAACAGACACAGGAACAGTGGGAAGTGTCCACACGAGACACGGGGCATCTTCAAGCGTGCCATGTTCCACATTGTGTGACAGGCATAGTGTGCGAGCTGCTCGTGCCAGCGGTGCTCGTTTCTCTGCAGTCCCAGATTCAATTAAGCGGCCAAGATGCGCACGTGAGACAACATAAATGCGCCCTGACACCTGCTGAGAAAACATAACACAGAGTTAGTTAGAGAAAACATCTATTATTCTAAAAGCATACATAAAGTACAGTGCTAGAAACAGAGCATCATTTAACACTGATGAAGCAAGGAAGTGCTGTAACACAGGATGAGTTGTAACAGATTAACCAATTAAAAATGAGTGAATTGGTGAAATCAGGACCAGCACCCCACATGCTGAGATGGCAGTTACAAAACTCAAAATAAAATAGGCTATAAAAGATCTATAGGACAAATAAAATGCACTAAAAAAAGAAAAAGATCATGCTTAAGTTTAGAGTTTCATTTGTGATAATATTAATGGATATTAAATGGCAGAACATGTGAATGGTTTAATCTGATACATAACATCTACACAAGATTTCCATCATTAGTTTAAAACTAGAATACCATGTCTAAAAGGGTTGTAAAACTTAGCAACTTATTTATGGGCGCAAAAAGATTGCACAAAATGGGACAGTGTTTAAGCCACATTTCCAAAAATTCACTGTCTGTTATGCTTTTAAAGTTGTTAGCCAATGTTTTATGCATCTTATATCAGTTGTATAATTTTACTTGCAGTTTTGAATGAAAATATTTCCTATATAGCATATTATACTATTTTAATTCAAATGGGGTGAGTGGCATAACAATTGTTTGTACATTTGATTACCACAGTAAATACGTGCATAACTTAAAATGTAGGCTGTGTTTTCGGTTGTTGTTAGAGCTCACCTAGTGGGGTAGGCTGTAACAACAACACCCTTGTGACATCAAATTACATAGTTTAGGGATATGCTGTAGATTTACAAACTAATTTGTTTAGTGGCTGACAAATATGGGAATAATATATAGCCTAACACGCGTTAGGTGTCGCTTTAGAAGCCGTGCCTATTAAGTTTGCCAAACGTACGTCATTATTCAGTCTATGCAAAATAACTGGCGAACGAGAGAGTTACTGGTCGAATATAAGAAAAAGAAACATATAACCACAGAATGAGCATCATTCTTAAGTTTTGTTGGCGAGGTCGTCGTTTTTCTCGTCCTTGTGGGGGCAAGTACCGGGCGGTTTCAGCACCGCGGACAGCGCAGACAATCTTACGACGGACAGTGAATGAAACTATAAGACGCGCCTTTGTAGTCAAAGCACAACTATTGGATGCGATGTGTTTGCCCACAAAACCTCGGATACTGCGTGTTCCCTTAAAACTCATTGCGACTATATACAAGGCAGACTTATTTTCATACAGAACGAGATGAATTTATTTGCCCTCATCTTACCACAATCTTAATTTGAGTCTAAATACAGAAAAACAGAACAAATAGAAGCCTAAAACAACTATTTTGTCAATATCACACATCATCGCAAAGATAGATGTCTTGTGCCATACATTCACGTTCGTTGTTCTATCGTTTCCATTCAGCATTATAATGGCTTAATCGATTGCACTCAATGACAAATGAGCCATAATTACGATGCAATGCCTCCTGTACTCGCACTAGTGACATTGCCACATCTGTTCGTACCTGCAGTTACCAGGAAAAACAAACAACGGAAACATCTGCACAGGAATTCGATCGCTACGCACCTGAGTCAATGAGATATCGCTTCACCTCCTTCTGAGACAGCTGCTGCACTGATGATATACTTCAGTTATCAGTCTGCATCCAAGCCAGTGGATCTCTCTCTCTCTCTCTTTCTCTCATATGGCACGTACAATGTGGATTGGTCTCTCTCTCTCTCTACATCTTAGTGATGTAAATATTATATGGCACGTACAATGTGCTTGATTGACAGCTAACTGTCATGATAACCAAACGTCAACTATTTTTAAACAAAACACTATTTTGTGATAAACTTGTTATATGCATCTATAAATCTTTAATTAGTTTCAAAAGTAATAAATAAGGACTGTAATTATGATTTGTCGATGTACAGCCCGATACTACTAATCCGAACGGAACTGTTGCTATGGTTACCTCCTCAACCGAAAGCGATTTCTGTTCGCGAGGGTTGCTAGGATAAATTAAGAGTGCGGATTAATTTGTAATCTCACTTTTTTCGTTCACTGGAAAAACAAACATATTAATGAATATATATATATAGCCTATAAGGAACACGTACTTTTAAAGTCCCCCTGAAATCGAAATTTAAGTTTTTTAGCTTTTAGTATGAATATGTTAGCCGTAAGGTTATGAATGGTGTGTTCCAAAACAATAGCTGGGTCCGCGTACTGTTGAGTAGGTAATACATTTGAATTTAAATTTACTTCACGACCGTTGAAAATGCGTGTAGTATGGTCACTCGTGTTGTTTTGAATGGGAGAAAGTGCAACGCGCAATATGGCGGAATAAGTCCCGCCTTCTAAATGAGAGCCAATCGCCGACTGGTAAAGTCATCGCGTCACTGCAGCGGCCGTTAGAAGCTCCGGTTTCTATAAAAACAGTCAGAAGCTCGCCTCAGAAATGGGGCACAAAGGCTTTTAGGCGCATTTTAGGCTTGATCCAGCCTAAAAAAAATAGTTTTTTGTCGTGATTCGAGCGTTTAGAAAAAAAATTATGAGACAGTTGTCAGATTTCATTGGTGATTACAAATATGAAATTTAATCGAAAGCTTGGCAAACAGCTTTGGAAAATGTTATGTTTCCCCATTCAAAGAGATAGGAGCTGCACTTGAATGCCCGAGAGGCGTTTCAAAGATGGCCGCCGAGTGAAATGACTTGTCTTAAAGGGACTTTGGTAGTATGAATGAATTCGGACGTACTACCAAAGTCTTTGGTACTACATCAGCCATGTTGTTACTGTCACATACCAGCGTCAGTTACGTCCCTTCAACTCCATTCACAAATCCTCTCCCGTGGCCTCATGGGATAGTGAAGTGTCCATCGTATGTGCACTTCAGAATCTTGCTGGAAGTAGTAAGTCATCCGGGTACTTTTCACCTACTGTTTTTCACGTACAATAGAGAAGTATTCGATTTCGGACACAGCGAATGACAAAAGTTGCATCCCAAATGACGCACTATACACTATGCACTTATACACTATACTTATGCACTATGTACTCATCCATGTAGTGTGTGAATTGTATAAGGTTATTTTGTCATTTAACATCAGAGTCTGACAGCTCCTTCCCCTCCACTACGTAATTAAAGCTGCGACAGTTGAGTGCATGAAGTGTTCAACATTCCACACTTCTTTTTGGAATTTTCAGTGTGAACACACTACTCGCACTATTTATACTTAAAAACGTCATAGAATAGTGCATAAGCACGCGAATTGGGACGCACCTAAAATTCGCATTTATCAGATGTAAGCATTCAAAAGTCTTTCACTTCCGCTAAAATGGATCGCAGATTTTCATGAAATCACGACTTCAGCTTCTCATCATATCTTCTGTCTAATCAAATTCTCTCTCGAATCTGAAATCCCACTCCTCTCTCACTATAAACAGACGCTGAAGCTGCGTCTGAAATCGGTCATTTGTTCACATATTTACTAGTTTCTATATAGTGAATGGCACATAGTGCACTATAGAGGATAGGGAACATTTCAGATAGTGTAAATATGCTTTCCATTGACGCGAATGAAGTCTGTTTTTGAGTTAGTATCACGTGAACCGCCGCAACGCGAGCACAGTCTGCTCCGGTCCAGAGACACGAGAGCACAGAGAGGATCATATGTGCGAGTCGGCACAGACCACAAAACGTTCGGACACATTTGAATCTACAAACAATTCTATATTTTAAAACAATATGGAGAAGAAACAATTAGAGATTATGAGAAAAATTGGGTTTTACGAGCTCAACGGCTCTGGCCCAGCTGTGATCTAGTCGAAACGCTATTGGCTATTTTGGAAAAAGGGGAGGAGCTTCTAGATATATCCCGCCCTTTCATTGGAAATTATGTCAACACACAGTGAATAAAGCTGTGCGTTCCAAGGAACTTCAGTGGGCCAAACAGGCAAAACCAGCTTGGTCAGGCTGGGAGACCACCTTAAACCAGTTTAAACCAGCAAACCATCTTAGGTTGGTTTAAGCAGGTTTTTAGCTTTGGGTCATTTAAAATGACCAAAGAAAGTTTTGGAATAGTGGAAAAAGAGGTGGGGGTGTGGAGGAGAACCATTCAAAGTCAGGTTTTTAATTGGGTTCAAATTTGTAAAGCCTACAGGAAAATTCTTCTTCTTTTTTTTATTAAAATGAATGAAGAGCTTGGTCCTCGGATATAGGCTTCATGGTGCAGGCAGAAAGGATGAACATCCTTCTGTAGAAAAACAGAAAATACTTTATGGTAGCAGACATGAAAAATGCATAAGAACTTTAGGACACAATTAAACTTTTACATGACACGTTTGAGTTTTTTGCCACTGTTGCCGGCTTGCTTAGTTGGGGACACATAATATTCAGCAATATTATAGATTTGACTGTAGTGATGTAACCCCTCCTGTTCGAACTGCCCGCTCTATGCAAGACTCGAACCCAGGTCCGCTGGCATGGGAGCTGGGCGCTCTAACAAGGAGCGCCTCTTGAGATCAGGGAGTGGTGTTCACACAACTCTTACCGGCCTACGTCCATTACACTGACTCTATTGGATGAGAACTGAACTGAGCTGACTCATTTTATATTTGATGAACTTTACACAGTTATTGAACGGAACTGAATCAACACTGAACTGACCGACTGAACAATGTCACTATTTGCTTTTTAGAGCTGATTTACAGCAGAATTTAACTCTGTTTGCATCAAAGAATCATTATTTTCCTGTTTATTCCTGTAAAGGTGCGCTTTGAAACAATCTGTATTGTACACAGATTGTATTGTACAATCTGTATTGATTTAACACTAGATGTCATATTTAACACTAGAAATACAGGCTGATATGAATCTCATTTGAAGCAGCATAAGTGGCTGGATATTTATTGAATCTTTCCATTGGCAGAGCAGTTCTCTATTCAGAAGGATTAGGCTACTAATGGCAGTACGAGGCTGAAAAGAATGTGAAAGTATACAGCGCCATCTGCTGACAGAACGACTCTTCGTTTCTAGACTTGACAATGTGGTTTAGATTTTGCCAACGTCTACTGGCAGCATTTCTCTGACCTAAAATTTCCAGGCAGTTGAGAAATTGTAAAGGTATGGAAAGCTATGAGAGTTGGATCGTGCTATAGATAGTCTATATGTAAAAAAGTTAATAAAAATGCTGTATAATATGTATTACAATACTGCTCTCTGGTGATTTAAGATTGATATTACAATACAATAAATTTAGATAGCCTACAGTGGGGAAAAAAGGTAGACTTTTCCATTTCATGTTTTGTTGAATGTTTTTTACACTATATTTTTATTTGATCTTATCCCCATACTTTCTAGATGACAATTACATTTGTGAATTATTATAATATTATTATAGTTTTGCCCTGATATATTTTTGCTCTGTTATATTGCATCATTTTATTTTTGCCATGTCAAGTGTGTGTTATTATTAGCTTTTTTTTGTTTTGTTTTGTTTTTTTACACAAAAAGTTCTTAACACTTGCAGAAAATATTTTAAAGGTTAAAAGATGGTTTCACATCAACAGAAAATTCACTTTGTTTAATGGACTCGTCCACTGGGTGGCAGCATAGCAACAGTTCAATAATCCTAAAACTGAATTAATGATTTACTGTTGTATTTGTTCTGTAGGCTACCAATAGCAATTTTGACCAATGTTAATCATGACTTATATGGGATGTTATAGCAATTGTTGCCTGTTGGTGGAATGTCAAAGCATAGTAAACTGTTCCAACTCATTATTTTAATACCTTCAGTGGACTGGATTTTGAGTACTGGCATAAAATAGGATATAGAACTGACAATATACAAGGAATTATTTTGTATTAACCTCTTCATTATGTTCATCTGTCTCTATTTCTTTGTGTGTAAAGTTGTTTTCCCATATCTCAAAAATAAGTGACTGGTAGCTCTAGATGGCGTCTTCCTATCACTCTCCAGCAATGTGTTAGGAGGGCTGAAAAGGATTATAAGGTAAAAGCATTTTGTAGTTGTTAAAAAGGTCGCCCTACGAATTATTAATGAGCTAAACAAATATTGCATGCAGGGTTTCGCCAGTTGAGCTTTATTTTTATACATGGCAACATAAGGAAGGCAAACACGTGGCAATAAGAGAATGGAATGGCTATATGAGCAGGACAAGAGGTCGAAAATTGGGCGGGGCTTAGCGGACCAAACGCTAACGATGAGATCTAAATGATATTCTTCATATTTGAACTTTTTAGTGTTTATTTTTCATTCAAATACAATTAAAGTTTCACGGTGTAAATATCGTCTAGATTGCTGTTAAAGTAGCACTTGGTTACGTTGTCACGTGGTGCATGTTACTTTTCTCAGCGTCTGTCAGGATGAGTCAATCACAACTGTTTCTTGATCACTATTATGAAACATATTTTATAGCGACTATCGGTGCAGGTTTCTATTTAAATGTCAGGTACCAGTCCTGGTAATTTACGACTACACTTTTAAAAAACACAAATGGCTCCAATCAAACACAAAAGGTCCTGAGTTTTGTTAGCAGCTCAATGAAAATGTACCTTTGTGAGCACCCAAGCGCCCCTACAGGAAAACAGGTTTTTAACCACACGCTTTCAAGCCACATTTCCCATCCACTGATGAAAAGAAACAGTCACGTGATCATGAAGCAGGAAGCGCAGCCACATCCACAGCAGCACTAGAGTGAAACTGCAGACAGCTCGACCTGAACGCCCTAACGAGGACTGAGAATAAACCAATTAGACACCATGTTTTGGAGACTTTTCTTCGTGACGTTATTACTAGCCCTCTTGGGATCAATGACAGGACAGGAATTTGTGAATGGTGAGTAAATTTATCATCTTTAATGTAACAGTGAAACAGCGTGTCCTAAAGCAAGCCAAAACAATCTCTATCACGCCATCGGCTAACACCTAAACTGTGATTTTAATTAGGGGTGGTGGCGATTTCGGTTCCATAACTGTTCGATTCTTTTAGCACTTTTGAGGAATAAATAGTGGGTAATGATTCAGTTCTTATTGCATCAACTGCCCTCATCAGTCTGTTGCCAAATGACGAGGTCATTTTAGGTTTCAACAGAACTGATAAAATAATTCATAAATAAATAATGTTAAAAACTATAAGTTACCTACATAGAAATTTTAAAGAACCGACTTATAAGAGTAAGTTAATTCGCACGGTAATCTGACTACACTGATCGTCCTGCATGTTTTAAAACACAAAAGAACCGATTCCTAAGAGTCGTTTATTCAGGAATTAAACTTCTCTGGTCGCTCTTTATGTTTTTGATTTACTTAAAGAATCGACTCATAAGAATCAGTTGTTCGAAAATTTCTTGATATATATTTAGCGCGCTGTACATTCGGTAGTGGCGTAGTACAGGATACTACGGTGTCTATTCCATACCGGCGGAAGTGTGAACTATCGGCTGCTGTCTTTCTCGTTTTTTGTAATGAATTGTTCTAAAGAACCGGTTGTTGATTCTCAACCCTAGTTTTAAAAACACGAAACGCGGCTGATGCACTTTGGCCTTGTTCCGCAACCTAATGTGGTTTTTTTTTTGTTACTCAGATATTTAGACACGTGTGTTTCTTTTTACTTTGTTTTCGATTATGTCCTGGCCTATACCGAACTCAAAATAGTGTATTTTCTTCCCTAACTGAAATAGTTAATCACTTATCTGTCACACAAAATGATCGCTGTCGTGCCGCTGACGTGTAATCAAATACATCAGGGTTTTCTATTTTGTTGTCTTGTGGCTTTGCTTCCATTTAGATCTACTGCGATTTTATGATCTATATTTATACCGAGAATCACATGTTGGACTGTAAAACAAACCAGAGAAGTCTGTCTTCACCCCACAGTCTCTCACACACAGTCTCTCACACACAGTCTCTCACACTCACTCACTCACTCACACTCACTCACTCACTCTCTCACANACACACACACACATACTCTCTCTCACACACACATACTCTCTCACACACACACACACACACACACCCACACACCCCCTCAGTCTCTCTCTCTCTCTCTGTTGGGGAAAAAGACATGCACTTTGACTGTCTTAAAACCTAGTGGTCTGCCTACAGACAGCAGATTTGGGCTCCTTTAAAGTCAGCATGAAATGTAAATTCACTCTATTTTGTAAATTCATGTTATTTATCTTATTGTGAAAAAATAATCTGTGCATATGTTTAATTTTAAAAAAAATTTTGACCTTGTAATATTTCCTCAAAATGAATATTCTGGTGAAGTATGCAGGACTTCTCCAATTTAGTCTGCTTAAACCTGTGCCTGCAAGTTTACATTAATCTGCACTTTTGATTGCAATGCTCACATCTCAAAATGAACCGGTACACAACTGATACACAGAACCAAGTCCCCAATCTACCTTTTTTTTTCTTTTTTGATAATCTGTTACACTCAGATGCACTTTACAATATGAACGAACAGATCTGTTGTTGCTTTAATTTCATCGCAACTCTCTCTAAGGTCGCTAGAGTTTTAAACAACCTTTGTTTATGTTTGCCCAGAGACATCCGATCATGTTCACTTGGTCACAAGACTCATTGGTCCCCTTCCCAGTTTTTCTGTTCAGCTACTCCTTTTCTACACTATTTAAGATTAAATGTTTCATTTCAAAAGAAGAGAAGATTCTAGATTGGCATATTGTGAGCATGGCTCTGTTGTCTTTTACCTCGAGACTTAAATGGTTTACCAATTTAAATATTTTGTGGTTATACAGTTTTTCTTGTTTTCAGGTTTAAATGCAAAGAGAGAAAACACTGACACATGCTCTGGCAGCTAATCTAGGTCAACAATGGAGCAAACAATGTGTTGCTTGATTATCAATGATATTTTGTTAGGCATGCAAGAGATGTTATTTAATGGTTGGTTTCTTTTGCAGATGAAGGCTGTAGTTCATTGAGCAGTTGTGCTGCATGTGAAAATGTGAATTTCTGCCAGTGGATGAACTGCACAGGTCAGTCCCTCCATGTCAAATTCAAAGCTCACATGACAACAATTAACTGACTTCAAAACAGTATAATGCTGACAAGGTTGTGTGTTTTCCAAAAAGAGGCTGCTAAATCATGGTTGTGTGTGTGTGTGTGTGTGTGTATATATATTTATATATACATACATGCATATATTGAGGTTTCCTATTAAGATAAGTGGGATGAATAAATCAGTTATTATTATATTAATGGAAAGCCTTATTTTTTCCCATTACCTGAACAGAAAATTCTAAGCATAACCCGTAGTTCCCAGATTATATTATAGTGGGTCTGCTCATATGTTACATCTAAACACAGATCCTGTAAATGTCTAAGGTGTTCCTGATGTGGTGTACAGATAATAAATGAAAACCTGTGTTTGGCAGTTCATTCAGTTCTTAATGCTGGTTTCGGTCAGTGTGAACCTGAAGTAACTGCCCTTTCATCCCTGGAGTCCTTCTCCATACCGCTTTGCTAATGGATGACGTGAAATGAATCAGAGAGAGTAAATATACTAATGAAACGCACACACTGTTGCTATGGCGCTCAAGGCTCTTCAGAAAAAAAAGAGAGAGAGAGAGAGAGAGAGAAAGTAAGCAGAAAGTGGCCGTATCATGGATGAAAGAAAATAATGAATACTTCAACAGAAAATAAATGAAGACTAATGAAATATATTTCATATACAGTTTCAAATTAAATTAAATTAAAGCTTTAAAGACTAATGATCTCTAACTTCTCCCCATTTTTGTTGTATAAATTTGCACAGATTTGAGTTTGCTTTAACATAGTAGGAGAGAAACCTGCTACCAGATAACTATAAAAGATTCTTGGTTATTCTAAGATTCATGGTAAACTATTTAAAATAGGCAGAGACAGTAATTGATAGTTTTGTATAGTTTGCTATTATGTTTGATGCATGGTATTAAAAACTGCAGTAAAGGTCTAGAGTTTTGTATGACAATTCCTGCAAAAATCAGATTTTTCTTGTTTACTTTTTATGTATTTATTTTTAATAATTTATTTCACTTTTTGAAATCTGTCTTCTGTTTAAAAGTTAAACAGAATTTATTACACTGCCTTCAACAATACTGTTATTAACCACTTCCTTGAAGGAGCACTTTCACAGGCTTTGTTCTCGATCTTAAAATAAAAGTCAGCTGTCATTCTCCACACATCTTGAGTCTGTATTGTATGAGACTATGCTTGACAGTAAGGAGAAGTGGTTTGACAGGCCCGAGCAGGTGTAGTGTCTGTAACCGCACCTCCCTCTATAACAAAGCCAGTAGCATTAGCATTGTGCTATCGGCTCCCTAGAGATGACGCTATCGGTTTACACTGATTCAATCAAACAACAGACTGGAAATATCTGGGTCTTTCCTACTGTAGTGCAGACTAGTGGGTAGTATAAACAGGTTAGAAATAGGTTTGCAAATAGTTTTGAGTATTTATTTGTACTTTTTTTTTATTGTGTCAAGGTTCAAAATATGGTGTAAAAGCAGATATTCTTTTTTTAGGACAGGACATTTTTATTGGTTTTGAGGGCGTTTCCACAAAGCCATGGTTTCCAGTGGCCTGTTTGAAACAATTTTCAGGCAAAATCTATGTGTTGCAACATGTGCTGTAAATATACTCATTTGAATTATTGACATATGGCTCTGTGTGGGTGTAGACCGAAGGTGAGATGAACTGGAAGGTGCAGTGTTTGCGCAACAAATGTTTCCCTATGTTAAATATTAATTGCTGATGTAATCTGACATAATCATAACTTGATGGCATGCTGTTATGTAAACTTGCCTGGACTATATGTAGTGTTTTATTCACTTCTCTGACATATTGTACTGTTGAAACAGTCTTTTGTAATAATAATAATTTCATTGTTGTTCTTTTATAATTATTGATATTTATAACAAATTATACATAACTACCAGTACATATCATATGTTTTTATTGTTGTAGTCTAAGGATGATGTACTTATTGTGTCAAAGCACAAATAAAACAATTATTGAAAATCATTTTAAAGGGATAGTTCACCCAATATTAAAGAAAACTCTGTCATTTACTCATCCTCAAATTGTTCTAAACCTGTATTAGTTTCTTTGTTCTTTTGAACACAAAAAAGAGTTTTGGTAACCAAACAGTTGCTGGTCCCCATTGACTTCCATAGTATGGAAAAAAATTAATAAATGAAGACAGAATTTTTATTTTTGGGTTAACTGTCTCTTTTTAGTTTACTGCATGTATTTTTCATATCGATTATCAGACTGTTAAACCTAAAATAACCTGTATCTGTCATAAAAAGAAAGTTCTGGTCTATCTCTAGTTTGTACTAAGTCATTTTACTATAAGTTTTATTTTTCATATAGCTTTCCAATGAAAAGAAACCAGGAAATGTATGTGGCGCTTCTTGTTGGCACACGTGTACTGAGACCGAGGCACAGATGTTCACTCTATTCTGTTAAGAATAGAATCTCAACAGCAGGTTTTGCAGTCTAATCTGTGAAAACCAGTAAAAGCGGGCTGATTGACATCACATTCATTCAACTGATTGCTCCAGAAAGTGCCTGCGCAGTCCTTTTAAAGTAATGAACGTATGCATTTCCCTTCAATCATTACTTGAGCCGGGTAGCTGAATTTGTTTCGCTGTCCATACAAACTGCTGAGGGGTGGGAAGCAGTGTGGAATGTGTAGACATTTTTGCTAGTCAAGCACTTATTCAGAAAGCAAGGAATTGAAAACATCTTGGTGTTGTCACAGTGGAATTTCATCAGGAGAGTTGTACCTTTCACAAAAGCATGTGACATTTCTTTCTCTGTGTATGCTGTTTTGAGGTCATGAAGAACACAATGTACTTTCATACACTGAGCTATAGTTTAAACCAACTGTTTCTTGGGGCTCAGCTCACTGAGAAGGACTTCTTTTGACATAAAATACTCAGGCCGTGACGGTTAAGGACACTCGTACAGAAAGAGAAGGCTGTTATGCTTGACTCATCAAACTTGATATACAGTCACAAAGCAAGCAAGTTGTAGCAACAACCAAATTCTTTTATACTGGCCTTGACTAAGACTACACAAGATTATTTCTCAAACCTTGAGAACCTGGTCATTTGATTTATATAATATAAGATAATTATAATGATTTTATTTATTGTGTGATTTTGAAATGGTTCTACATTTAAGTAGTTTATTTCTAAATAATTTAAGTATAAAATAATTGACATGTTTTCTGTGTGACAATTGCCTTGTCCAAATACCCACACTTGCGGTCTTGGCCACTTAAGAGCTCGTGCATGCGACAGGAATTAAGTGCGCAAGACTGTCCCATGTCTTAAAAATGCCCAAGTGCAGTGCCCTTAATGCACACTAAACCAACACTATCTTGAATACCGCTTCTGAGCAGTATTCGGGGCTAAGCGTATCCCATCATGCATTATGTTCGGGAACTCACATGCCCCAAAATCGCGAGATGTCAAAGAAAACATTCGACTGTATGTTAAATTAATTATATAATACATATAATTTGGTAGTAAAATATAATGTGTTGCTCATTTTATTGATGCAAAGATGAGTGGGCTATGTGTATTTTGTACAACATTTGCAACTGCTTTTTATCACTCAAAGAAGCACCACAATAGTGTCTTCTGTTAGTTACATAGCAACCACTGAACAGACATTTAGAAGTGTATTTTAAAATGCAGAGTATTGAAAATAATAATAAAATTAAAAAAAGAAGCTGTAAACACTTGCATTTTTTGCAAGACTATTAGTGTGTCCCATCGGGTAATCAAAAGTTCTACACACACTTGTGGTCTTCACGCCCACTTGAACACTTGGGCCAAATACAGGAAATGCGTCATGTACGTAGACAAGTGGTTAAGTGCAAAGACCGCAAGTGTGGGTATTTGGACAAGGCTATAGTTCACATGTTTTAAGCACATTGTGTTAGTGAATGAGTTAGTCAATGACTCCAATGTGACAGGGCTTTCTGAACTTAAGTCAATGACAAACATGAGGAAGACAACAGTGCCGGTAAAGTGGATTATGAAACAATGTGTAAAAATTGAATTATTGCTATTAATAGGAAGTAGGAATTTGAGCGATGAGCTGTCTGTCATACTTGTAATACAATGCTATTCATGTGTGACGGGGAGGATACTCTAAATGGAAACCAGCTGATTGTGACACAGAAGTTTCTGGAAAATCTTCCTTGATTCATGCTCCTCTTTTGCTTTATCTTTCTTATTGCAGTGTGACATACTGCCAGTTCCTCCTTATTTCTTGATCAATAACCTTTTTTAAGTCATGGGAGTGTTTATGTGACTTTATTCTTTATCTGATGGTATGCAATGTAAGGTTTATCGGAAAATAGATGCAATCACCCCAGTTCTTTCTACTGTCTTTTTTTAACTATTATATTACAAGTATTGAATTAAGCAATATGGTATGTGTTACTGCTTTTTATAACAAGTTAACAGAAGTTAAGTGACTTTTCTTTTTTTTCCACCTCCGGTGTACAAGGGTTTTTTGAGTCAACAATACCACAAATAATAAAAAAAAAAAAGCCATTTGTTGAAGAACTTCTACAATTTTAATTGGTGCAGCTAAAATATTTAAGTCAATCAGTTGAGATTTAGATGGCAGTATTTGAATAGCAAATTCCTGTTTCTTGCAGTTGAAATGCACAGTGACTTTATCTGGTCTTTTTTTGCCTCGTACATTTCAGATGGTAAACAGAAGTGCGCTAATGGCAGTGTTGCGAACGAAACAGCCAACTGCATCAATGTAAACTGCACAGGTAAGTCCTGTCCCACAATCTCAAGCTCCTTTATATAATAACTAAAATAATGTTTGGTTGTAGCATTCATTAACTGCAAAAAATAAGCTATTATTAGGGTCACTAGCTATGAATGTTCTGTGACTTGACCAATTGTATGTTTGGATGATGACTGTTTTCTCTGGACTACATACAGAGCCAACACTGCCCACCACAGTGAGCCCCACCACCACAAACACTACCAATGGTACGGCCTTCCAGACTCACCTCATTTGCATTCATACACACCTCAGAACACATACCTACCTAATTCATAGCCCAATGTCTCTTTCATTCAGAGCACATTTAAAAACAATATTGTTTGACCGTACAATATAAATAAAGAGCCATAAACAATAATGAATAGAAAAAGTAAACAATAAAATCAACAAATTTAAAATAAATAAATAGATTAATAAAAATGTAGCCCACTTACATCTCAATGATTCAAGTCCCTTACACACTATTAAAGAAGCTATGATACCTTCTTTGTTACATGCTAATATAGATATACAGACCTAAACAAACACTCACACAGAACATTTTATCACGTGTATTCGCTTAGAACCAGTCTCACAATGAATTTAAAAAGGAATTAAAAAAGAAAATACACCCACATCACTTTATAACACAGAGCAGTTTGTAAAATGTGATGTATTGGTATTTTTGAAATACAAGAATGAATCTGAACAGCACTTTTTTCTGTTTAGCTACCACGATAACCACTCCCATGGTAATCACCTTTACTTCAGTTGCTCCGACTAACGAGACGGCCACAAGTAAGTACTGCTCTCTCTGATGTCTGCATCTCTTAGAGAGTGAAACACTTCTTCACCCTGTTAGGTTTGACTGAAAATGTGTTTTTTCCACAGACAGCACAACATCGTCACCTACAACTTCTCCATCTAAGACGTCCACATTCGACGCTGCCAGTTTCATCGGGGGAATTGTGTTAGTCCTTGGCCTTCAAGCTGTCATCTTTTTCCTTTACAAGTTCTGCAAATCCAAGGATCGCAACTACCACACCCTGTAACACTCTGCTACCTGGAGGCACCACAAAACCTACACTCCGACCCCAAAAGAGAGAGAGACACATACACACAAATTCTATGATATTTCTTAAACACTCTTGTGATTCCCCCATGTTTAGCCTCATAATTGACATTTGATGCCTGTGGTTGGAGCTTTATATTTCATTTATGTTAGAGCTCTCACAAGCACTCAAGTTTATTAACACAAATTCACACAACACAGAGGAGTGCCCCAAGTTTGTTCGAGCGTTGGAATTATGGGGTATGCAAAATGTGTCCTGCTACTTTCAAGAACAACCACAACTTTCCAAATTAAGTCATGTCTGTTACTGTTTAAATTATTTCATCTTTGATGAAAAAACAGTGATTTTGTCTCTTCAATATCATGGGCTTTCCCCTGAAAGGCACATGACGTGGAATCTTCTCATCATGCCTGTGGCAATACTTCCCCATATCCAGTGTTAATTTCACGATGGTCAGGTATCTTCACTAGAACAGTGTTTTATACAGTTGTCCTGACTGGTTCTTTGTATTCTACCCAGTCCTTCATCATCATCACCAAGTGCAAAAATAATATCTGTATAGTTCAGGAGTGAATGAACTTTTTTTTTTTTTCCCCTTCACATCGTCTTTTGGTTTGTGTCCGTCTGTGTGGTGGTGTTTGTTTTTACAACCCTTTATTTGCCCATTGCTCTCATTCATACCAACCAAGAGAGCCAAAGTGTTTGTAATAAATTACATTCCCCAGCTTAGTCCCTCATTGTTATCTACAGTTAGAGAACCAGTAGACATCAGTTATCAAAACTAGTTAAACCTGGCATCTCGCTCCCTTTTTCCCCCAATTAGACAGTGGAGTGCTAGATAATATCAGAGATGCATTATACACCCTTAGTTAACCTCCCATGACCTCATTGGGGATCATTGTGGGGGACTTACCAGCGTATCGGCCATTTTAAGTTGTACTTTTTGGAGTTTATGGGGATTTAGTAGAGGCTCAGCAAATCCAGTTCTACTTAACAGCTAAAATGAGTCTTTATTAGAATTATAAGATTCTGACGGACATGCGAACGGAACGAGGCACTATGTGAGGGGCAGAGTATCGAGGATCCCTTTCAGAATGATTGACAGTTGAGTCAAAGTGCCTTTAGGTGGAGGCAGTGGCTTGCTGCCTTAAAAGTGAGCCTTAAAAGTGTGAATGCGTTCGTTGCGGGCTGCCGCTCTGTGTTAGTGTGTCTGCCTGTATGTCGGTGTGTTTGTAGACACGCATGCGTGCTTGTATCAATGAAGTAGATCTAGTGTCTGCCAGCTGGACTGATCGCTATATTATACAGAGTAGATAATTAAAGGTTAATTCATTTGTTTGCGGATTATGGATTAATGTCATGTTTCCCAAAAGCTTCTCCCAGTTCTCAAGGGCCATTTCTTGCTAGCACAAAGATATCAGATTCTAGCATTGCCATTCAAAAGCAGATTGATATTTGTATATCTGAACTCTTTGACCATAAACTGAAATCAGTATAATTTTATATTAGGCAATGAAATGTCTTAAACTGAGGTGTTTAAAACGGGCTTGTACACAGAGCCTGTTTTTTTTTTGTTTTTTTGAAGGAGCTTTTGTGTTAAATACCCTTAAAGAGAACTGAAATGTGCCCTAGAAAAGTGCATTCAGGATATGTTTTGTATTCATCAGCAGATTTTGATGGAGACTTAGAATAGAGCTGTGTCAGACTCATAATTTAATGCTTGGGTTTGATTTCTTGAATATAATTGAGTAGATTTGTTTCAAATTCAGAATTGACCTAGACTATGCCTAATTCATGCCTTGTTCAGCATATTATGTTTAGTACTCTGTTCATAAATGAATTTGTCTGGCTAGTGCGCTGGTACGTGTATAGGCCGAGGGCCTGTATTTTTTTTTTTTTCCATTCCTCTATTATAAAATTTGAAATGTAATAATCTCGATTAGCTTGCTGCTAATAACTTCCTCTGTGAGTCGTAATGTCGTTGGCTTAGGAAGTGATTCATATTATTTGGGTTGCAAATTTTGTAATGGCTGAAATGAATAGATTTGTTTTGATGCGTGCTTTAGTTTCATCTGCTTCCCTGACATCCCAGTGTCGAAATGTTCAGTTGCCAGCATTGTGTTAACTGCATGTTTCTCAAAAGATGACTGTTAAGGCCTCACTCTTTATTGAACCACTCTAACTGCTTGTGCATTGTTATATCACGGTGCTTAAATGCCAAAGGTGTCTATTTTAGCATGAGTCACTAAAAAGCTGCTATAATGCTCCACAAGCTTCATCTTGCCCATAGTGTAGTCAGATAAAATCCATCTGTTTGCCATTTCACTTCAGCTTTGCCAAATTAAAAACACTGTAGAAAAGTTCAGACTGCACAGTGTTTCGATTTTGTAATTTCTTTTAATAATTAACATAAATACACAATTATACAACTCATCACAATATTGTCTGTATAGCATCAGGCTACATCCAAAGATCCCAATTAGTTGCAAATGGATTTTAGCTGCGCATGCAAAGGGCTGTAATGGACATGTTACATGTTGGATTTAAAGGGATAGTACACACAAAAATGACAATTCTGTCAATTTTTCACCTTCACATCATTCCAAACGTGTGCATTTCTTTCTTCAGTAGAATACAAAAGGATGTTTTTTTTTTGTTTTTTGTGTCATTGTATAGACAAAACACTTAAAAGATTCTTCAGAATATATTGTGTTCACCAAACAATACAGTCATACAGATTTGGAATTACATGAGGGTGAGAAAATGACAATTTTCATTTTCGGGGTGAACTATCCATTTTTACTTCCAGATTAAGAGCTCAGTGAAGGATGCTAATGTTCATAGTTAAACAACTCAAAATCCTCTCACACACTCAGAGAATTTAACCTAACTTTAATTAGTCTGTGGCCTTGTTTTCTTGTGCCATTATGTTTGTTTGTGTGCGTGCATCAGATTTCCATAGAAACAGCCATAATGCCATATTTTGCCATCGCTCCCTGAGCTAGTGTTGCATTCCTTTCTGCACCTTTTGAAGAAAAAGTGCCTTAATTATTTGATTAAATGAAGATATTGATATGTCATGAAGACTTGTATTCAAAGGGATTTTGGGCGTTTCAGAGTGAAGGTTTGGTTTATTGTAGTTGTGAGTGGTTAATGAGAGGAACATGGAGTATTGCATCTTGCTTGCGCCAACATTTAGTTATCTAATTACAAAAAGTTAATAATGTTTTGTTTTTTTTAAATAAGTGTAATTACCTTTGGCCTATTGTCCAGTGGTGCATTTTTTTAAATTGCTTCTCTTAAAACTGCACACGCTCTTGTCGACTACTGTTGCGTCTGTGTCCAGACAGTCTGCCTTAATAGTTTTATGCTCTGTTATGTTGGTTTTATTTCTCTGGAACTCAGATATCTTTCTTTTGTTCTTGTGTTTTCCCTAGTTTCAGATCTGCATTCGCAATTAGGTTGAAAATGTGATCAATTAATTAAAGTTTGAGTATTGTAAAACGGTTGTGGTTGTTGTGTTTTATGTTGGCTTTTTCTTTAAGAGCTTTTACAGTGGCATATGTTTACAGATTGCCACTATGAAGATCCGCTCTCAAGAGTAAAATAAATCAAATTAATTGCGATTTTTGTATCTCCCGATGCACCATTAAATCTTCCAACTGTGACTGTTTATTTTTATAATTTTGACTTTATATCTCACAACATGACTTTTTATTTAATTTAAACTTTATCCCTTTTTTTTTCTTTTTTCTTGAGTCTGAGGTGGAAATGGGCTTCATAGATCAGTTTGCAAAATATAACGATTGTTTTTTCGGTTCGTAAAGATGTTTTTGGTATATATCTAAAACTGAATAAGATCTCATGCAGTTGTAGTTTTGTTGTAGCAGGCCAAAATATGTTATTAAAGGTTTACATATATCACTGGATTTATATATTACCTTTCTAGAACCCAAGGTCACTTACACAGCATAGTAAACAAATAGGAATTCAGCTTAAAGAGCGATTACAGAAAACTGATTAATGACTAAGATAAAAATGGACAAAGCAAATGCAGTGTGACAAGAATCCAAAACAATCTGAATATTTCAGACCTGTTTCCCATGGATGATCATCTAAATTCAGGGAATAACAATCACACCAGCACCAGAAGACCTTAGAGAACAGACAAGGGAACATGGGGTGGAGTAGCTCTGATATTATTTAAAATAAGAAGCCGTAAGATAATTAAGTTTACAACAAAAGTCCAGTGAGGATTCTCATTAAATCCCTGGACTATGTTTAATCTATTTCAATGTAACTGTGTCCTAGAAAACAGTCCTTAAACCACACTTTGTAATGTTTAACAGGATATGCGCTCACCCTGAGGGTCAGCTTCATTCCTGCTTAGTCTGCGTTAAATCCTCAAATGTCTTCTCTGGACAGGATGTACATGTATTGTGATTCAATGTTTTCCCCATATCACATACTACTGAAAAAGATGACCACAAGGGTGCATAATGTGCTCAGTAACAACCAGTCAAAAATTTACATAACACGCAGATGACATCATCTTGCCAGAATCAAGGATTGTGATCACCAAGAATCAACAATATTGCTGTGTCTGTTTGCCAGTGTTTCCTGTATTCAAATGAGTTTATGCAATACTGATTTAATCTGTACTGTGTCACAGAGCGTAATCCAATAAAACCGTCGGAACAAAACAGAGTCCCATCTTTTCTGGTTACACCTAGAAAGCTTTTGTTCCCCGTTTTATAGATCTGCTCTTTTCTTTTATATTTTTTTAGTAGGTGTAAAGCATGGTTGTAATAAGATCAGATGCCGGACAATGGGATCATTTTGTTGTGGAAACAGTGGAGGAAACAATGTGTCAGCTGATTGTAAATCTCATAAGCAAGAAACCACACAAAAGCTGAGGCTGCAAGGATGCTCGTTTTTCCCTTGTGACCATCACTACCTTTCCTGGTGTCCAGGGTTGGACTTAATTTTATCCATCGGAAATTAATTGGATTGTGTAAAGTGATCTGAGATCAGCTTACTAATAAACTGCAGATTAAAAAGGCAAGTTGGTCTGCACTTTAAAACATACATAGATATTTTATTTACAAGTTATTATTCAAACAAAAAATATGAAAAATAAAAAAAATCAATTAAGCTCATTGAAAGTTATAAAGGCTTTCTGAATTTAGACGCAGATGAATCAGTGTTTTGTGATCTTCCTGAGGGCGTTGTTCCAGTGTCCTCCTGAACTGCAGTGACTCTTCTAAGCCCCGGATGTGTGTTGCAGGATAATGTAACTATGTCTCCCATGTGATGTCCTGTCTGCGGAGACTAGAGCACAGTTTCTGTGTCTCTCTGAGGAGCTTCAGGGTCTCATGACTGCTCCTGATCTGTTTCTGTCCCGTGCTGGGTGAGGCTTTGACAGGGGATGGTGGCAATGGTTGTACCCCACTCTGTGCCCTGGTTTTGCCCTCTACACTGGTGGCCCAATGTGGCTTCTGCTGCTTCTGCTTGGGGCTACAGGATGGCTGGGAGAGTTTCTGAACCTATAGGAGTAATAACATACATTTGGAAGCAGTTCAGCTTGATATTTATCAGTAGCTGCATTTCCATTACCCTTCAAACTGTGCAAATTGAAATTGTGAATTAAAAATATGCCCAATGGAAATTCCGCAAGAACTCACATATATTGCAAAAAAACTATATATTGTTAAGCTTGCATGAGGTGGTTTTTCAGGAAATTCGAAAAAGGAATATTTCGCAAAACTCTAATGGAAATGGATTTACAGGTCACCTGGCGTAAGTAAAAGTATGATTTGACAGAAGAAGAGACAATTCTTTATTAAACTCATAAAACAAAAGAATTATGTGAATACTGGATTCTAAACAACAGGAAAAAAAAACTATTTATCAAGACCTCAAAGCAGATAGGAGGGAGAAACACCCAGAAACAACTCATACGTGGCCGCTCCCAAGTATAAGAGGTTTTCCCTGCCATTAATGCTTGGATAACACGCCTACATCTCCTTCGATTAAAAATAATGGCTAGTCCAGTGGCTGTGATATACTTATACCTACTAACATCCGTTGTCATGATTTTTAGAATGACTTGTCGCGAGAGGAAAAAATGGTGTTTTAGTCACATAACGTCAGTTAATGGAAACGCCGTCATTTCGCAATAGTTTTTTACAGACAAAAAACAATATTTAAGGACACAAAAGTGGATACAGGCAGCCGATTACCTTCCCCTCCAATGTATTTCTTATAGTAATATGACCCCTTGTGCTCTGTCTCACTGCCTGTTTCCACTTTTGTGTCCTTAAACATTGTTTTTTTGGGGTCGACAGCTTATAAAAACTTAGTTCTGGGTTTTTTTATAGCTTATTTGCTGTACACCATGTCACATAGCAGCTTTTAGACATTGTTCTGTTTTTTTTTTATAAGCCAGAAATGAGGAGGAGGCAGCCTCATGCTATACAAAGTCAATGGAGACTGTTGGATTGTTTTCCTCCCTGGTGGGCGTGGTTTTCAGATTATACTAAATGCGCTCTGTCTCTATTGTGTAACGTGAGAAGAACAGCGATCCGACGACTATGAAAATCAGGAATCACTGTCCAATAGAATGTTTTTATTTAAATACTGCTGAATGTGTAATGTGCTACTATAATAGAGGGTATGCACGTGACGTCACCGTCGACCGTTATTACTGCAGTTACACCCACTGAGTGGCAAAAAGACTGAGTGGCAGCATTGGTTTTCGGCGTGAATGCCGCGAAAAACACACAAAACTCATCCCAAATGGGAAAGAGTTTTGTGATTGACTGTACAAATAGATTTGAGACAAAGTCTGAGGTATATATTTAAAGACTGCCGAAAGCTACAGAAATAAATAAGCAAATGGATCACTGCAATTCACAGAAACACCTGGACTCCAGGCAGAGAAACATGGATTTGCAGTTATCATTTTGTCAAAACGTTGGATTTTGAGGTAAAATCATATCGTATATATTGTATTGTTATATATTGTGATGACAACTCATCAATTAAATATTTTCCATCTTATATTCTGCATAATTGGGTGTTTTTAAATAAACACTGACAAAAACTATACAAGTTTTAGGGCTTGACAATATGATGATATATATAACATTGATTTAAGTGATTATTCAGATTTAAACCTACCTATATTGTATTTATATAAAGCGTTCACAGGCCGATTTGCTTTATGTATTTCCCCAGCGTCAAAATCAGGCACATATAAATGTCAGGAAACACGATTCCTGGCTGCATGTCAATATCCATGGATTAGGTTTATTTGACATGTTATAAGGAACACTTTCGAGCCCAACCTTTAGTGTATTCGTTTGTTTTACTCACGTTTTCGCAGTTTCCCCTATTAAATCCAGTCATGCAGCAGGTTTTTTTACCACTCAGTCTGGCTGAGGGAGCGCGTTACGGCGGGAAAGTGACGTCAATGCATACCCTCTATTGGTAAAAAAAAAAAAAAANTAGACTCACTGTTTGCTGATGTTTGCGTAGTTTGGAGATTTGAGCCGCTTTCTCCTCCATTCTCTTGACCAGACAGTCCAGCTCTCGCTCCAGATCGTCACGAAGCTCTCGTTTAGTAGTCTCATCTATCTGCTTGACCAGCTCCTGGTGTTCACTGTCTCACACACACACACAAACAATATTTAAATTCTGTCCTACTCTCCCTTCCAACACATTTCAAAAGCTAATCTTGATCTGTTCATGGTCAGGATGGTGTTACTCACAAGCTCATCTGACCCAGTTCATCCTGAAGGGCGAGCAGAAGTTCAGAGAGGCTGCCCATTGCGGAAGCCGCCTTGCTGGGGGAGGACGAAGGCCTGCGATGGATCCGCTGGTTCTGAGGACATGACTTCTGCAGAGCGCTCACTCTCTCACACAGTCGTGGGTTTCTGTGCTTCATCATATGCAACACACTCTGAACATTGGCATTGACTGAGTGGCTGGGACTGGTTGACTGAGAGAGAGAAAATTAACATTAATTACCAGTCTTCAGTGTCACGTGATCCTTCAGAAATCCTTCTAATATGGTGAATTGCTGCTCAAGAAACATTTCTTATTATCAATGTTGAAAACAGTTTTGTTGAAAACAGTTTTGTGGAAACCGTGATTCATTATTTTCAAGATTCCTTAATGAAAGTATATATATATTTTTTAAATAGAAATCTTTTGTAACATTATATTATAGATGTCTTTATTGTCACTTTTGATTAATTGAAAGCATCCTTGATGAAAATGACTTAATTTCTTTCAAAGAATAAAAAGTAAAAACACCTTACTGACCCCAAACCTTTGAACAGTCATGTATTTCTCTATATCTCTATATATTTGCATTTTCATCAGTAAATTTAGACGTTTTGGATTCCACTGTTGTGTCAGGGTAAGGTAATACTCACTGTTCCAGCCACAAATGGGAGGCGTTTAGCTTTAGGAGTGGTGGCTGTTTCCACCTTCACTGAAGGGGACTTCTGACATAATATGAAAGAAAAAACACCACCATTAAAACCACTCATTAAGAATACATTGAGAGTATTCTGTTCTGTAAATATACTGCCACCTAGTGCTCACAATACATTACTGCAGAGCAATTTTTTTTTACCTTGCAAGAGGCCTTGCCTTTCTTTTTCTTGCCTTTATTAAGTTGAGTCGCAACAGAAAGGGAGAGGAGATTGTTTTCAAGCTCTCGCTCCAACTGATGAAAGTCAAAGAGATGAAATGAAAGCTTTTTTAATGATAGATGTTTTAGGGAAAAGTTGGCATGATTCATAAATCTATTTTTTGAGAATGTTTACATGTGTTTTTTGTTTTACCTTCTCTGCTTTCTCCTGCACAAGTTTGCGTTCATGTTCCTCCTCTAAAAGTTTCTGTTCTAAGAGCTCAATTTTCCTCTGTAAAATACAGTAAAAACAGTAATATTGCACAAATATTATAACAAATTAAAAGTTTTATATTTGAATACATTTTAAAATGTAATTTATTCCTTTGATGGCAAAGCTGAATTTTCAGTCTTCAGTGTCACATGATCCTTCAGAAATCATTCTAATATGATGATTTGGTGCTGAGGTAACATTTCTTATTATTATCAATATTGAAAACAGTTGTGCTGCTTAAAATGTTTGTGGAAATGGTGAAACTTTTTTTCTGGATTCTTTGATTAAAAGAAGGTTCAATGAACAGCATTTATTTGCATTCAATTTATTAAAGCATTTATTAAATAGAAATCTTTTGTAACAATATAAATGTCTTCACTGTCACTTTTGATCAATTTAATGTCTCATTGATTAATAAAAGTATTAATTTCTTATTAATAAAAAAATATTTTTTAAATCACAAATGTTTCACAAAATGTTAAGCAGCAAAAACTTGTTTTCAACATTGATAATATTATTAATAATAAATGTTTCTTTAGCAGCAAATCAGCATATTAGAATGATTTCTGAAGGATCATGTGACACTGAAGAATGGAGTAATGATCCAATCGTCATCACAGGAATAAATTACATTTTTAATTTATTAAAATAGAAAACTATTATTTCAAATTGTAATAATATTTCACATTATTACTGTTTTTACTGCATTGTTAATTAAATAAATGTAGCCTCAGTGAGCATGAGAGATGTATTTTTATCATTATATCATGAATGTAATAATATATATATATATGTGTGTGTGCGTACCTCAGCCACAGACTGTGTACTAGTGAGTCTGAGATACTCCTTTTCCAGTCTTTCCAATTTATTGAGCTGTGCCTGCATTTGTGGGTCTGTATGTTTGCTCTCCTTGCAAAGAGAGTCCTACAGACCAATTAGAGTTGAGAAAAAGAAAAAAAGAGAGAGATAAAGAGGGGCATTGAAAGATTCTTAAGTTGTACTCAAAATGTATTTTTCAGATGAGAACTGTCTGGCTGCTCACCTGTCTGTCTGTGTGAGTGATTCTCTCTCTCTCTGCACACTCCACCATTTTCCTCATATAGTCGAGCTGTTTTTCCAGCAGAGAGCAACGTGTTTCTGCAGAATTAACTTTTGAAACCAGCTCTAAAAAAAAAAGGAACAGAGACTTAGTAAATACTAATTTTGTATTTGACTTTCCAAAAACTTTGAGAATAGATGAATAACTGCTGTTCAACACTTTCGGTTACCTTTCCTCTGTGT
Organism: Anabarilius grahami; assembly: GCA_003731715.1. Classification (NCBI taxonomy): domain Eukaryota; kingdom Metazoa; phylum Chordata; class Actinopteri; order Cypriniformes; family Xenocyprididae; genus Anabarilius; species Anabarilius grahami. Next base: position 14,298,999 of record RJVU01048406.1, on the reverse strand, counting down.
GGAGTGATTCTCTTGTGTGTTGTTCTCTGGTTCTTTCTTTGCAATAGCATCTACCTGGTGTCGAGCAGCATGAGAGAACTGTTGGATGTTCCTCTCTGCTTGAACTCTCTCCAGCTCCAAGCGTCGCATCTTCTCCTGCAGTGTTTTCAGGGCTGCTATCACTGCTTCTCAAATGCAGGAAATGTTGTTTGGAAACTTGTATATTTGGTCTTAAATATCTGGATACAGCAACTCAATTTACCTCTACTTCCGGCATCAGGTACTCTTTGATAAAGCTGTGGGCTGATGTCCTGTACACCTGAGCTCTTTCTGTCCCGTGGATCTGTGACTGTGTTCATGTACAGGGGCCTTGACAGCGTCTCTGGAGGCTGGTAATAACTGCCAACATAACTCTGTTTAGATGGGGAGTCCAGGTTTAAACTCTGAAATTCGTAAATAATTAGAAGATTAGCAAAAAGCAAACACTTTGTGAAAAGATAATAATACAGATAGCTACACTGAGTCTTAAAAAATCATTCCCAAAATAGCATGTTAGCCACACTGTTGTATAAACTGATATATAGTACAGTCAAATTAAATAAATGCCCTGGATAAATAGTTTAATGGCTGTGTCAAAGCCTAAAGAGCTGTAATCTAGGCTGTATAAATGCGTAACGAACTCGAAACTGCTGCTCAATACAAAAATAAGCTAATGAGGCTAACGACTGTGAAACGTCAACGTAAATATCGCTAAGAATAATAACAACCTCAATAAGACAACTTAGCATAAAGTATATATACCTGATCTCCTAAGTGGTCCATTATGAATCAGTTTCTTCGTTTATTCACATAAGAATGAATGATGTATTCATCTAGGTACATATGAATTAGCTGTGAGCGTCACCACTTTAACGTAACAGCTGTAGCCGACAGCGCCGCCCAGTTTCAAATTTCCCTCTTCTTTTACCGCCTTCAGTGGTTCCCTCATGCACACAATGACCACAGCTTCTACATTCAAGACAAATACCGTTGTTAAAAAACAAAACGATAGATAGATAGATAGATAGATAGATAGATAGATAGATAGATAGATAGATAGATAGATAGATAGATAGATAGATAGATAGATAGATAGATAGATTTGACAATATGCTGGAATTTTACAGGCTCAGACACAACTTCGGGGCTTAGGTTATAACATTTAAAAAAATAAATTCACAAATGGACACAGGAGTGCATTGCTTATACAATAGGCTAGGCGTAATGAAATAGTCACATCTAATCTGTTTTTTAGAGATTAGTTAACATATTTTCATTGAATAAGATATATGAATATCTGGTGAAAGCTTTGCATTAATCAAGGGTTTTGAGATAAACAAGTGGTGGCGGGGCCCCTGCAGTTACCGATGTTTTTATGTGGAATTTGGTATTTGTAGTTCTATGTTGCATTTGCGCCACCATGAGAACGTTAAGATTAACGAGCGTCTGAACTACAATTCCCGTTTTATTTGAACTGGGAGGCGCGGCCTGACAGGAACGCCTTTGGTGAGTATGTCTCCGCCCATTAGTTTTTTTCTAGACCACTATTGGACTGTTGTACCTGTCAATCAATTGTTAACTCAAGCCCTGTGCAAAGGACTGAAATCGACCGAGAAGCTAGAGCGCAGGAAGGTCTCATTCAACGGCAGCAGGGACGACTAGAGAGAATGTGAATTTAGTAAGTATTTTCGTCTGACATGTTCTGCACAAATATAAATACAACGCGCTTAATAATTACTAACCACACTTGCGGTTTTATTAATTGTGTAGCCTTATATATTTGGAAGTTGCTGAATAACTGAACTTGATTGAACGTCATTCAGCGTTTTTTTTTGTTTTTTTTTACAGTGTTTACTGTATTATACTCTGTGTATTTTTTTTGTTGGATAATTATATCTATGGATAATTATTTGCCAAGACATTTGAAATTGTGTCAGTCCTTCTGTTTAAAGAACAGAAAACACACACACACACACAAACATTACAACTTTTGTTTAATTCACCACATTATATACACACAATGCCTGCTAAGACATGCCCACGCATTTGCAAGTCTGTATATATTAGCAAAATATGGAAAATTTTTAGAGGGATTTGCAGAATTCCTTTACCAGCTTTGGATTGTTTTGACCATATAAATAATTACCACACCTTTTTTTTGTCTTATGCATGGCTCAGTCTGTCAGGTGTATATAACTGAAGAATAGTAGACTGTTACAGAGATGGATGTGAGAGACTCTGCGGGAAGGTGGGATGCTCTGGGCAGTAGAGACTCGAGCTCCAGAAATGCAGCGATGGAGCTCATTCACCAGGAGGTGATGAAGAGAATAGAGAACATCGGGCCAATACCGGACCCACAGTCCTCCTCTCCCTCTGTCATGGATGACAGTCTGTCCAGTGATCTCAACTCTCTTCTTGCCCATGTCCTGATGCTCTCCAAAAGGTGTCCTTATGAAGACGTCAGGGAGAAATGCATATGTTTGCTCCAGAGGGTTCAGGTATGTATTATACTAATTATTGAGTTAATAGTTAAGATTATATTAAATATATGTTCAACAATACCATATGCTCTACATATTCTATGCGTCTTCTGAAAAAGAAGAAAACACCCTTGCAAATAATATGTTGATGTATAATTGCATCACATCTGTGCTGAACAACCCCCGTGCATTTATAACGTGCTGTATAAATGATAAGGGTGGAAATTGTTGGAAAGAGAGTCATTTCTTTATCTAAATGAATTTAGAAAAAATATATAATATACAATATTTAAAAAAATATTTAGCTTCAGTTCTGTTGCAGTGTTAATTTAAAATACATATCAGCGATTTAACTTTAATATTTTCAACTAATATGATGACCAGAGTTCCCACGTCATGAAAAACCTGGAATTATCAGTGAATTTTAAAGGTTGACTTGACAAGTCATGGACATTTTGATAGTTAATATAAGTATTTTTGTTTATCCTCAGTTCTAAAGTATTTCTTTTTGCCTGGATAATTACTTATTGTTAGTGTGATTTCTATAAAATGCTTTTTTTGTTTTGCAAATCCTGATCCATTCATCACAAACCACTGGAAAAGTCATGGAAAAATCATGAAAGGGAACCCTCGAAGGACCATTTATTCTTAAAAGGCAGTGTGCGAATAATAAAGAAGTAGGATTTTTGGGTTGGCTCTGCCATTAATAATGTTCCCCTGCGTTCCTATGTTATTTTTCATTTAATTTCACATCATACTAACATTATTATATAAGTCTGTATCTTATAAGTAAAGACTGCAAGAGAACTGAAGCAAGATATTTTGAGATTGCCGATAGGCAAGATATGATGAGGTGAAGTGTAGCAGTTACTATGTTTGTTGTTTACACAAGTATGTGTTTGTTTATACGGGATTGTATGTGCGCCGCAGCTTAAAATAGCTCTGCCCGGGTTAAGTTAGCTAGGGGACCAGGTCATTTCTTACAGTATTTGAGGCCTTTAGTGTCAGAGTTCAGTGGAGGGGTAAAAGAGGATCAGGAACTCGTAGATGATGCTGAAAGGTTTACCAGGGTATGTAAATCCATTTGGCCTATGTCTGTATATTGAATGCTATTTGCTATCACTATTTATTTTTCTTTAATCCTAAAGAGAGAAGGAGAATAAGGGAGAATTTTCCCGAAAGTTTTCCTTCAGAAAAACAGAGAGGAATCTTTTGATGTCAGAATATTAGCATGTAGTTGTTGCAGTTTGCTTTGTTGGTGTTATTTTTTCAGTATCAACAACTTTGGTAATTAACACAGATGTGTGATTAATTAACCCAGAATGTCACTCCACTGTGTCCATGGCAAAAATATGCAAAGACACATACACATGGACACTGATAAAGACTTTAGATCAAGGATATTCTGACTGAATGGTTTTGAGTATGATGATTTTTTTATTATAATGGTCTGTGAGAATCAGTTTGGTTTAATGTATAAGGACAGAATATATGAAATCGTAATTGAAACTCTACTAGTGAAAAAAAAATAGATATAGATATTTCAATCGTGACAACTCTTTGAATAGTTTTAGCCTGTTATTGAATATGACAATGTTAATGTATTTGGTCTTGGTGGACTACATCTGCTATGCTGCTGTTTTTGAGTATTGCTGCAGATCAAGTATGGACTTAATATTGCTAATAGATACACAGACACACTACTGTGAGCATGTAAGATATGCTGCTGCTGCATAAATAGACATACATAAATCCTGTAGCAGATCTAGGCAGGTGGAGCTGGGGGAGGTGGAGGGTTCCAGAGGAGCTCTGATAATGCACTGCAGGATCAACAGAGCTTGTGCCATGCGGTAATGATGTGATTGCTTGCAGATTGCATGTAAAGGACCTGTCAGCCTGTGCCAACTAGAGTTTCATGTCTGATCTATCTATCTATATATATATATATATATAAATGCTTACTGTTCACAAAAAAAAAAAAAAAGTGAATGCATAGTCTCTTCCTATTCTGTTTAAAAAGCCCTCTATTTTAGATGCTTGTTTTGTGTTGTGGTTTGTTACATGACAGGATGTTCCTCCCTTGTTTTGTGTTGACCTTTTGACCTTTTCTGCTTACTGTATCAGCGGTAAGCCGTCTGCTCTGATATCTGGAATTATGGGATTCAAGGGGCTGTGACAAATGAGGCCACAGCAGCAGCAGTGAGAAAAAATAAAATTGACCTTTGATTCAGTGAGCACCACACAGATGCCGGCTGGCATAGACACACTCAGGATGTGACCTCAGAAAGCAGTAATCCTAGAAAAAAATGATTACTGATGTAGCATGGCATCTTCATTGTCATTGTGGATGGTGCAGCCCACTTGCTTGATTATACACTAACAGGATGCATCCTCTGGTTGTGCATCGCATTCGCACCTGAGTGACTTGGGCATTGTTGTGAGAGTGTGTTTATGTATGTGTGCACTAATGCATGTTTCTGCAGTGATAAGCCCTGAGAAGCTGTGGATAGAGAGGCAGATCTAGGTCAGTGTCAGTCCACTTGTTTGAAAGGAGTTTAGAAATTATGTAAGATTTCCTAAGGCCTGTGTTTTGTTCGTTATGGCTCATAGTGTCACGTTTCTTATTCAGATGTGATGCTAGTCGTGAATGAGAAATTCAGTACTCGAGTACTCAACTTTGCAAATGATCTACACAAAGAGGATTTTAAAAATAATATTCATATTTGTGTTCCTATATTTCTTATTTTAATTATCAAGTAAATGTGTTTTGATATTAGATATTATGAAAGAAAGATGCCAGGCCTTCTAGAATAATATTACAATACAGTGTACTTAGGCTGGATTTTTATATTATATAAAATTATATGTTATAAAAAGGTGTAAAGGAGTGTATTTGTTGTCCACCCAGGCTTTGAAAATGATTCCTTCCCTTGGGTCTTAAATTAGCTGTGGGCCTTGTGAGGGTCATGTGGACTGGATGTGTGTGTGTGTGTGGTATGTGTATGGAAGCTGGGTGTCACCATGGCATTTGGCACCAGTTCAGTGAGCTGAGTGCTAGTAATGTTAAGGCTACACTCCTGTGGTGGGTTGCATAAACTGCCTAGACTAAAGTTTTAAGCCTAGACTAGTCTTAAAACTTAGTCGTCTATTTTTTTCTTCAAGACTGGTCCTGACTTTTCAAAGTCAGTTACATAAAATGCTGGTTTGGAAAAATTTGAATTGGAAAATTAAGACTGATTACCACTTGTCTAAACACTATGCTTTTAAGTGTCGTAACCACAAATTATTGGTCAGGAAATTAGATAAATTTAAGTGAATGCACTTCCTAAAAAGCCATTGCTGTCTCAGAAAAACATCAAAGACAGAAGTTTTTGGCAGAATATCAGAAATTGTGTGTGGAGTGATGAATCATAATGAAACTAGTTGCTTGGTGATGCTCCAGAGAAAATCTGCTGAGAAATATGAAAATAAATGCATTTCTACCACAGTGAAGCATGGAGGAAGAGGTGTCATTGTGTGGGAAGCATTTTTAGCAGCTGGTATTGTTGATCTACTTAACTGTGAAAAGTAATTTAATGCTTTGGAGTAGCAGAATGACTTGCTCCCACAAATGAAAAGTTGTTATCTAAAGAGAAAATGATCAGCTGTTATTTTTCAACAAGACAATGCTCCTGCCTAAATTGCAAAGACAACCAAGAAGTGGCTTGAGAACAAGTATGGTGTGGTGTAGACTTCCATATTTTCATATAGTTATCATCCTTGGTGTGAATGGACCTTTATTGCTGCATGATGGAAACTAATAGTATCGACTCATAATTTAACTTTTTATTTAAATGTTAATTAAAGGGATAGTTCACCCAAAAATGAAAATGTGATGTTTATCTGCTTACCCCCAGGGCATCCAAGATGTAGGTGACTTTGTTTCTTCAGCAGAACACAAATGATGATTTTTAACTCCAAAAAAAACATGCACAGACAAATCCAAATTAAACCCTGCGGCTCGTGACGGCACATTGATGTCCTAAGACACGAAACGATCGGTTTGTGCGAGAAACCGAACAGTATTTATATCATTTTTTTACCTCTAAAACACCACTATGTCCAACTGCCCTCCACATCCTGTTAGTGAGGTCAAAAAACGAGTTCTGATGACAGAACTGATGTCTCGCGCTTTGCTTCAATGAGTGCGAGAGATCACTTCCGTTGTCAGAGCACGTTCAGACCTCACACACCGGATGCTCAAGGCAGTTGGACATAGTGGTGTTTTAGAGGAAAAAAAATGATATAAATACTGTTCGGTTTCTCGCACAAACCGATCGTTTCGTGTCTTAGGACATCAATGTGCCGTCACGAGCCGCAGGGTTTAATTTGGATTTGTCTGTGCATGTTTTTTTGACTCTTATAGATGAAGTTCCCACTGACACGCATTATTTGACTGACAGACCGCAACGGTTGGAGTTAAAAATCATCATTTGTGTTCTACTGAAGAAACAAAGTCACCTACATCTTGGATGCCCTGGGGGTAAGCAGATAAACATCAAATTTTCATTTTTGGGTGAACTATCCCTTTAAAGACTAAAAGGCAGATGCTAAAAGGATATTTTTCATTCCACTTTGGCACTGTTGCTTCTATGAAACAAACACATTTCTGTGTAACATAGAAATCATTTATATGACTAAATGTTTTAAAATTAAGTTTACTTACTAAAAAATGTAAATTATATTGAAGATGGTAAAAAAAAATAAAAAATAAGCTTTTCTCAAAGCAAATCTCCAGAGCAAAAGCTTCCCCTTAACAGTGTACCATGCCAGAAAAAAAAACTTTAACATAGCTATCAGGAAAGTATGACAAAAGCTTTTTATTATATTTTATTGCCATTTATATGTGACTGAAGAAAATGGGTTTGTCACCCTGAGGCAGCATTGTGCAATAGTGGGTTAAGTGTGGAGAAAAGGAAAGAATAAATAGGCACTTTATTTATACTTTACCATAGAGAGATTGAAAGAAAATGAGTGGAAAACTATCTGCAGACTGTTTTCACCCCTGTTCAGAAAGGGGGCTATCATGACAGCATAGAGCTCTGGAGAACAACAACTCCACGATTGGGGAGGGGAACTTGTTTGTGGTAACTGTGCTGAGGGGAGGGTGAAATCCTTAGAATCCTCTCTCAACTCTAGGAATTGAGGAATGGTTCTGACCTTAGAGGTATGACGCCTATTTGGATGTGAAAAATGGCCTGGTTCCAAAAAAACAAGTCTTATTTGGATGGAAAATGGAATGAAAGACACCCACCCCCCAAACACTCAGTACACAACATAACATCACACAGTTAACACATTGGCTTCTAAGGCGGTGTGTGTATGTGTCATTTTCTCTTCCCTGCTGGTTCGGTCTGGGAGTGTTGTGAGCGTTGTTAATGCTTTTATGAGAGTGCTGTTAATACCTCTTCTGTTGATCTGCACAAACACCTCATGAAATAAGTCGGATGAGGAAAGTGCTGTGGATGATTTGCAGAATCTTTTGATGGCAAAGCTACCAATGTGAAAGTTGGAGACAGCAGAAAGATGAGGACAAAGCAAGGGAACTAAATTTTTGAGTGTGTTGGATGTTATGTTGCGTATAAGGATCAGATTACAGCCCATCTGTTGTTGATTAATATGGATGAATGCATGTAAAGCTGTGCACATGGATCCATACAGGATATGATTTGGGAATAATTTCAAACTTTTACATATTACAGTTAGTTTTGGAATCAGGATTTAGTCCCCATGGTCAGGGAGGAGACCTATTTTTTTAGATTACGTCAAATGCGTGCAACAGTGTTGACTTTTACTCAAAATGACATTTAAATCACGTCATGAATGTTATATAAAAGCTGTGTTTGGCAATTGGACACTCTGTGACAATACTGTGGTAATCTGGTGAGTTACCACAACACCAAGTTTTTCCCATAGTGTAAAATTATGAACACCAGAGGGCGCCATTACCTCATTATAAAGCCACATACTAACTCGACTGCGTTGAGCTTGATACTGCAGAAATTTCCACCTCTTGACCTAAATGTTTGCAGAGCTGTATTATTTTTTTACTCCTGGTGTCAAGACAAGGATCAGGATTAGGTTTCTAAATGTATGTCTATAATGTCATTAACATTCCCATTCATCTCACTAGCAGTTGATTTTTAGCTGCCCATAACATGCAGGACAATGACGTCATGACAACATTGATTGGCAAGTCCTTCACTAGTGACTATCCTGTGATGTCAAAGGCAAAGGAAAAAAAAAATATATTTAATGCTTTTAAGAGCCCTCCAAACAAGAAATGGACATTGGTAAAACATCTACTGTACTATGTACTATTAGTCTGAATACACAGCTAACTTTGAATGGTAGTTACATCATCTACCAGCAGGGGGTACTGGGACCATTTATCCAGCCAAACTTTGACCCCTGGGCTAAACAAGTAGATGTGTATGTGTGAGTGTGTTAAAAGTATAAAGATCGGAAAAAAGTATAAAGAAAAAAAGAATAAAAAGAAAAAAGTATAAAGATTGGGGGCCTGAGAATGCAAACTTTTGAAAACAGGATTTAAAGTGCAAGTTTTTGAAAATGATACCGTTATCATCTCCGTGTAAACTACAAAAATGCAAATTTGTGGAAACAGTGATGGCATACGTATTACTTGTTCAGTCTATAGGCACGTAATGTTTCTTTACAACAGGACATCGCCACCTACTGGCCTGCCATGCATAATACAGCGTTTTTAGTCGCTTTTAGTTTCGCGGATCCGTGTGAACAGGGATGGTTTTGACAACGCTGTCTGTACGCGAAAAACACAAAAGAAAAAAAATTCCATTTACAGTATGTCGTTGTCATGTAAACACTCTTAGTTTCAGCTTTGATTTTGATTTTTTTTTATACTATATAAGTTATATTTGGAGCTTCTGGATATTAATGTATGTGTGTGTGTGTGTGTGTGTGTGTGTGTGTACTCTATAAAGGGCTAAATGAGAGCTTTCACAACTGTTCATTTAGAAGAGAAAACCACTGTTTCACTTTTTTTTTTAAAAGCACATCATCAACAGGTTCTGGACACTTTTATTGTCCTGAGAAGTACCTCAATGTGATTAGCCATCCATTTATAAAACCACAAATGAAGCGTTTCATATGATCTGTGAAGTGCACGTTAAACACAGACAGGTGTAATTTAGTTTTTATAGATGTAAGCATCTCCATCATCTCAGCGCTTCTGAATGAATTTCTCACATTTAAAGTGTTTCTATGAGAGTACCTGATTCAGTTTATTGAAATAAACATCATCTTTCTTTCTCAAAGACATAAATTGGTGTAACCTTGAAAATGGCGGCTGCTGTTTAATCTCATTGAATTTGGAGACTCCAGTCAGCACAGTTCTTTACAGGACATTTTAATGCATCATCACTTGTGTCAAATGACCACAAACCTGATGAAGCAAAGCATCTTGAGAAGTTCTCAGCTTCCATTATGGCCACATCCGGGGCACCAAAAGTGTTGTTTTTTGCATGTGTGTGAGGGGCATATAAAATGTATGTATATTGCATTTTATATGCTGGAATTCTGCAAAGTGAAAGATGCAACGTGAGCCACAGCCACACGTGCCACAGAACCCACGTGTAACCAGACCCAAAGAGGAAGTGGCATTACTCCTGCAGAAATGAACAGTTTTTTTGTGTTGTTATAGAGCATAAGAATGTCATAGGGTAAAAAAAACAGAAATCAGAGGGATGTGAAATAGAGAACAGAAATAAACTGTGTTGTCAGGCAAAGTAGAAGAAGAAATCTGTTTGGAGATTTCAGGGTCTTTGAGTCAAAGCCTAAAAATAATAAAATTGACCATTACACTTTATTGCATAGTAGTGTCCATGAAGCATTCTCCCCACAGTGTCTTTTAAAAAAAAAGAAAGAAGTAACATCTGCCTTGATCCCAGTATTTGAGCTCTAATCGTTGCTTCCTTTATGGAAGCAATTTCTGTTTCCTGTGTGATTTTATTTTCATGGGAAAATTACAGAAAAAGACAATGGCAAGTGTAGGATGGAAAAAACCCTCTTCATTGTAATGAAGCCCCCCTATAAATGTGCATCATTTTCCACTGGATAGGTTAAAAGGATTTGACCGCCATTGAGAAATTTGCAGTAATGCTATGTTCTAAGACATTTTGCAGTAATGCTATGTTCTAAGGTTTGACATGAGGCATGAGGCATAATCCTTGGCCAAATGTGGGTGAAGAAACGTGGCTCTTGAGGAATGCTGAGATTATATTTCAGTGTTTACGTTGTGTATTGGGGTTAGTATGAGTCTCTAGTTAATGCAACAGTGTAACAGGCTTTTCATGCTTGCGCATTCAACACACGTCACTCATCCATCTAAGTATCATCTTCTTTGTTGTGATGTGATGCAGGTCTCACTGTTCAAGCATCTCAGAGGGTTTTCTAATGGATGCTGTGGAAACCTTGAAAAGCTTTCTTTGATGGTTATGTCATGCTTAGCCTTTCTCAGGTAAAAATGTACATAAATTGGAACCCAAACAACTTGGCATGTCTGGAAGCAACAGATCACTATGATGACTGAGGCAGTGAGAAGTCGAAAAAGGAATTAAACAAAGATGAAAGGACAATCTCATTCATAAGTAAACTTTGAGAGGTGGAATGTTTAGAAGCTGAATAAAAAGGTCTGAAAGGAGTGTCAGATGAGTTACAACTAGAGAGAAATAGGGAGAGACAGTGAGGAGTGAAAGGAAGAACAGAAAACAGGGCTATCAATTTCATAACCTGAATGTTAGCCATGTTTATGTCTCCCTCTGGACTCTTGGCATTTTCCACCTCCCTGATAAAACGCACACGTTATTAAAGTAATACTAGGGATATCAGAGTGCTGGTACTTTGATATGAAGTTCATTCTTAGAAAATATAATGATATCAGTCTTTTGGTTCGTATCCATAACAATTAATTAAACAAAAAAATTAAACTTGTGTAGTATAGTAAAAAAAGTTGTAAAAAAGAATAGTAAGATTGTGTAGTAAAAATATTAATATTTAATATAAGTATGTTTATGTTTTATTTTTTAAATATTAAACATAAAATAAATAAATATTTATTAAATATAAATTTTATATTTTTTTTCTAATGAGGGTGTTAAGTAGCACATTTAATTTAAAAATGATCAATAATTTATACTTATTTTTGGTTTTACTTTTACAATATGAATAATTTAATAAAATAAATATTAATATGTATTATTATGCATATTACATTATTTTTTTATTTTTATAAATGAGTGTGT
>RJVU01048406.1:14237722-14271426 GCA_003731715.1 Anabarilius grahami | reverse complement strand
GCCCCCCCATATTTTTCCCGATGTGATCCGTCAGCTCCAGTCCACTAATTTGGAGCAGTTAAGGCCCGGGTATACTTCATTTCCCACGTTCCCCTCCGTCTCGCGCACAGTTAAGATACTCCTTTGCCCCCTGAGTGCGCAAGCCTTTCAAAGATACTCCTTTGCCCATGAGCGCGCGAGCCTTTCAAAGATACTCCTTTGCCCGGTGAGCGCGCGAGTCTTTCAAAGATACTCCTTTGCCCGGTGAGCGCGCGAGCCTTTCAAAGATACTCCTTTGCCCGGTGAGCGCGCGAGCCTTTCAAAGATACTCCTTTGCCCCCAGAGCGCGCGAGCCTTTCAAAGATACTCCTTTTCCCATGAGCGCGGAAAGACGCGTATCATAGTGCATCACCGCATAACTAACGAGCTGCGAGGACAATAAAATAATAGTTAGATAGCTTACTTTTTAAATACTTTTTTTTTCTCACTATGGGCCACAAGAGAAATATTAAGAAAATAAATTAGATTCATCTTTCATTGTCTCTAAGAGAATATGCGCCGTTATTGCAGCGTCGGATGCCAAAAGCTCAGTCCGTTTTTACTTTCAGTTTCTGTAGTGAATAGGCCTAATTGACTGGAGTTTGAGACTTCTTCACCCGCATTTCTCTCATGCAAAGTTTGCACATTGTTTGTGTGATATCAACTGGCTCGCACTAATGGTTGAAAATGGAAATATTTTCAATATTGAGACGTGGCATTTTTCTGTATAACCAGTTGCTCGCAAAATGACGGACACTGATTTACATATCGTCCACGTCATTTCCCGTGATAATAAAATTAAGTGAATTATTAAATAAATGAGTAAATAAACAACAAGCAAACTTAAACTTGTTTGCTTAAAATTTCTGTGAATAATTTCAAAAAAATACAAAAGAAAAAAAAAAGTTTTGTACCTGCAAAAAAATTAATAAATAACAAAATTCTTGCCCCCCCTACCTCGAGAGTCAAATGTCGCCCATGAGAATAAGTATTTTTTTCTGGGCCAGTAGTTCAGATTTGCACTTGCCCTGCCTATATTTTCAATGGCCCCAAGACAAAAATTATGATGTTGATGATAATGATAATTCATTTATTATTTTAGAATTGTTATAAAATAATCTTATTTATTTACCTAAAATTAATTTGATAATAATCAAAAAATATGCGTTACCTATACATGATTATGTTTTACAAGAGTAAGTTTTTAGTTTTTTGTATAGCGCTTTTCACAATCCATGTTGTTTCAAAAAAAAATTATATTGCGACCTATACCATTACTGTGATAAAATACTGTGAGATAAGATTCAGATTTTACCACCCACCCGTACGCACACTCTTTATCCTTGTAAATCATTCTTGCATTTTTCATGAAAACTCATTTATATCAGCCATCTAGGTAAAGATACCTTTGTGGCATATTTAAATCAGCAGAATTTGCAACAAACTTGGTTCAGTATATCAAATAAAACCAAATGTTTAAGTTTGCATAAAAATACATGATGCAGCAAATGTACCGACAAGGCAAGTGACTCTCGCACTAGCTCTGGAACATCAGATCATCCTTATTGTTGATCCTTGGGTAGGTTGTACCCACTGTATTTGAGAGGCTTTCACAGCTCTTTATGTTACACAGTTTGTAAAGACGTCTGTGGGAAAGGCAGTGAAGGAGGGAGAGAAGAGCAGGATAAAGTTAAGCCCTTGTTTGGCTTCTTAAAACAACATATTATTGCATTATGTTAATGAGAGTCCAGTGATTTTTCTGAATTTGTTTTGAAAGGTCATCTGTCAGTTGATGATCTTTAAAGGAACGTCCATGGTGGAATGTCAGAAAAGGACCAGAATTGATGCAGTGTGGATTTGTGCTGACATGCACACAGTTTATCTGCTGGTAATGTGATCAGTGTTTGTTTTCTACAAGGGCAAAACCCACCACAGCCGGAGCTACTGTATGTAAACACACACACACATACACATAAAATACTGTAGAAAAGTTCAAAGACCCAGTAATTTGCAGTTTGTGTTTTTTAGTCCATATCTATTAGCTTTGAGACACTCTTTATGCTAGTGTACTTTATAAAGTATTTATGCCCATATGGCAAAAATTTTTTTTTTAAGTTTATATTATTATATTAAATTAAATTATATTAATTCAAGTAAATTACATCACATTTAAATTTATTAAAAAATATGCAACAAATAGCCACATTTTTATAAATCTATGTTTTATTATTTTTTAGTTACTCATATTTCCTCATATATTGTTTGCCCATTTTTTTAAGTGTTTTTTTTAAATGAAATAAATCTATATAGTCTGAAATGTATTTTATAAATACATTTAATACATACAAATGTATTTTAGGATGGGAAATGTATTTTCTTGTCCCTTGTTCAAACAAAATATATTTCAAATTTTAAAAATATATTTACTTAAGCTGTTCTGTTTATAACTTATATTTAGGATGTATTGAAAAGCATATATTTGCCAGAAAAAAAAAATGTTTTTATGCCATATGTGTACAGTACATAGCTGTTTATGTTATTGGCATAAAATGTTAACATTACAAAACATTACAACACAGGATGACTGAACAATACTATCAATATTATACATTGACTAATGCCTTTTGCATGTCACGTTCCAACTATTGTTCCACTGACAGAACAAGAACAAGATATTACAACTGATAAAGCAGCTGGAGAAAACACACCTCAAGTGTGCAGGACCTCTATAGGGGTGAAAGGGTGAGAGGTGAAAATGTGAAGAAAGTGGCAAACTGAAATATACATTCTGCCTTGCCTTAAAATAGTTTTCTCTCTCTCTCTCTCTCTCTCTCTCTCTTCACACCACAGACCTCATGTATTTTTTTCATCTTGTACAAAACATGTTTTTCAGTAGGAAACTTTTATAGACACAGTGCATCCATTCATACTCTCACAACCATGTTTGTGTGTGCACATTTGTAAGTATTGCTTAATAAAAATAAGATGTTCTTTTAAAAGCCCTTGTGCTTTGTTGTGTCCACTAATAAATGTTGTTATCTAGAGAAGTTTCAGGTAAATAATACTGTATAGTGTTGTTGCCCTATTACAGAAATAGAGTACTGGAAAAGCCCCACTTTCCAGACTAATCCAAGCTTTCACACTCTTTTAGCTAAGGATTTAGCTTATCAACAGGAAATTAAGTTGTTTTTTTTTCCCCTGTTTCTTTCCCAACCTTTCTTCGGTCGTCCTCTTTAGTCAACCTTTCACCTAGTTTTCTTTTTTTAAGTTTTCTTCCTCTCGGTGGAATTGCTGCTGCATGTTTTTGGTCAGAAATGCTCGATTTAGTAGTTTGGCTTTAATTTGAAGTACCCATGAGACTTTGGGATGCTAGCTGCTGGGCAAGTCATGTAGTTGCAGGTGTTTGCTGTCATAGGCTTAAAGCATTTTTGCTTTATTTCTTAAAGGGATAGTTCACCCAAAAATGAAAATTGTGTCATCATTTACTCACCCTCAAGTTGTTCCAAACCTGTATAACAGTATTCTGCTGAACACAAAGGAAGATATTTGGAAGAACATTTGTAACCAAGCAGATCTCACCCCCGCATTGACTACCGTAGTATTTTTTTATTTTTTTCCTACTGTGGTAGTCAACGGGGGGCGAGATCCGCTTGGTCACAAATATTCTTCCAAATAACTTCTTTTGTGTACAGCAGAACAAAGAAATTTATACTGGTTTGAAACAACTTGAGGGTGACTAAATGATGACAGAATTTTCATTTTGGGTGAACTATCCCTTTAAAGCATAATGCTAGTGGATCATTAAATAGGCATGTTTGTTTGTGTGTGGGTGTTTGTGTGTGTGTTTGTTCAATGACCATGGTTATTGCTCATTGTGAAAAGAGGTTGTGGCCCTTGTAAAGGGGGGTTTGCATTGTCTGATTATTTCCTCTGAGAATCCCATAGGACAGTCTTGTCTCCCCCCTAGACAGAATGGGACAGAGGACAGTCTGGTTGCTAGAGCTCACAAAGGTTACAAAAAGAGCAATGAATGTTTCACCCTATCATTTCTATTCCTCTTGCTGTGGAGGCGACGGTTGGGAAGATAACAAAAGATTTGGAAATCAAAACACAGCCCTTCATGATGGGCATATTTATTGACTTGCTTGTTTTCTTGTCTTTTATCTGCAAATCTTATCTGTTGTTTTTAGAGGTCTGAGCAGGAAAGCTATTGTACAAACCCTATATATATTGCTCTGATTTTCTTGCTCTTTTTTTCTTCTGTTTTTTTTTTTTCTGCGATAAAATTGTTTAACTGTCAGCAACGATAAATTGCAGATACATACAAATTAGCTATAATAAGCATATTTACACTACCATTCAAAAGCTGTGCCGATTTTGAACGAAATTAATACATTTCTGAACAAAAGCGACAGTTAAAGGAACACTCCACTTTTTTTGAAAATAGGCTCATTTTCCAACTCCCCTAGAGTTAAACAGTTGAGTTTTACCGTTTTTGAATCCATTCAGCCGATCTCCGGGTCTGGCGATACCACTTTTAGCATAGCTTAGCATAGTTCATTGACTCTGATTAGACCGTTAGCATCTCGCTTAGAATGACCAAAGAGTTTTAATATTTTTCCTATTTAAAACTTGACTCTTCTGTAGTTAAATCGT
This sequence comes from Anabarilius grahami, assembly GCA_003731715.1. Lineage (NCBI taxonomy): Eukaryota > Metazoa > Chordata > Actinopteri > Cypriniformes > Xenocyprididae > Anabarilius > Anabarilius grahami. The sequence goes on along the minus strand of RJVU01048406.1, from coordinate 14,266,752 downwards.
GTACTAAGACCGATGGAAAATATAGGAACTATACTCTCATTCCGGCGTAATAATCAAGGAACTTTGCTGCCGTACCATGGGTGCAGCAGACGCAATGATATTACGCAGCGACTGTGAGCCCCTGCTTGCACAGGGAGCGTGCCTTGTAACCATGGAGACGTTCGTGAGAGGCACTGCGTAATATCATTGCGCCTGCTGCAGCCATGGTACGGCAGCAAATTTCCTTGATTATTACGCCGGAATGAGAGTATAGTTCCTAGCCATATCAGCCTAGAAAATCGCAACTTTTCATTTTCCACCGGTCTTAGTACACGATTTAACTACAGAAGAGTCAAGTTTTAAATAGGAAAAATATTGAAACTCTTTGGTCATTTTTGAGCGAGATGCTAACGGTCTAATCCGATTCAATGAACTATGCTAAGCTATGCTAAAAGTGGTATCGCGAGACCCGGAGATCGGCTGAATGGATTCGAAAACGGTAAAACTCAACTGTTTAACTCTAGGGGAGTTGGAAAATGATCCTATTTTCAGAAAAAGTGGAGTGTTCCTTTAAGACATTTATAATGTTACAAAATATTTTTATTTCAAATTAATGCTGTTCATTTGAACATTCTATTAATCAAAGAATCCTGAAAAAGTATCATGGTTTCCACAAAAAAAATGTTTAAGCCGCTCAAATATTTTCAACTGTGATAATGAGAAATGTTTCTTAAGCACCAACTCAGCATATTAGAATGATTTCTGAAGGATCATGTGACACTGAAAACGGGAAAAGTATAGTGGCAGAATAGAAAGGGAAATTGTCATGAGATTTAGTTTATATTGGTATCCACATCTTCCACAGGATCTGTTCTCTTTGACAATTGTGGTCCTTTTCACATCTTTTTTTAATCTGCTTGGACCCTGATGATTGACGCTTGTGGCTATAATAATTTGACTTTTTTCAACTTTGTCATTTTCCACACTAAAAATCATGACCCAGATTATAATGGGTGTGTATTCTCCACTGCTGCTACTTGTTTTCTTCCTTGGCAGGTTGTTACAGATTGATTTGCTTTCTCACAGATTCTATCTTCTGTAGAGGTGCTGTGTTTGTATATAGTTTAATTTGGCCGTTGCTTGACAAGTCTAGTCTTTCCTGCTGCTGACCATATGGCTCCTCTAAATGGGCTCTCTAACAGACGGCCATGTATATGAGGCCAGTGTATTCATGAAGGAGAGTTCGACATCATTTGTTCTCATTAAATCCATTGCGAAAGCATGTCCAGAACCAAATGTAACACTTCTCTGGCATTCAGAGTTTTTGCCTCATGTGTAGCCTATACATTTCACTCTTCGTCCTGTTTAGTATAACCAACATACCAGTTCGGTGCAGTTACTGTTAATTTGAATAGTAATTTGACATGTTGTTCAGTTTATGAGTCTGTCAATGATCTATCATGCATAATCCCCTCCCCGTCTGTCTCAGTTTTGCAACATGTTATTCAGTCAGCGAGCTACTAGTCTGTAGAACCTGTTTCTCCTCTTCTCTCGGATGGAAGGATGAAAAAGAATGATTCGTGAGGGGGTGGTGTGGGTGTTTAGGGGGAATTTTTGGCACACTTCCTCATTTTGTCTTCATAAATAACAGTTTTCCTTACCTTCTTCTCTCTTTTGCAAGTTATAGCAGTGGAACAACAGTGATTCTGCTCTACTAAAAAAGAGAAGAAGTGGTTTCGAAACATTTGACTGTAGAATATGTGAGTTTGAGTGTGTCTGGGCATAAAATAGTCTTACACAATCATTCTATTAAAACTGACTTTAGTCAATATGTTTTTATTAGTTCTGTTCTTTCTTTGGTTATGAAAGGGTCAGGAATTTTTTATTAGTTATACTGGGTTATCTAGATTTTTCATATTATTTATGTATTATTATTTTATTTATTTGTTATTTAATAATTCATTTATTATTTTCATGTTATGGCAGACAACTGATAAATGGCAGATTTAATACTCTTTTGTCTAAATAAATAAAAAATAAAAACAATAATGCAAACTAAAATTGGTCATTTTAAATGCTTAAAATTAGTTTGGGCACCACAACATTATTAATGTGCAGAATGAAAAATTAATATTCACTTTGAGATTTGCTAAAGATTCCTTACGTGGTTCCATTATTAATTAACTGGTCAGTGAACAATATTGCGCATGTTTGGGTGTGTCTCTAGAACATACAGAACTTATAATTAAAAACAAAAACAAATAATAAGCAAAGACTGTGAACCTGCTCACACTGAATTGTTTATATATATAGGTGACTGACTAACAGTATAACCGCTAGTATGCATGTTTTGGCACATGTACAATATCTATGCAAATGTGCTCAAACTGTGCACTGTATGTTCTGAGGATCTCACAGTGTTCTTGTGTCATTTGCACTATAATCGTGCCATGATATACGGAATCATGTGAGGAAGAGAGAGAAGCTGTGTTTATTTGTGTGTTATCCTGTAAAGCCTTCCACTTGAGTGCATTAAACAGAGCCTAATTACATTACTTTTCAAGAAAGAGAGAAAGGGCCGTGTGCAGAGGTTTTTAGTGCTTGTAAATTATTTCCTTCTTTCAAGGATGGAAATTTCTACTGCTAGGGAGGGGAAATCTAGGAGTATGTAGTCTCTGCTGGCCTGTACAGGCCTTTCATAAACAATGAAATATTAAGTGGTTTTATTCTGACTGTGGCATGGCCCGATGCCCAGGCCTAGGCGGTTTTGTTTGGCCGTCCAGTTGTGCTCGGGCCTCATCTGATATTGATGAAGAAAGAGGACATGGCGAGTAAAATTAGTTCACAGGAGCTTTTTAATATAAGCTTATGATGCTGCGATATGATTGGGCTGCAAATGCATTTCCTCTTCACCACTGCACAGTTCTTAAGAATTTCAGATCTATATCAGTCTTAAACAATGGCTCTGTTTCAAAACCGGCATACAGGCATCTGCCCTCTTAGGCAGTATTCTATTTTAAATGGAAGATAATGGAACCAGTTCTTAACCTGTATGACTTACTTTCCTCTGAGGAAAACAAAAGATGATATTTTGAAAAATGTTGGAAAACAAACAGTTTCGGAGACCAATGAGTGCCATTTTATGGACTAAATAAACACACACGTTTTTCAAAATATCTTTTGTGTTCCACAGAAGAAAGTCATACAATTTTGGAACATTTGGAACAAGTTTGTTTTAATTAGTGGTGGCGCAAGAGGAATGATGCAATACTCTAATATGCATAAACATACATATCATAGCACATTCATGACGTGTTCTTGGGATTCATGCTGGTAAAATTTTTGTGTAATGGAAGGTCGGGCTCTTTATGGAAAGTATTTACATTACAACAATCGTAAACACATATAGCGGCAGCTGAATTGATATTTATTAGATTCGAATATGTCTCCAGTTCATCTGCTGCCCTCAGTGAAGTGAGCAACTGTGAATACATCATGTTTAGAGTCTTTCTCCTCAGGTATGATGTTGCATGATACAGATGCTGAATTGACAGCAGGTTCACTGACATCATAATTTTTTTGTTCTAAGACTGGTTATAAGGCGTGATAGTTTAAATGAACAGGCAGGCATTCAAAAGATCATGTTACCTTTCCACAGCTGTGAACTGTGAATAAAAAGAAGGGTGATAAAAAGGATAAGGTTATGACTGTTAGATATTTATTTTTGTTTTGAGGAACAGTGTTCTGCGGTCTAAATGAGGAAGTGTTGTTTTGTTGAGACTGTCATACTGCTGCTTGACGCAAGCAGTATGCATGTCCAAGGTACAGTAATGACTTGGCATATAATGGACCGATTTTAATAAAGCATCATATGACAGTTCAGTCAAAGGCTCATGCAGGGTAACATTTAGTAATGTGGTAAACCACACACCTTTATCAGTCATGACCACTAAACCTTATGTATTGATCGTCACTGTTATAAAGCAAAGTCTGCTTGGGTTTCACATCAGATGATAAGGGACAGTCATTAATTCTGTGGCACTGCGGTTTGTGCTATGCTAAAGATAGCTGATGAGGAGGTTCTTGCCTTTATTTATGTTAGATATATGTATTGAATTTTTGTGTGAGCTCTGTGCCCCATGTATTTTAACAGCTGTGAGCACTCCCTGTTAACATAACATCCACGGGAACTTTGGCTTCCTCACGAGCAAAGCGAGCAGCAGATCTGCGGCTATACAGCAAAAGAGGGAGAGCGAGACATAGGAGAACAGAAAAAGAGATTTTTTCAAATGTTGTTCTGCATAACATTGGCTTCAAAAAGTATTCATACACTTAAGCCAGAGTTCAGATTCAAAATGTCTAATGCCTGGATTTACAGACATGGCTTAAGCCTAGTCTCAGACTAAAATGCATGTTTGAGCTGTTTCAACTGAAAGCAACTTGCACTGACATATCTTAAAATATGCCAGTGCCATTGTTTTGTCTCAAGATGCACACCAGTAATGTTTTTTTCTAAGACATGTTTATAAAAGCTACTTAAATGTCCTAATTTAACTAAGGCCTAATCCTGGCTTAATATAAGCCTTGTCAAGGAACTAGGCCTAAATGTAATTGTTTTAAACCTTATTATTATTATTATTTGACCTTGACACAAGCTAAATATCATTACAGTAGTGACTAAGAAGTAAAGTTAGTTCTGAGAAAAAGGCTTGCTTCATTTGTTTGCAGATACCAGTTAGTTTGATATTGGATGTATCTAATACAGTGTCTTTCAGACATTTTAGGGACACTGTATATATTTGTTGCTTGTGAGAGGGTGTTCACTACTGTTGAAATTAGTTTGGGGTCGGTAAGATTTTTTAAATGTTTTGGCAGCATTTATTTGATCTGAAATAACTGAATGAACTGATGAACTGGTGAAAATAATATATTTTAAAGTGTAATTTACTTTCTATTTATCTTTGATAAATAGAAAGTGCAAAAGAAGCATTTATTTGAAATAGAAATCTTTTGTAACATTCTCTTTGATGAATTTAATGCATCCTTGGTAGATAAAAGTATTAATTTTCTTACTGACCCAAACATTTAAATGGTAGTGTACATACAGGACACGTTCTTGCATTCAAAAACAGCTACACAAAGTGGAATGCAACAGGTTGGTACTATTCTTAAGTTGTTCACGGTGTGAGGTACTAAAACTGAGAGGCGCAATATAATGGCCAAAGATGTCATCTGATTGCTTTCCAACATCGACGGTAGAGAGAAAATAGCACAGGAATGCAGGAGCGCGTCCTGTGTGTACACCCCCCTTAAAAGTTGCTGTTGTCGTGACAACCAGTGCATGTTGTTTTCTTTGCATGATTATAGCTCTATCTTTTACTTCTTTTAATAATATTTCATTATTATTATGTTGCCAAGGGGAAGGTAAAAATCCAAACTGCTGACCAGTAGAAACAATCTTTATTGTTGAGTCCTGAGTGTACGCATATGCGTGCTAACATGCTCTGTAGTTTGTGCTTTGGGAGTGCCATTTCCTCTGACTGTCTGGATGTGTATGTGTGTACATTTGTATCGGTGTTCCTAGTGGACCGCACCTCTTTCAGGAAGACAGATGCAAGACTGAGCTGCTCCAATCAGCCTGGTTCTCAGAACTCCCCAGCTGAATCCAAGTACTAGACTGAGAGAGAGGAACATGAGAAATGGAGTGGGAGAAATGACCAGTGACATAGAGGATATAAGGATGAAAGAGTTAGAGGAAAGGTGGATCTAATAATGGAGGAAAACGCTGTTGAATGTTATATGTTTAGTGTCATGAAAAGAGCTATTGAGCCTGAGCACAGTCTTCTGACAGTCATTGAACTCTCACTGTAAAGCAAGTTCATTGACCTCCACCAGGCAAAAGACACTCACTCAGAAGACATAAACAAGGTTCAAAATGAATGCTGAAAATGGCAAGTTGATAAAATGGAACAGCAATATAATACTGTATGACCTGGTTTCACAGACAAGGCTTAGATTAAACCAGGATTAGGCCTTAGTTTAATTACTCGCTCTTTAAGTAGCTTTTATAAACATGCCTTAGAAAAAGCATGACTGGTGTGCATCTTGAGACAAAACAATGGCACTGACATATTTTAAGATATGCCAGTGCAAGTTGCTTTCAGTTAAAACAGCTCAAACATGCATTTTAGTCTGGGACTAGGCTTAAGCCTTGTCTGTGAAACCAGGGGTAAATGATTTATCTGTAAGAATGATAGTTCTTTTATTTGTGTAAACTCACAATAACAAGAAAACATTGTGTCATTGTAAAATAAAGAAAACAAACAGGATGTGCTTTTTGCTTTCTCAGTCTCTGTGAACCTGAGCGAGTCAAAAAAATAAACCAAAACTCAATGTATACTTGCCTCACAGACATGAGAAATATATCTATAGAAAGCTTGAAATGTCAAGCGATTTGTCAATCAATTCAAGTGGAAAACAAATATTCTCAGATTATGTAATCCGTATGAAACCTAGCGCTTCCACTACTGAGATGATGAGTCAGCATCGTCGACGTGATCCCTGCAGCCAAAAACACAGAAAACATAAAAATACATTATTAAAATGTTTAGTCTCCTTGTTGTTGTTTCATGACACATTCATATTCATTACTTTTGCCGGTGCACTGTGGCTTTATGCGTGAGCTTGAGCGGTTATTAGGCTATGTAATATATATAAGCAATGATTTATATGGCTTATTAATATATATATATATTTATATATATATATATAATACATTAACATACAAATTGTATTATCATGTAAATACAAATATTTGTGACCCGTCACGGAAACCAAGGACACAAGTCGGCAGCACAACTATTGAGCAAACTGAGAAAGAAGCGGTTTTTTTTCAAAATTGGTGATTTTCGTTTTTTTGCAGAATCTGTTAGTTGAGATCACGAAGAAGCATCTCCGTGTTTTACATAGCAGTATTGGTATATTTAAAAGCGTACATTTTGAGGTTGAAATCGGCTTGTTTTTCTGGGATTCTATCTCGCAGTAGGGGCGTGTCATTGTCTGTTTGTATTTCCATACTGGAATCGGATACGCCGGCTTTTGTTTCTTTTGTTATTGCCGCCGCCCTCCAAGGGAAGCGTGGCTACTTATTATGCAGCGCTCTGGCCGGCTCTAGCTGATATCAAAATTTTATGAAGATGGACCGCAAAGAATATCGCAGACGAGCTGAACCGTGGCCGTTACACCGAAAATGTTTTGAAGTACAACATACGGCTGGATTCTTTAGCTGCGGAAAAAAAGAGTGGCAGGACATGCGAATTATTGGACATTTAGAGGCAAACAGACGCATAGTAGTGCAAACTTCGGAGATGGTTACATCCACAAAGGAGACCCCGACAAAGAGAAAGTGTGCCCGAACAACTTATTTCATTGGAGGCAACGAGATCTTTTCTGTTTCTTATGGGGTGAGTTTCCATAAACATCAAAGCTTGTCGTTTTGTGTTCATTCTAAGAACACGTAGGCTAAACGTTATCTCATGTGTCTTTTGTTATTAGCTAGCTCAGGACTGTTGTTTTGATTGTAATCGTTAGCATCGTATCACTTGCCAAAAACCCCCATTACTATAATGGGCTTTTAGATGGTAATGTTAGCATCTACTATTAATTTGAATAACGCTTCAACTGCTTGAATTGACTGGTGTGAATGACTTAGCTCATGTAAACCTTACTATTCTTGAATTGAATGTGACGCTAATAATTTTAGCCACTTACTACTTAATATTCTTAACAAGGATTTACTAATGTAATAGTAAATGTATCAGATTAAATTCCTACGTAAGTAAAAGTATAAAGTATCCGTAGCCGTAAAATGTGCGTTATAAGTCAAAAGTAAAAGTATTTATTGAAGAGTTTAATGTACAGGATTTTTTTAATCCTTTGACTCAAACCAGGTCTAACCACTAACTGAGGTCTAAACCAGGACTATACGGTTATCACAGAATCCTGTTCAAAAAGTCCTAATGTCAAAAAAGATAAATTACTGACATTTACAATGTCAGTAAAAAATCGGGCCGCATATTATTATTAATAATATGCGGTCCGATTTTTCCCGTTGTGTCTGTCGTTGCTATGCAACCATGCAGCTTTACAGGGGGTATGGCTTATCTAAATGAGATGTAAATGAGCCCTTTTGTAGAACAGGCGAGAACTGCAAAATTAGAGGTCATTTTCTGCCCTTTGAGCTTTTTTGAGTGCCTACCTTCAAATGGCCACAACTTCTCCAAATATTATCAGATTTCCCTGTGTTACACATCGTTGGAACGCTTTGAGACTACACTTTCAGAATCTGTGAATAACTCAAAATGCCCCAGAACTGACTTGTGTCCCTACTTTCCATGACTGGTCACATTTATATATTTATTAATATTTTATTCACTCTCCATGGTATATTTTGGACCCTGCAATCAAATATCCGACCCAGTGAGCCCATGCTATGTTAGTTTGTATTCCGATACCCCTTTTCCATTCCCGATTCCGATACCTGAGCTCAGGGTATCGGCCGATACCGAGTACTGATCCGATACCTGGGTGTGTATCTGTATATATATATATATACTACTAGCCCTGTATGAATTGATAGAATTATTTATGGTGTGCTTCAGACTTATCCCTTAATAAAACAAGAACAAATACATACAGTGAACTAGAGTATTTTTATTATCTGACATACATTTGTCAGTTATATTATTTATTTATTTTAAGTGAATAAGAACGTCAAATGCAGCCACAAATCTAACACTGTATACTGAAAAAGGTATATTAGTTTTACAATATAACTATAAAAACATTGCAACAAATAAATCTAGGAATATAATTATATAAGAAAATAATCTCTTTAAAACTTGAAGTCCAGAAACAATTTTGTTAAATAAAAATCTCACGTTTTCGACGACTGACAGCGGCTGGTCATCCAGAACAATAAACCCGACAATTTTGTCGGTTATCTTTATTTGTCTTTTGAAAACTTTTCTCTTTGTTTGAATGAAGCTGGCACGCCTCATCCTTCTCCGTCCTAGCCTTTATGTAACCATCGTGTTGCGCGGGGTGACGCGTCTTCAAATGCTTTATTAAGATATTTGTGTTAAAGTTGCCAATACTTGTGCCACCCCTCGAAATTGCAGCATTGCATATGAGACATGTCGCCGTTTTACTGGTCTGAAATACTGCCAAACAGCAGACATAAGCTAGCGCGTTTTCACTTCTTCGCTGCTCTAAACAGTGGTTGCTTGTGGCAACACAGCACAACTTCCTGTGTTTGCATTCTGAGGCGCGAAGAAGAATTGATTTCCGATTTGCTGCGTTAAGCAAAGATAGCGGGCACAACTAGGTATTGTTTAAGAAAATGGTATCGGATCGGTAAGTGAGTTTAATTACTTGCCGATACCGATGCCAGAATTTTTTGTGGTATCGGCGGTATTTCCGATACTAGTATCGGAATCGGAACAACCCTAGTTTGTAATAGTTTGTCTGCCAAATTAGAATAGCAGTGAATTATGGAAGGGTTAGTTCACCCAAAAATGAAAATTCTGTCATTAATTACTAACCCTCATGTCTTTCCAAACCTGTAAGACCTTCGTTCATCTTCAGAACACAAATTTAGCTCTTTTTAATGAAATCTTAGAGTTTTCTGTCCCTCCATTGACAGTCTACGCAACTACCATTTTCAAGCCCCAGAAAGGTAGTAAAGACATCATTAAAGTAATCCATGTGGCCCAAGTGGTTTAACCTCAATTTTATGAAGCGACACAAGTGCTTTGTTTGCGAAAAAAAACAAACATAATTTACCAATTTATCTACAAAATATTAATATCCAACACGTGGGTCACATGAATTACTTTAATGATGTCTTTACTACATTTCTGGGGCTTGAAAATGGTAGTTGTGTAGGCTGTCAATGGAGGGACGGAAAGCTCTGTGTTCTGAAGATGAACAAATGTCTTGCGTGTTTGGAACAACATGAGGGTTATTAATTAATGACAGAGTTTTTATTTTTGGGAGATCTAACCCTTGAAAGCAACTGAGTTTAAGTCTATTCCTTAAGACATTTTCTTCATAAACATATGAAGACATCCATTGCAAAAGCATCTAAAAGCCACCTCGGTCAAAAATGAGATAACAATACTGAGAGAATGCTCTCCGCACATAGTATACGTTCATCGAATTCTTTCACTTCAAACCCGCTAAAACCCAGCCTCAGCCCAATCAGAAGTACCGGTACTTAGGTAGAAACCTATACATAGGAGCCTGATAAAAATGCTAATTTTAAAGAAAACCGTCGGACAGACTTAGAGGCTTTTGCATCTGCAGTGTTCATACAGTATTGACTGGTCACACATAGAATACTTGTATTGATCTATGAAACAAAGGGGACATGTTCAGGCAGGACACGACTGCTTCATTTGTACATGCATTTACAGTGAAAAGATCATTACACCTTTAGCTAAATTAAACAATTAGAGTTGACTAATATGCTAAGTTAAATGATTACTGGGAAGAAAACAAACTGAGAAAAAGAAAGACCCCAGTCTACTGCAGAATTAGTGTTTATTTCCCTGTTCCTCTTTCCTGCTGTAATATTGACTCTAAAAAGATCTTTGTTTAATACAGACAGAATAAGACTTTAATCATTGTCAGAGTGAATGAGACAAATTGCATAAACAATAAATGCTTAGTGTGGGTCATGGAAAGCACATCTTTCCCTTCTTTTTATTAATATTTTTTTTACATTGTGGTTATTGTCACACCATATGGTCTAAAGTTCAAGGCTGTAAAGACTTTAGTCGACTTGCAACACTTTTTCTGCAAACAAAACAGGAGATACATTCGGCCATAAAAACATATCACTCCTAGACATTAAATAGACTGAGAAACAACTTCATTTTGAAGTTAGACTACTTTTTTTCTTTCAGAGGCACTACGGTGGGGGAGTGAGGGTGAAAAAAACAGATTGGACCCTGAAACTGTTGTTCTGCTTTCTGATTGGCTGACTCCTGTTGCTAGGCTTGTCTTTTGCGTTTTTTTCAGTCTTTCTTCCCCCTGTTCTCTGATAGGTCAGGATGGAACTGGTTCAGACGAAGGCAGTGTCAGGCAACTTTTCTGCCACTTGTTGAACATCCGAAGGCTTGTGGTTTTAGTGTGGCTGCTCGTTCAGCACAAGAAAAACAACAGCGCAGAGACACATTCACACAGAGAAGCACTTCTACAAACACACCCTGTTACTCAGAAAGCGTTCAAACATAATGAAAAATTTTTCAACAGTAGAAAGTCAGGAACAGAGAGTTATTGGAAGATGTTGGCTGTTTTTCCTCACAGCTCCAAGAAATCACCTTTTTAATCTAACATTCACACATACAGGTGCTGGTCATATAATTAGAATATCATCAAAAAGTTGATTTATTTCACTAATTCCATTCAAAAAGTGAAACTTGTATATTATATTCATTCATTACACACAGACTGATATATTTCAAATGTTTATTTCTTTTAATTTTGATGATTATAACTGACAACTAAGGAAAATCCCAAATTCAGTATCTCAGAAAATTAGAATATTGTGAAAAGGTTCAATATTGAAGACACCTGGTGCCACACTCTAATCAGCTAATTAACTCAAAACACCTGCAAAGGCCTTTAAATGGTCTCTCAGTCTAGTTCTGTAGGCTACACAATCATGGGGAAGACTGCTGACTTGACAGTTGTCCAAAAGACGACCATTGACACCTTGCACAAGGAGGGCAAGACACAAAAGGTCATTGCAAAAGAGGCTGGCTGTTCACAGAGCTCTGTGTCCAAGCACATTAATAGAGAGGCGAAGGGAAGGAAAAGATGTGGTAGAAAAAAGTGTACAAGCAATAGGGATAACCGCACCCTGGAGAGGATTGTGAAACAAAACCCATTCAAAAATGTGGGGGAGATTCACAAAGAGTGGACTGCAGCTGGAGTCAGTGCTTCAAGAACCACTACGCACAGACGTATGCAAGACATGGGTTTCAGCTGTCGCATTCCTTGTGTCAAGCCACTCTTGAACAACAGACAGCGTCAGAAGCGTCTCGCCTGGGCTAAAGACAAAAAGGACTGGACTGCTGCTGAGTGGTCCAAAGTTATGTTCTCTGATGAAAGTAAATTTTGCATTTCCTTTGGAAATCAGGGTCCCAGAGTCTGGAGGAAGAGAGGAGAGGCACACAATCCACGTTGCTTGAGGTCCAGTGTAAAGTTTCCACAGTCAGTGATGGTTTGGGGTGCCATGTCATCTGCTGGTGTTGGTCCACTGTGTTTTCTGAGGTCCAAGGTCAACGCAGCCGTATACCAGGAAGTTTTAGAGCACTTCATGCTTCCTGCTGCTGACCAACTTTATGGAGATGCAGATTTCATTTTCCAACAGGACTTGGCACCTGCACACAGTGCCAAAGCTACCAGTACCTGGTTTAAGGACCATGGTATCCCTGTTCTTAATTGGCCAGCAAACTCGCCTGACCTTAACCCCATAGAAAATCTATGGGGTATTGTGAAGAGGAAGATGCGATATGCCAGACCCAACAATGCAGAAGAGCTGAAGGCCACTATCAGAGCAACCTGGGCTCTCATAACACCTGAGCAGTGCCACAGACTGATCGACTCCATGCCACGCCGCATTGCTGCAGTAATTCAGGCAAAAGGAGCCCCAACTAAGTATTGAGTGCTGTACATGCTCATACTTTTCATGTTCATACTTTTCAGTTGGCCAAGATTTCTAAAAATCCTTTCTTTGTATTGGTCTTAAGTAATATTCTAATTTTCTGAGATACTGAATTTGGGATTTTCCTTAGTTGTCAGTTATAATCATCAAAATTAAAAGAAATAAACATTTGAAATATATCAGTCTGTGTGTAATGAATGAATATAATATACAAGTTTCACTTTTTGAATGGAATTAGTGAAATAAATCAACTTTTTGATGATATTCTAATTATATGACCAGCACCTGTATAGTCTTAAATGAACATGGCTTAACCCTGGGCTTTCACACTTGAGGAAATACTAAAGAGATTTCCACAGCTGGAATTGCAGAATTGCATGAATTTTAAGGTTAGATTTAATGAGATTGAATAATTTTGGACGTTTTATCTGTTAAAAAAATATGAAAATATTTTTTAATAAGATAATCCATAAAAGTGAAGAGAAAAGCTTGCAGCTGTTGATTGATAATTTCCTTGATTGACATGTTTTACTGGTTCACCCTAAAAAAATGTATTTGATGGTTTGTGTATTCTTCTAAGAAGTAGATGTGATGCATTTGTCCAGACATGTTCCTTTTGTGTGATGCTTAAATGACTTCAGTAATACAACCAAAAAATGACTTAAAGGGTTATTCACCCAAAAATGAAAATTCTGTAATTTATTACATGGGGAATTTATTGTAATTTATTACCCTCATGTCATTCCACACATCTTCGGAACACAAATTAAGTTTTCATAAAATCCGATGGCTCAGTGAGGCCTACATTGTTAGCAAGACAATTAACACTTTTAGATGCCCAGAAAGCTACTAAAAATATATTTAAAACAGTTCATGTGACTACAATGGTTTAACCTTAATGTTATGAAGTGACGAGAATACTTTTTGTGCGGCAAAAAAAAAAAAAAACTTTATTCAACAATATCTAGTGATGGGCGATTTCAAAACACTGCTTCATGAAGCTTCGAAGCTTTACGAATCTTTTGTTTCAAATCAGTGGTTCGGAGCGTGTATCAAACTGCCAAAATCACGTGATTTCAGTAAACTAGGCTTCGTTATGTCATAAGTGTTTCGAAATTTTAATGGTTCACCACTGGGGGGCGTGACTTTGGCAGTTTGATACGCGCTCCGAACCACTGATTCGAAACAAAAGATTCGCAAAGCTTCGAAGCTTCATGAAGCAGTGTTTTGAAATCGCCCATCACTAGACATTGTTGAATAAAGTCGTTATTTAGTTTTTTTGGCACACAAAAAGTATTCTCGTCGCTTCATAACATTTAAGGTTAAACCACTGTAGTCACATGAACTGTTTTAAATATATGTTTAGTGGTTTTCTGGGCATTGAAAGTGTTAATTGTCTTGCTGGCAATGCAGGCCTCTCTGAGCCATCAGATTTTATGAAGATGAACGAAGGTCTTACGGGTGTGGAACGACATGAGGGTGAGTAATTAATGACAGAATTTTCATTTTTGGGTAAACTAACCCTTTAAGCTAACTCTAAAAGTAGGTTTAAGTAACTTAAATTAAGTATCTGTCAGCCATTTCGAAAGCTTTTATTAGTAGTTGTTTGTATTTGCATATGCCTGGAGTACTATACTAACCCCTTTTTGCAGTCTATTCAGCCACAGTAACATTAGTGCACTGGTCCAACTAAGCAGTCCAGCCCAGTGTTTTGATACGGTGTGGGTACAGTAAAGCCTGAAGTTTGTTCTCATATAAGAGTTATGGCTCTTTTTAATAAAGAGAGGAAAGGGTGCCCTGGGGGAGGTGGGCGCAAGGCAAACGCTGACCATTCTCTTCTGTAGGTTTGCTGAGCCATAGGGCTCAGTGGGCCTGGTTAACCACCCCCTATCACCAGAGAGAGTGCTGACTCCTGCTCTGGTCTGTTTACACCCCCCTCAGCCCCCGATGTAGGACGGTCCCTTCAGACACAATGAACATGCTGAATAGCTACTCTTCATCTCGTGAGCGATGCCAAATTCAAATGCTTTGACAGTCTTCTGCTTGTGCATAGGACTTTAATTCATATTCGTTGGACTTTTTTATTACTCCACTATATTATGCAATCATGCATTTCAGCATATAATAATACATTATGTATGCAAGTTGTGAATCATTTAATATGTTGGTAAGATTGCAATTGAAACTGAACATTGTGAACAAAATTATGAAGTGCACTGCATTGCATCATCTTGACCAACTATCTTTTTAGTTAATCAATTGAAAACCAAGGCACCTGTAGAAGCTTTTTATTTCTTTTTTATTTCCCCCGAGAAAATAATCAATCCCTGAGCCAAAAGCGTCACTTTATCTATAAGGTGCCTTGACTTGTCCCCTGTGAGGGATATTAAGCTGAGGGCAGGAATTGATCTTGGCTTGTTTTTCACTGTAGTCCATGCCGTCATCCTCATTCACGTTGCAGGGCTTGTTTACTGCAGTTCTCATTTGCTCAAGGAAAAACATCCCCTCCCACTTGCTTGGGCTGCTTAAAACTCTCTTACACTGGGCAGTTGGAACTGCAGTAACAATGTATTATAGACTAGACAAATCATGATTATGTAAATAGGTTTATTGGAAGACAAAGTTAAAAGTCTGTTAAGTATTAACCAATGTTAGAAAGCTTTTCCAGTCATGCACTTGAAAGCCAAAAAAACACTTCCTATCAAAAGTGCATTGAGATCTAATTGAAATGCATGTTGGATATTTAACAATTCAGACAATTTGCATATTAATCAGTATAAATAAAGAAATAAACGGTTTAAATTTCACCCAAAAAATGTAATTATGTCATCATTTACTGTCACTCATGTTGTTCCAAACCTGTACACTTTCTTCTGTTTAACACGAAAGGAAATATTAGGCAGAATTTGAGGCACCGACGGACTCCCTTCAAGTTTCACGGTCACTATTCAACTTTATTACTTTTTTCCCACCATACAAAGTAAAAGGCTATCGTTCTGCCTAAAACGTATTTTTTCACAATAGAAACAGTCAAATCTGTTTTCAGCGATATGAGGGTGTATAAATGATGACAGAATTTTCTTTTTTGCGTGAACTACCGTTTTAAGTCCACTGTCGGCGCAAGTCGCTTCTTTAAGCCCGCCCATTTGGCGTTGATTGGACAACGTAGGTTGTTTTCGCAACGCGATTGGCTCCTGGGCGCGTCAGTCATGTTTACAGCCTGTTATTTACAACAAGAGGGCTAGTAAAGAGTGGGTATTCTGCTCGGGAGCTTCAACAGCTGATATGGGCGAGTAGTGTAACCCAATGCCTCAAGAAACAACGGGAGCTAAAGCAAATACAAGATAGTCGCTCTAATTTTTTAATTAGAAGCAGAAAAGCGCAATATGAGGCACGCATCAGCATCTAATGAAACTATTGAAAATTCCTCTCTCACCATGACAGACTTGTTTAAAATTTGCACACAGTGCGAGCGGCTTAGTAAAAAGGTAAGAACGCGGATAAGAGCTTGGCATCGAGTTTAACTGGTGACAGATGTATTTTTCCTTCGACTGTTTCGTTAGTGCACTTTTTTTCATTGATTTTAAATAATGTCCGTTCATTCAGTCCGTCTGCTGCAGTGCAGTCAGTTCTTTGTACTTGGATCATGAACACTGCTAGCTTGTTTTTCTCAGCCTGTTGTCATCGGATCAATAGACATTCGTCTTTGATCAATGGCTAACAGGATGAAGTCAGTGTCACATTGTCTAAATGCTGTTGTCTCTTCTTTCTTTTTTTCAATCAACGCACAAAAATTATATATGCAAGATTGCCATTGTGTAGAACTGCTGTATGCGTCTGCAAAGGGACATATTGCATTGCTCGCGGTGTCAGGTTTATTAGCGCTTAATAATATATTTTAGACGATTGCTTGCATATTTCTGAGTCAGCTATTTTGGCATGTTTATGTCACTGGTGTATTGCTATCTCGGACAACCTTTTTGTTCCTAGGCAATCTAGGTTGTTTTGAATCATTCTCTTTGTGCCTTTGACAGTTTCTATAGTATCAATAGGCAGATGAATGATGTTCAAGGTCTGACTGTTGTTATACTGATTGCATTGTGTTATGTATTATAAAGAATTTATTTACAGAGAACATTCTAGAACCAGCGGTTGATATTTGAGCTGAGGAAGGATGTTGTTTTTAATAGCTCTGGGTCTGATGCCAGAATTCCTTTGATATAATCATAGTTTCATGCCAAGTGCTTCTCTCTGGTTTTGACATGTATGTCAATCATGTAATCATGTTATTGGTTTTGATCTTTTTTAGGATGTTGGAGTGCGAATCCCCAGACCGATGGGAAATGGACCAAGTAGATTCATACCAGAGAAAGAGGTTAGTGTTATCATCTACCCTGCTGGCAGTAAAGTGGCATGAATCTCACCTTTTTTTTTTTTTTTTTTTGCATTAACAACTTTAACATGACAGTCTAGTGAAGGTATTTTACCAGTGCTGAATTCCCCAGGTTCGCCTCATCTTTATTCCCCTGTTGTCCCAGATACTTCAAGTCAGTAAATTGGATGAAAGAACACAGTCGATTTTTGAGGACGCCTTCGCAGTGCTCGGTCGCCTTGACAACATCTCCTTGGTGATGGGGTTCCATCCTCAGTATCTGGAGAGCTTTCTTAAGACACAGCATTACCTGCTTCAGATTGACGGTCCCTTGTCTCTGCACTGCAGACATTATATAGGGATAATGGTGAGATGGCAGAATATATATTTTTGTATGCAATTCCAAAAACCACAGTGCCAGATTCTTCTAAAAGCATGTTTGTGTTCAACAGGCTGCCGCCCGGCACCAGTGCACGTACCTGGTCAACCTCCACGTGAATGACTTCCTGCAGGTCGGAGGTGATCCCAAGTGGTTGAATGGTCTGGAGGAAGCCCCACAGAAGCTGCAGGCTCTCGGGGAGCTCAATAAGATCCTGGCCCACCGCCCCTGGCTGCTCACCAAAGAACACATCGAGGTATGACTTCAACCTCACAGTCACACATGGACACTTGCCCACAGCTGTTATGCAACTGTAGAAGTTTTATAATGCTATGAACTATTAGGTCAGGCTGGTTTCAGTAGATAGGAAGTTAATTAGCTTTAATGGAGTTTTCATAATTTATGTGCCAATCACATGGCACTGTGTTTTTGTCACAAATCTATTAATTTATTTAAAAAATACATATATACAGTGATTTAAATGCACCTCTTCTATAATGAGTTTGTTTATATTATTATTATATGTTCATTTATTAAAAGAAAATAAGTTAATTTCTGAATATATATTTATTTTGCTATTTTTGGGGTGCATAATGCAAAAAATGTCAGGTTGTCATTGTCGACTGGCCTAATATCATAATTAAAAGAATCAAATTCTCGTAAAGAAAGCCTTATTAAAAAGTTTGATGTAATATTTTATTATTATTTTAACAAAATTGCTTACTGCTATATATTTTAATATTATCAATATTTTAAAATTGTCATATCATGTGATTCTCCCCAAAAATGTATGGATATATATAATATTCATGATATTTGTAAAGAAAAGCCATTACCTTAATTTATTTTTTTATATATATATATTTTTTTTAAAGCAGTAAATAAGACACTTGTATGTATTAAACGTGTAAGGAAAATTTGATAACTTTTTACTTGATGGTTACACCGCATGATATGAGTCATTTAAACTGAAACTTGAAAATGAAAAGTTTTTTGAAACCACCATGAATATCAAGAGTACATTTCTAGGAATCTAGCACAAACTAGAGTTTTCCTTTTCTTTGTCATAGACACTCTTATGTCATTGACTCTTATAAATGTTGCCTTTTTTTTTCTTTCTTTTTTTAAATAACAGCGTCTACTGAAGGCAGAGGAGCACAGCTGGTCCCTGGCCGAGCTGATCCACGTTGTGGTGCTACTCACACACTATCACTCTCTGGCCTCCTTTACGTTTGGTTGTGGCATCACCCCTGACATCCAAACAGATGGAGGACATACATTCAGGCCGCCCTCGCTCAGCGGTTACTGCGTTTGTGACATTGCCAATGGAAACGGTGCCCTGGAAGAGATGTTTGGGAACCAGCAGGTGAGACTGATGGAAATGTATTCAAAGAAAATGATTGCGAGACTGAAAAGGGATCTGCGAGGTTCAAATTCCTGACCATACAGTGTACATAAAGCATGTAATGTGTGTGTTTAAGGTGTCAGAGTCGTCTGGTGAGGTGGAAGTGCTGATGGAGAGGATGAAGCAGCTCCAAGAATGCCGTGACGAAGAGGAAGCCAGTCAAGAGGAAATGGCCACTCGTTTTGAGAGGGAAAAGACAGAGAGCATGCTGGTGGTCACCTCTGGTAAGTGGATTTACGATTATGATGTTAAAATGCAACGCAGAATGACTTGTATTAAATCACCATGTTCGGTCAACAGAGGATGAGGAGTGTGTACCATCCAGAGATGTTTCGCGACACTTTGAAGACCCTAGTTATGGCTACAAAGACTTCTCCAGGAGAGGAGAACATGTACCCACCCTCAGAGTGCAGGTGAGATTAAAGTGAAGTTGTCTCGCTTGTTGGAGAACAAAGGAAATTGGGAGGATTAAAATAACAGCGGTATGTTTTCTGCCCTCGACAGGACTACAGTTGGGAAGACCATGGCTTTTCCCTTGTGAATCGGCTGTATCCAGATTTTGGACAGCTTCTGGATGAAAAGTTCCAGATCGCATACAATTTGACATATAACACAATGGCGACACACCAGGGTGTGGACACTTCCATGCTCCGTAGAGCCATCTGGAACTACATCCACTGCATGTTCGGGATTCGGTCAGTCTCCCCACTGTTCACTGTTTAAGAATTAGTTTGTTTGTCATTCTATTTACGTAATGTTAATATTTAATTTTTCCTGTCCAGTTGCTGAGGTATCTTTCTCTCTCTGTCTGTTGCATGGCAGGTACGATGATTATGACTATGGAGAAATTAACCAACTGTTAGACCGCAGTTTTAAAGTCTACATCAAAACTATGGTGTGCAGTCCAGAGAAGATCACCAAGAGGATGTACGAGAGCTTCTGGAGGCAGTTTCGGCACTCTGAGAAAGTACGAAGCACTTCAATAACACAAAAATGAACAAACGTATTCAAATTCTGTCATCATTTACTCAACCTGTATAAGTTTCTTTGTTCTGCTGAACACAAAGAAAGATATTTGGAAGAGTGTCAGTAACCAAACAGATCTCGCCCCCATTTACTACCATAGGAGGAAAAATAAATACTATGGTAGTCAATGGGGGGCAAGATCTCTTTGGTTTCTGACATTCTTCCAAATATCTTTCTTTGTGTTCAGCAGGTTGAGGTTGAGTAAATGATGACAGAATTTTCATTTTTGGGTGAACTATCCCTTTAAGGTTAAATCCGTTCGGTTAATGAGGATTCTTTTTTTCTGTCTTTCAGGTCCACGTTAATTTGCTTCTTATGGAAGCGCGCATGCAGGCAGAACTGCTCTACGCTCTGAGAGCTATCACTCGCTACATGACATGAAGTGCTGTTCTTGTCTACCTTTTTATTTTTTTACTGTTGTTGATGTTGCTACAGTGGGACACTTCAATAAATGTAAAAAAAAAAGAAAAAGAAAACTGAGGAAGAAGAAGAAAGCCTGAGTGGCGGTGGAGGATGATGAGAAGATTGTTTTGTTAACAAAAAGAAAAACAACTGTCAACTGAACCTACTTGCTGAATAACTTGTGTGGCTGCTCAGCCTGCAGTGCCAAAACTGGCCACTGGAGGCTGTCTGAGCAGACTCAATCCCTCACGTGTTAGAGGACAAGCTGAGACTGCGAGCTTCTGGAGGTCAGACCTCCTTTAGTATTTCAAATGCATCTGCGATAAGATGCCATATAATCATATCTTCTTTTTGTGAGATGAGATTAAAAAAACAAAAAAACACACACAAAAAAAACACAAATAGCAACTCCAGCACCGGTGCAGATAGACTGCACTAACATGCCTATCTACTAGTGTTTTTTTTTTTTTTCCATATCGTTTTATATTGTTTTGTTGTTTTTTTTCAGCAGTGGCTAGAGATAGAAGCATTACTGATTTTGCATAAACGCGTGCCTAGTCATGCGCAGCACTGGCAACAGATGCTGAGGTGCCGTCTGTTCATGCTGCTTTTCTCAAATGAGAGGCCTCAAGACACCCAAACCATCACCCATTTGTATAAGCTAATCCAGGAACGATTGTGTAAGTGTGAGTGTGAGAGCGCAATTCAAAAGTAATAGCTGCCTGAGCCCTTGTTAGAGTTTACTGTAAGACACCACTTTGTCTCTTTGTGACATTTTCAATGTGTGAATGTGGGGGGAGGGGGGATAGGGAAAAAAAATCCATTGGCTCTTTTTGGGTTTCCATGCATTAACAATATCAAAGCACTTTTTAAAAATGTTAAGCTTCAGCTGTTATGTAGCCATTTTGTTTCAATGACTGTTTTCTATCTTTTTTTATTTGTGTTAGTGACTTTTAAACTGAAAAGGTCTTCCTTTTGTGACATGCTTCCTGTTGCTCTGAACCATCCGCCTTATCTGTCTTCCTTTTAATGCACGGTCATCTTAACTCAAGCTATTTGTTGTTTTTATTTTGAGGTTTATTAACTAAATACCTCCTGTTATGTATCCTTAAATATCTAAGTGCTGTCTGGTGAGCAGAACTTTGTCTTACGTGGCTGCCTGTCGTGGGCTACAATCTGTACAGACCTAGAAGCTAAGAACCAGGCAACCCGCACGACTTTTCATGGTTGTGGGGTTAAACGATGCTTGTTCTCATTCTCATTCTCAGAACTTTAACCAGTGTAACTAAGCAGTTTTGTTTCGAGTGTGTGTGTTTTCTTTTCAAGCGGGGTGGATTCTCTGCTGTCTTTTTTTGTTTACTAAAACCAGTTAAGTACTGCATTCTGATGATGGCAGGACTAGAGGGATGGTACTTTTTCCTTTGGAAATGGATATGAGGAGGTTTTAAGTCAGACTTGAGAGACTGATGTCAGTTACTGACACTTTTATAAGAAAATATTTGATAAAAAAAAAATAAAACATGGTATTTCACTGGTTGTATCATTTGTAATTTAATCAAAAGGTTTCTTTTTTCTTCCCAGAAAATCACATTAAGATGATACATTACACCAAACAAACACTTATTCAGTATTAATTGATTTGAGCAGTCTAAACACCTCATACCACAAGAATTAAAGTCTTCTTATTCCTATTTTTGTGCTTAGTAAGAATAACACACTTTTAAAAATATAATTTATGCAGCTTTTAGGTCACATAATCAATGTTTTCATGTCCATAAACATCCACTCATCTCTAAAGAGCCTTGTAGCAACACAATACATCACCACAGAGACACTAGGCCTATAGAAAAGCATCTCCTGCTGTGCACTAATGATTTAAACACACAATGTTGAAGGCGGCAATTCGTCTTCTCACAGCAAGGATTAAAGGAAGTAACATTGTTGACCTGAGGACAATCCCTGTTTGCATAAATAATGAAATTTTCCCTTGTGTCGCTGGCAATTTCCCTGTTTTTATCTGTGGTTGTGAGGCCGGTGGACATGCATTCGGTGCCAGTAAAGGATCATTATATGGAAATCACCATAGGGTAGTTGTTGCTCATTTTAAAATAATGTGAGAAGTCAGGTAAACCATAAAATATCCTGCTCTTTTCTGAAAAAGTCCCTTAGAGACTGCAGGAGCTAAATTGCTTCAGACTTTACACACTGAAGATTGAGAGGAAAAACTTAAAATCACATAGTAATTAAATAAAATTCACCAAATCATGTTATTGGTCGTTGGTTTTTAAGCATGTCAACTCTAAGGCAGCTGTGTAAACTTGATATGTATAGAGTGTAGTTGTGAAGTGTAACCATCGGGGTAAGAGGAGGGAAGCCAGTGCCATATTATATCTTTTTTTTTTTTATGTGACTGTATTAAGAAAGTATGACAATGTTTCTATTCTGTGTTCTTTACAGACTTTTCTGGAAGTGTGTTTAATAAAGTCTTTGAGATCACGGAGATGCTCATGAGTGATTTTTGCATGTACATCAGAGTGGCCTTCTTCACATAGACTAGACTGACAATTCATGCTCACTCCTATCTTGACTACTGTAAATACAGCAGCATCAGGTTGAATAATAAACATCTGAACAGTATTTTATTAAAAAATATAGTGTTGGTCGTAATTGACAAATTCCTTATTACTATTCACAACAAGTATGTTCACAACATTAAATAGGAAATTGTTTGAAAGTGCAATATACACACTGGCTCACTCCTTAGTCTGTATGTGTACATATACAGACACAAGCGTGTGAAGGTTGGAGAGAAGGTGTATCAGTGGAGTTTACTGAATGATCTCAGTAGTGCCTTCAATATGTAAACGTTGTCTTAGCCTCTCAGCAACAGGCAAAAAGAGCAGCTCCCAGCATGCTTCCTGAACCTGTCTGACTCCATCATCAGAAGGCCATTGCAAAGCTCCTCTGTCTGTCCAAAACAGAAGACAAAACATTTAAGATGCGATCAAAATGACACGTCATATACTATGCAGTATACACTAGCATCTAGTGTATGAATATTATGTTACATTGTTAACCAAATTTGGAGTCTTGATTGCCTGATTTTTCAGTTTTGCATTTAAATAATTTCTGTGCATTTTATTTCTCTCCGAATTGGCTCCGTTTGTGTGTGCCTGTGAGTCTACGCACTGAGATGAGTAAATATCCAATCACTAGGTAAAGTTAGGGGGTGCTTAGCCACACTTGCAATGCTGGTGTCAGAATTCACACTTCAACAGGGTGAGCGGTGAAGTGAGGCTGCAGTACGAGGCTGCACCAATGTATTTCAAATCTGTGGTGTGGGTAGGGGTGTGCAATATCACAAATTTTGATTGTGTACGATTAAAATGTCTCCGTCCCAATATACGGCACACAGCAACATACATTTGCATCACGAGTTACTCGCATGGGACACTACAGTTTTTTGCAATCACGAAAGTTAATTTATTTGCATGAGTTTTAAAGCTTTGTCGGGTAAAAAAAAATAGTATTTTTTCTCCTTACCTCTTACTGTTCCTGTTTCCAATGCATAGAATAACAAAAAACACTGATGTGTGCCAAACCATATACACACACCAATCAGGCAAAACATTATGACCACCTTCATAATATTGTGTTGGTCCCCCTTTTGCTGACAAAACAGCCCTGACCCATCGAGGAATGGACTCCACTAGACCCCTGAAGGTGTGCTGTGGTATCTGGCACTAAGATGTTAGCAGCAGATCCTTTAAGTCCTGTAAGTTGCGAGGTGGGGTCTCCATGGATCGGACTTGTTTGTTCAGCACATCCCACAGATGCTCGATTGGATTGAGATCTGGGGAATTTGGAGGCCAAATCAACACCTCAAACTCATTGTTGTGCTCCTCAAACCATTCCTGAACTATTTTTGCTTTGTGACAGGGTGCATTATCCTGCTGAAAGAGGCCACAGCCACCAGGGAATACCGTTTCCATGAAAGGGTGTACATGGTCTGCAGCAATGCATAGGTAGGTTGTACGTGTCAATGTAACATCCACATGGATGGCAGGACCCAAGGTTTCCCAGCAGAACATTGCCCAAAGCATCCTACTGCCTCCGCCTGCTTGTCTTCTTCCCATAGTTCATCCTGGTGCCATGTGTTCCCCAGGTGACGCACACGCACCCGGCCATCCACGTGATATAAAAGAAAATGTGATTCATCAGACCAGGCAACCTTCTTCCATTGCTCCGTGGTCCAGTTCTGATGCTCACGTGCCCACTGTTGCCACTTTCGGTGGTGGACAGGGGTCAGCATGAGCATCCTGACTGGTCTGTGGCTATGCAGCCTCATACACAACAAACTGTGTATTCTGACACCTTTCTATCAGAACCAGCATTTACTTCTTGGGCAATCTGAGCTACAGTAGCTTGTCTGTTGGATCGGACCACACGGGCCAGCCTTCGCTCACCACATGCATCAATGAGCCTTGGGCAATGAGCCATGACCCTGTCACCAGTTCACCACTGTTCCTTCCTTGGACCACTTTTGATAGATACTGGCCCTTGTCAAACTCACTCAAATCCTTACGCTTGCCCATTTTTCCTGCTTCTAACACATCAACTTTGAGGACAAAATGTTCACTTGCTGCCTAATATATCCCACCCACTAACAGGTGTTGTGACGAAGAGATAGTCAGTGGTAATAATGTTATGCCTGATCGGTGTGTGTGTATATAAATACGCACACACACACATATTATACATATATATATATATATATATAGCTATATAGTCCTAGTGTGTTTATATGTACCCGTGTACAGCCATAAGATCTCCAGAAGCTTTTGAGAGTGTTGCAGCTCTCCATCTAAAGAACAGTTCCACAGAGTCTGACACACCACAGCGGCCAGATGCCAGTCCTGGGGCCCAAAATCACGCAGACAGTCAATAAGCCTGCAGTAGGGAGAGTCAGAGAAAGCACAGTACTTATACACTTTACAGTACACTCAAAAGAAGAAAGCACACCGAAGAGAGGCAAGTTACTTCTGAACGGTTTCCTCGACCCTCAGCACAGCCCTGTTGTCTGGGTCTGCAGATAAGTTGATGAGAACTCCACATGCAGAGAAACACACATCAGGGGTCTTGGAGTCCAGGAGGGTTACCACAAACTGCTCCACTGACAGATAAAAACATGAGCACAACGTCAGCCTCTGGGGGATTTAAGACGCATAAAATAGCAGAGAGAACGTTTCACACCTTTGTGCTGCATGATGAAGTGTCTCACATCTTTGATCTGTGACAGATTTCCAAAAACACGTGTGGCCTCCAAAACAGCATCCATATTGGAGCCCAGCAAGAGCTTTAGTAGCACTGCAATGACAGAAGGACAGATGGGAGGGGGAAATTACTGAAGGACAAAGACAGATAAAACATACAGGCTGTGTTCAGACACACACTCATCTTACACTGTGAGATGTGTGTGTGCTGGGAACGGACCACTGAGCTTTCACCCTGGTAGAAAGACAGGTTGTTGATGGTGGCCACAGCATTAATCACTAACTCTTCACTCTCCTTCACACACCTGCACTCTGAGAGAAAAGGGCAAAGGACAAGGACAAAGAAAACCTGATCAGTTACATGCCATCTATTAAGAACTGATAGAATAGGTATACGTATGTATATATATTATATTATATATATAATATATACTGGGAAGGCTTTCCACAAGGTTTAGAAGTGTGTTTATGGGAATTTTTTAAGATTCTTCTAGAAGCACATTTGTGAGGTCAGGCAGTGATATTGGCGAGAAGGACTGGCTCACAGTCTCCGCTCTAATTCATCCCAAAGGTGTTCTATCAGGTTGAGGTCAGGTCATATACAAATACATATATATGTGTACACACACATACATATATATATTTTGTTATATATATANGACAGCAGCCTAATATTTTATGAGATAATATTATTATTATTTTTCATAGTATTAATGTCAAAATTGGGGCCAGTGAAAATGCTGAGTGGCTAATAACTTTGGAAACGTTGAGCAACTTTGAGTTAATGTCCCTGTGTGTATATATATATATATATATATATACATACATACACACACACACACAAACAACAAAACAAAATTACTAAAACAATAAAATTAAAATGAAAACAAATATAATACAATTTTCCTTTATCATACTGCACATTAAAATGTTGTGATGCCTAAATTCACTTAATTTGCATTTAAAACAATTGATTTCCTTTTTAGAATTTTATTTTTAATTTATTTAGACAAGATAGTACAGAACATTAATATCGGCCATTTATACAACAGTTATTCATCAAATTACTTTGCTTTTCTTCGTTTGTAGCCACCTATTCAGCAGGATATATCATATGGGAGTAGGTGGTGACAAATGACTGACTTCATGGGTGAGTTGTTGAATGAATTTTAAGTGATTCATTCAATCGGGAAAGGAACAACTGACTGTCTTTATGAATGAGTCATTGAATCATTCAACCGATTCATTCAAAAACAAATGTTCCAGCGGTTCTGCTGTGGCTTTGTTTTACCTTTACCTTAGTTGGTAGAACAAAAGCAGACAGTAACTGAACCCTTTTATTTACATCCCACTGTCCTGCACATTTTACTGGAAACAAATGTGCCGGTATTCACATATCTGTATGTCCAAAATTAAAAAAAAACATCTACTTAAAGCTGCAGTCCGTATGTGCAAAATTAAAAATACCATCTACATAAAGCTGCAGTCCGTAAGTTTTGCCTCTTTGTCGCCATCTCTGTTTGAAACCTACAATTGCAGTTATTTGCGGAATTGTCATCTTTATGTTGGTTGTGCATCGGCACGGCTCCTCAGCGCGGATGAATCTTATGCTTTGAGGAGAATGTGTGGCTGTCAGTCACCGCACTGGACAGTCAGCTGTCAGTCACCGCAACAGACGTGACGTAATAACGCAAAGCCGAACGGCTGCATGCTCGAATTTCCCGCGGAAACCTACCAGTACCACTCAGATTAGAACACATTATTACAAGCTTACCGTTGTGAATCGGGCTAAAGTAAGGAGACAGTTTTGAACACTGGCTGGTTATGTACTTGCTCAAAAATTGATTTTGGATCATTTTTAACCAAAAAAAAAGTTACAGACTGCAACTTTAAGTAGACCTATTAACTTTTTGTTTTGACCAAAGTCATAAGACTACTTAAAAGTAGGTTAATTCCTATATGAAAATACTTTTACACATTTACCGGACTAGGCAAGATATATAATACAGAAGCTGCCAGATAGTTCACTTCTTGGTATTGAAGATGAAATCGCACAAGTGCTAATCAGGTATCACTTCCTCCTTGAGAAGTTTCAAAACCATTCGTGTGAATTTCAGACTGCGTACTTCATGATAAATCCGAATTTGAGGTAGTCAGAATCTGACAAGAGTGTGTGACTGTAGTAAGATCCTGTATTTCCCGTGCAAAGTGCGGTTTGCTGTGTCAGTTTTTGTGCGTCACGCTGCAAAGCATAAGTTCGTTTCGAAACACCTTTTGTTGTGGCGAATGCTCTGTCATTGTTACCCTTGATTTCTCGGTTTCTTTTTCCTTCTCGATTTTTATTTTCATCATAACAGGATGTCATTTTAATGTAGCAGACATAAAGTAGATAAGCGAGAAAGAATAAATCTCCCACCCATTTCCTCTTCAACTGTTCACATCTCTGTTCTAAAAAACGACAGCATCCTCTAACTGTCATTTCTGTAGGAATCTAGCAGTAAGGTTTCATTTGATTTTCTCACATTCTAAAAATGATATAGGACAAATATTTCCACAGGACAAAAATCTCCCTCTCTATTTCAAAAAGGAAATACATAACCACCTTTTCACCCTAGCATGCCTGCTTCTGAAACCTCCACATGCAGAACCAAAACGGAGCTTGCATCCATCAACATCAAACCACACTGCAACATCTCTGAGAACACCAGGCTGTAAATAAAGAACTATGCATAAGAAAAACAAGCAGTTTACAGTCTGGCTGTTCTCGTTACTGGAGAGGATGCAGTAACTTCAGGGTCTGTGCCAGTAACTGACGTGGAGAGATCAGCATGTGTTTTGCACAGCGCAGAGCAACCAACTTGCACATTCATTCAAGTTCAAGGAAGTAAACTTAGCCTGAAACATCTGTGTTGCTGGGTTTAAAGTCACATCGCTTCTGATAACCACTGGTCCCACGCACAATGCTTTGAGAGTGACAACCGCATTGAAATGCATGAGTGAATACACTACAGTATATGTAAAATATTTTCCTTGTGAGATTTTGGCAAATATGACTTTGGTTGAATGGTAGTAGAATGTAGAACTGAACTAATTAAGTGCTCAAAAGAGTGGGTGTGTATATTACACAATTATGTTTTTTTTTTACCCAGTAGTTCCAGTAGCAGCTGCACACACAATATGTTGGCAGCTAATGCCGTGCCCACAGTGGGATGGATGGCCAGGTTGGCCAGCAGTCTGATCAGTTTGACCAGGACGTCCTCTCTCTCAGGGGCATGACATTGCTCAGGTGGCGACAGTGTTTCCTGGTAGGCCTGGAAAAGATCTAAGAGGACATCTATCCCTCCTTTCTCTTCATAAATACTCTCTCTTGCTTCAGTGCTCTTGGCTGTCAGATTTCCTAGTGTGAACAGGAGACGCACTACGAGATCCTGCACATAAGAAAAGAGGACATGTGTTAACAC
>RJVU01048406.1:14202928-14237672 GCA_003731715.1 Anabarilius grahami | reverse complement strand
AATGCGGATGGATTTCAGCAGTGGCGTGTAATGCAGTCACTCCTACTAGCCACTTTGGTGGGTTGAATTTTATATATAATATATATATATATATTTTTCAATTGTAGTCTTTTAAAAAGGCATTTAAAGTAATAAACTAAGTGCAATGTAGTGTTGTCAAAAAAAAAAAATAATTCAATAGATCCTGAAATATCTGAAAAGCTTCCAATACTTATTTTCCGCAGAATAGATACACAATACCAGCTGTGCTTTCTCGTTTTCTCATCTCTCAGACAGCGAGTTGACACACAAACCCGCCTCCCCTCACCCACTTGTTTCATTTGCTCCGGATGAGTATTGTTGGTGTTACAGGGCTTGAATTTCAGCATGGGATTACGCGTATTGCGCATAATTTTGTTCTCACACCCAAAGTGCGCACAGTAAAGCTGCCTCACAAGCTGGTTCCATCCACCTATTTTTATGCGCATTTTGGGATATTGCATAAAAAAAAAAAAACGATGAATGGAAACGCCAAGATGTGCATAAATTCTAAAAACACACATAAAAAAACCGTATGAGCTCAAATGAGTAGGATATTTTTTATGCGACAAAAACATGTGACTTTGCAATGTAACAGCATAATTGGACCAACCAGAGGACCGATCTCGTTGCACAGCATCTGAAATGCTGTTTTTGGTCATTCTGTAATGCCTGAGCAAAGTCTGTCGTTAAAGCGGTTCAGTTTAATTCCCACCCAGAAGCGCCTCACACGATTGCGTTCACAAATACCAGGCATTTGAATGCAAGATAACATGACAGCGTTTATTGTGTTTCATCTGCACGCTCTGAGGCGCAAATAATTTATTATATATGAAAATTATAATATACAATGGCTTCTATTGTAGAAACTTCAATTTTTCTTAGTGATATTTAGTGCCAGTGTATGAGGTAGTGACGTTTTTGTTCTCTTGCTGTATGTGATATTCAAAATTTGCACATAAGTTAAATACGCAACTTTGGATGGAAACATAGCTATTGTAGCCTACTGTAACAGTATAATGGATCCGTGCGTCAGGTCTTAAAGTGACAGCAGCCTAATATACCTGCTACCAAATTATGAGATAATATTAAAAATATCTATATGGCAGTTTTTCCCCATGGTATTGCTGTCAAAACTGTGGCCAGTGAAAACGCTGAGTGGCTAGTAACTTTGGAAAACCACTAGCCACAGTGGCAAAAAAAGTTGTCAAAAATGTCAGTCCCTATACACTACCAGTCAAAAGTTTGGACACGGTAAGATTTTTAATGTTTTTAAAATAAGTTTCGTCTGCTTACCAAGGCTGCATTTATTTAATAAAAAATACAGTAAAAACAGTAATATTGTGAAATATTATTACAATTTAAAATAACCGTTTTCTGTTTGTTATATATTTTATAAAGTAATTTATTCCTGTGATCAAAGCTGAATTATCAGCATCATTACTCCAGTCTTCAGTGTCACATGATCCTTCAGAAATCATTGTAATATGATGATTTGCTGCTCAAGAAACATTTATGATTATTAGCAATGTTGAAAACAGTTGTGTAATTTTTTTTTTTTTCCAGGATTCCTTGATGAATAGAAAGCTCAAAAGAGCAGCATTTATCTGAAATACAAAGCTTTTGTAACATTATACACTACCGTTCAAAAGTTTGGGGTCAGTAAGAATTTTTATTTTTTTGAAAAGAATTTAAAGAAATTAATATTTATATTCAGCAAGGATGCATTAAATCGATCACAAGTGACAGTAAAGACATTTATAATGTTACAAAAGATTTAAAATAAATGCTGCTCTATTGAACTTTCTATTCATCAAAGAATCCTGAAAAAAAAATAATATTGTACACAATAAATGTTTCTTGAGCAGCAGATCATCATATTAGAATGATTTCTGAAGGATCATGTGACACTGAAGACTAGAGAAGATAGAGAAGATAGAGAAGATAGAGAAGATAGAGAAGATAGAGAAGATAGAGAAGATAGAGAAGATAGAGAAGATAGAGAAGATAGAGAAGATAGATATGATAGATATGATAGATATGATAGATTGATAGATAGATCATTTGCAAAAGCAGATAACGCAGTTTATTAATTTTCACAAATCATGTTTTTTTTTGTGCATTCCAAGTAATATGAAGATCAGTGGCATACATATCTAAAATATGTAGCAATTTGGGTCATTGCATATTTTAATTGAGTCTCATGTTGTATTTCCTGTGCATTCTGAGAAATAAGTCATCTGTTTTTGTGCATCATAAAGCACAAGTAAAGTTGCATACATTTACAAATTGTTAAACCTAATAATTAAACAGACCTATTAATAAAAATAATTTGATTATATGTTGAATATGAAAAAATTATGAGATTCATTTTGATTAAAATTGATCAAATATTTAAATTTGATTAAATATTTAAATAAACTGACATGCCTAGTGATTTGTACTTTGATGGTCCACTAAACCCACACAAATTGCTTGAAACTCCAGTGAATTCAGCAGCCTTTGGTGAACTTTATTTTGTCACACAGTTTAAACTGGTTTTCAACAACTTCTTTCTGTTTTCATTCAGAATGTATGAAAAAGCAGGGTGCAAAAAGAGGCTTCTGCCATTAGTCTAGTGGACAGTATGTCCCAATGTTAGGCACAGGGTGTGTGTTGGACTCTGTTTATGATACCTAGTACACAGTGTGAACCATGTTTATTCTTTATGAGATTAGGAGCACATGATCTCATTACTCTCAGTGCCAGAAGGAAAGAGAGAGAAGAACATCTGAACTGTCTGTACCGAAATAAAACGAACAGAAAAACACACACCTTCATAGACCATTGCTCAAGTTTCACTTGAGAGCAGAAAGAGGAACATGCAGCCTATATGCCTACGTGTGTGCTTGTTTCAGTTTACATCAAAGTGCGCGTGGACAGTGCACATATACTTGAGCCAAATTCACCTGTTTCCTGCTGTGTTTGCCTAGAAGGTCCAAAAATAGGCTGCAGCAGCGTGGCGTCTCAGCTAGTGCATGACAGCATTCAGTGTAGGTGGACAGCTTGCTGGAGACAGAGCACACACAAACATATTCTCACTAACACATGGCACAACTTTATCAACACTAATCAGAAAGCTAAATTAGAACTTCTCTAAACCGGCGGATATTAAAAATACATTTTATACCAGTGCATTATAAATCACTAAAACGGTGGTTCTCAACCAGGGGTTCTCAGGATGAACATTAAACTACTAAACTAAGTAGCTTCTAAAATCAAGATATTTATCATTTTAATTCAACTTTTTTTTTTTTTTCTTTTCTCTTTTTCTTTTGAAGAACCAGGGTTCCCACAGTCTTGAAAAACCTGCATATATATGCAGTCTAATTTTTAAAGTTTGATTTCTAGACCTGGAAAATTGTTGTAAATGAGTAAAACTCCATGGACATTTTTATAATAAATATATACATTCAAGTTTTCTAGTTATGCCAAGCTTTACCATATTTTATCAGGTAGATAAAAAGGTATTTTTACCAATGGGAGCCTTGGAGTCAAAAAGGTTGAGAACCACTGCTCTAAACACTTACTTCGATCCTCACCTGAATATTCGGGCCACATTAATGCAGATGTCGAGGTCATTTCGATGGTTCTCCAGAATCAAGCAAAGAGTAAAGAATGCCTTGTTGGACAGGAAGGAAGGCCGAGACTCAGACTGGTCAGCTATATTTCTCAAAGCTGCTGTGACCTAGAAAGGGTGAAGAGGTAAACATTATGTGCAACTCTAGTGTGTTTGGTAACTTAGTGTGAATGAGGTACTGTGCAGCAGGTGTGTGTGTGTGTGTGTGTATATATGTTTATTATTGCCTAATGGGTAGAGATGCATATAAAAGAGGAAGCACTTATAATCAAGAAGAAATAACAGAAGGCCTTTAAAGTGGCTTCATAAATCTCTCCATCAAGAGCTTAGGACACTGATTAGGGTACATGGAGGGTGCCTGCTAGAGCTGCTTGGCCCATCGGGCCGTACTTTCATAAAAACCCTCATTTCCGTCTGCCAACAGGCTAATGAGTGGCACGGCAATTGGCGCTGAACATCAAACCATGCGTGCTGAGTTCAGGAAGTTTGTTTGGGCAGAGTTAAATCATTCCCGTGAAACATACTTTGTGCTGAAGGAGTATAAAGTAACATATGGACATGAAGTGGAAAAAGGGCATCCTCCCAGACAAAAGCAAAAACAAAAGCAGAGGAAAAGCACATTAAAATCCGCCCTTTTTTTTCGACCCCAAGCCAACCCAACCCACCCTTGTGAAGCGCTCACATTTTGTTCTATTTCGCTCCCAGAGCAGAGTTCTGAGAAACGTCGGGGTGGGGTTTAAGCATGTTCTATTCCTCCTGTTGTAAAGTCTTAAAGACACAGATTTACCATGTTTGCAATGCAAACCAATGTGTGTATCTATGGCGGTGTATGTGTGTTGCACAAAGCAGTATTCCAACATATATGGGAAGCACTCGGTCACTGTGGAAATGTATGATGGAATCTTACATGGTTTTGAGACAAGACACAGGCATCACAGAAAAGACTGCATTTTTTACAGGGATAATTCACCTAAAGAATTCAATTCTGTCATTATTGACTCACCTTCATGTCATTTAAAAAATTTATGACTTTCTTTCATCTGTGAAAATGGCAGACAATGGTAACCAAAACCGTTCTTCTTCAAAATATCTTTTCTTGTGTTACACTGAAGAAAAAAGCTAATTCTTGGGTGAACTATCCCTTTAAGATGTCACATCTGATCCACCAAAATGCTTCAGTTTGTTTGTGAGCTTCCTGGGTATGTGTGTGATTGCGGACATGATTTGCATACTGAAAACAGGGTTAAAGATGACAATAAAGCAACTTTGACCTTTGACACCTGCCTAAACAAGGAAACAATCAAGGATCAACCACCTGTACCAGTATGTGTCCTCCGATGATACGCTGGCCTTCCCCCTCCGACCTCTGAGCAGTTGCATTAGCTGAAGTTGTAGATGGACCATGCATCAGTCTCTTTGACAGCTGCAGCAATATGCCGATGAAGCCTTTAGCCAGCAGCAGCCTGGAGATGGCACTGTTTCCTGAGAGGAGCTTCAGTGAGCCGACACAGTACAGCACGGCCTCACCTTTACTCCACACATCCTCACACTGTAGCAGAGACAGAAGGGAGTCTGTGCGGAAACACATACACACAATGGGCTGATGAGATAATGCCTGACTGAGCTTAGAGAGTCTGGATGAGTTATACAATAATCAGGTCTAACCTAGGATGGAGTCGGTAAGGAACAGGGCGTCATTACTAGTGTTCCGGCTGATTTTGAAGACGAGTTTGCAGATGTTCAGCAAGTTGTTTCCACTCACATTGAGCTTGTAATACAGACAAAAGCAGTAAGGTTATGTAAATTATTTCAAATTTCAGATATACTAATAGACACTTATAGACACATCTTATAAAGAAGAGGCTGTTTAAGATCAGACCTTTTAAAAAAGTATATAGTGGGTCAATTTGACCCATTTCGATTTTTGGTTGTCGGAAATACTGGTTAACCTATGATATTTTTCTTGAAATTTTGTGACTTTCTCTCATTTAGTGTCATGAACATGCCTGCAAAGTGTTGACGCTCTGATGTTTTGCGGAATTCGCGAACAAAATTTCTATCGCGATTATGATGGGTCAATTTGACCCGCATATTTCATTGTTAAAGGCAGCTGAACAGACCTGAAATAAAAACATTTTTGATGCATTTGGTTATGTCAGTTTCTCAACTACCCTCTGAAGACATATGAATTTACATTTATGCATTTGGCAAATGCTTTTCTCAGAAGAAACTTAAGTAAAAGGGGACCTATAATGCCCTTTTTACAAGATGTAATTCTGGTGTCCCCAGAATGTGTCTGTGAAGTTTCAGCTCGAAATACCTCACAGATAATTTATTATAGCTTGTCAAATTTACCCCTATTTGGGTGAGCAAAAACACAGTGTGTATCCCTTTAAATGCAAACAAGCTGTTGCTCCCAGCCCACTTTCCAGAAGAGGGCGGAGCTTTAACAGCTCACGCTTCAGTTGGTCAACAACAACAAAGCTGGAGAATCTCACGCAGCCAAAATGACGATTGTCAGTAACGTGTTTAGCCTTACATTGTTCAAACCGGAGTCAGACACTGATGGAGAGACTCAGGAAGAAGTTACAACTTTTAGAATGCAACTAGACGTTTCTGAACAGTTAGTTGAGTTGATACAACTCATTGACTAGCATGTGCCGTCATGTTAATCTTCTAACGCAAATCCAGCGTTGAATTGAACCTCGTTTGTGAAGCAGTCCGGCGTAAAATGATGACATGGCAACAACACTGTACTACAAAAACACTTCCACTTCTCTAAAGCAGCCTAACATGGCCTCGCCTCATTTGCGGCGTCTTCTGGGGGCAGGGTTTATGTAAATTTTAGGGTCAGTGATGTCACTAACCCGGGAAGAAGCTTGTTGTAGTCCCTACCAGCCGTTTGTTGTAGTCCTTAAACAGCAAACTCTTTAAAAGGAAATAACTCCCTTTGCATTGAACTTTGAGCGTCGTAACGTTTCAGACGTTGTTTATGCTCTAACAGCAACATTACACACTAACTAAAGTTAAAAAAGTGAAATCATAATAAACCACCCCTTTAAACTTGTTTTCAGTTCGTTGGAAATTGAACCCATGATGTTGGGGTTACTAGCACCATGCTTCAGGAAAGCACACAGAAGAAGTGCTTTTCCACATTATAAAAAAGCTTTTAAAAAAGTAACAATACTGTTATAATAATATTCAGTTTATTAAAATGTATTTTATTTTTTTTAAATGGTTAAATACAGTTGAACTGAATCCAATTAGGGTAAATTTGACCCAGACCATAACAATCATACCCAGATTTTTAACCTAATACAAGGTTTAAAGGGTTAGTTCACCCAAAAATTTAAATGTTTTGGCACACAAAAAGTATTCTCGTCGCTTCATAACATTAAGGATTAACCACTGTAGTCACATGAACTGTTTTATATATGTCTTTAGTAGCTTTCTGGGCATCTGAAAGTGTTAATTATCTTGATGTCAATAGAGGCCTCACTGAGCCATCAGATTTTATCAAAATTATCTTTATTTGTGTTCCGAAGATGAACGAAGGTCTAATGGGTGTGGAACGACATGAGGTTGAGTAACTAATGACAGAATTTTCATATTTGGGTGAACTAACCCTTTAAGGGTCATATTGTGTGTGTGTGTGTGTACTCACTGCCAGAATAAATTTGGATAATGTTAGATTAAGTCGGTCGGATCCCACATCTATAAGTCTGAAGAGTGTTCTAAGGATGGCGGATCTCTTTTTACACTGCCTCCCCAGCATGCCTCTCTCAGCTAGGGCATCATGGAGACCATTGCATGAGTTACACAGGTGTCCCACAATCTCATCTGACACGCCATCACCTATAAGGATTGTTGTTTTTGTTTGTTTTTTTGAAAGAGACAAAACCTGATCAGTATTCTGTTTGTTCCAGAGCAAAAAATATGTAACAGTGTCAAGGTCACATTTCAAACCGAATGTCTTGCACAGTATTAATTGCAGAATTGTCACCCTTTAACTGTCCCTGTGAAGGACA
Organism: Anabarilius grahami; assembly: GCA_003731715.1. Classification (NCBI taxonomy): domain Eukaryota; kingdom Metazoa; phylum Chordata; class Actinopteri; order Cypriniformes; family Xenocyprididae; genus Anabarilius; species Anabarilius grahami. The sequence continues at coordinate 14,230,007 of RJVU01048406.1, read as the reverse complement.
GTGAAAGAAGAGTAGTCTGTGGGATACACAGACTCTTTCATTTAGCTGAATTGATGTGTACACAGAGTAGGCTTACTGACATTTCAGTGACATTTGGCCCACATGTCAACACCCACTGACAGAGTTAACATGGCCCTTTAGGGCACATTCTCCCCCTGTATGGTATGCATCATTAACGTGTATATAATAGCTCTTTACTGTCTTTCTGTATGTACTGGCTTTGAGCACGACAACATAATATGTCATGGAGGTTTAAGTTAGATTAGACTTGAATAGAGTATCAATATCTCCAAATTCTCCTGAGCACAATTTTAACAATTTTTTTTTTAATCTTAGACTAGCTGTTGCTTACAAAATAATTATCCATTTCATAATGCTTTTTAAGCATTTTGTGCACTGGCAATGCCTTATTCTTGCTGGATCGAACTTGCCTTTAGGGGATGAGGCAGGGGCTGCATTTTTCCAAAGCTATTTTTGCTAAAAACAAATGTTGTTTCTCAAATCTGTTTCCAAGATGGTTGGCATTTCCCCCAACGGCACCCTCTGATGATGCCATGGAGAATATGAATGGTATTTTATGCATGAACTGAGAGGCTCTTGGCACAATAAATATTTGATATTTATCTTTCAAATGAATTTCAATTGAATTTTCAAAGTGCTTAAATATTTACTGCTATTAGATTGCATTTCACGGTTCTTTTCTCCCACATGCTTTGACTTTAAAAGCTTATACCGTGCCAAGCTCAACACAAGCTTTGTTTTTATTCCTCTGCATTCAGATATTGTGTTTTCTTTCTCCCTGCAGTTTTGCTTTCACTCTGGAACACATTCAAGTGCTGAACTGCAGCTCCTTAGTATGAACTTGCATAAGCACAATCCAATAACCCCAGAATTAGGACTATCTTACTAAATTTAGAGTCAGTAATGGGGGGACATTAAAAATCTGTACTAGGGTGAATGGAAAATAAAACGCAGAGCTGTTATATTGGGATTGACTATTTGAGTCTTTGCATGTAAAAAAATAAAAACAAAACAACTTTGGAACTGCTGTATTATTTCTCTTTAAATCATAAATAAAAAAGACTGGAAGGAGTACACTGCAGAAAATCATTACATTTATTTATGTTCATCTTTCTAAGAGCCCAAACAGAAGTAGAGTAAAAATTTTGTTTTATGCTATGCTGAATGCTTTCTATGACTAGAAAATGTTATGCTGAAATTTTGTTCTCATAAAGTTCTCATAAGATAATGAAAAGCCATCAGGTATCAATCTGAACGTTAAAAATGTTTTTGGAGCTATTAAAATGGCGTTGTGGTTTTTCCTACCCTAAACATAGCATTATGCTTAAATCAAAAAGCAAAATAATTGCTAAGACTGTTCATTTTGAAATGACTAGTTCTGTGCAAACTTATTGTTGGTTTGATGATGTACAGCAAACCAGAATGTGGCCCTTTGCTCTTTAAAGTCATCAGATCATTACTTGTGTGTATTAAGCACATCCATAAGAGTAATTTCATCATCACCTGGTGCAAAGGACTCAAATTCTTGAAGGACAGGAAGGACCTTAGTGTTCCAGAACACAGATTCATCCATGTTGTCATCACTGGTGTTTCCATACCCAAGCCTGGTTTCTACCGCAGAGAGACATGGAGTGGGTGTTAGAAAGACAGACAGAACAGATAAATATCTAAACAGACAGGTAGATGTACTTATTTTCTTGATCCTGGAAGTGAAATTCAGACAGTTCAGCCCAGCAGTTCTTAAAGCACATGAATGTAATACAGGATGTTCAACATAGCATGAAAAGGTCAGAGCTTCACACCCACACGCCTTTTCATTAGTGTCTGTTCTGTTCAGATGCCTCTCTGAGCATTTGCATTGTGGACGAGCTGCAGGAAGCAGTGGGTTGTGAAAACAACAGATCAAACAACCAACTAGCATCTGGATAAAGAACCTTGAGAAACTGCTGCAGCAAAAGTGGTTTAGGTTTATAATCCTATCAGATGTTTGCGGCCACTGGCAAGATTGTGTCAGAGGCAAAATTTACAAGATTGTGAGATGTTTGCTTTGTCTATAACATGACTGCCGGTTAGCGGTTTCAAGTGTAGATATAAAAAGTATAGATATAGCAATATACCTGGTTTCGACTCTTTTTCACTGGATACATCAGTTTGCGGTATCCTGCAAATCACAAACGTACAGTAAGACAAACAGCATAAATTACATCATGTTTGAAACAGTGGTCAGATGAACTACAAAGCCTTGATGGCGTTTGAAAACATGCTAAATATGCTGATGTAAATGCTAAATATGCACCAACAAATACAAGTATGTTCACTGGGTACTTTTTAAATGTACTTACAGTAGAGTATTCTCATGTAATTCTCCTATTTTCCTGGCAGACACAAGAGGTCACTGTTGTGATATCCTGATGCAGAATTTCATTGCCCAATTTTTTTATTATCTTTTTTACTGTCAGTTGTGTCAAAAATAGTTACTAGTGAAAAATGGATATCTTTCAAAATGTGCTTGTGTAAACGTTCATTAAAACATGCATGTATCTGAGGGCTACTGCAACAGACAGGAAACCACAGGTTCACGTGATTGTCTCAGAGCTAGTCATGCACTGTCACAGTGAATTAATCTTAAACATCAAGATATCCGTTAACACGGTTTAAGACTGTGCTACCATTAATAGCAGATTAAACTCACTCAAATTGTGAGGATTGTGAAGAAATGATGGTACAGAGAGGCATATTTGTGGCATTGATCATGTTTGGGCTTTGTACTGTCTCGATAATGCCTCTTTGTTGGTGGGATGCCTCGGCCGAGACGTGATCTCATCGTGTGAATCTCAAATGAGACTGTACTGGTGGTCAGCAGACCAGTCAGCCTGCCAGCCACAAACGGCCTGCATAATCTAATATCGCTCCATTAGCAACTATAACAAGGATATGGTAGAGAAAGAAGGAGAGAGAGGCTTGCTGCTTGACTTTAACTTACTATTAAATTCCAGAGTGTCCGTAAATGCATCCAAATTGGAAGCATTACGATTTTCATAAGTGGGAATTCTGGGCAATGTATTAATGAGATCGCTTGGAACTGAATAAGCGAACCTTTTAATGAGGTCTTACTGATAGATTACACAATTTTGTTGCAAGTAATGGAAGATGTACACAAGAGGGGATATCAACCTCAGAAAATATTGGTAATGAAAGAATTAATGCTGCTGGGATCTACTGATCTTCAGAATGGTTACCAATAAACAAGTTCACTCTCTGAACAGGGTGTCCTGTGAGGCAACAACACATACAAATGGTTTATTGCTGTTCTTAGGCACAGAGCATAAATCGATTTACTGAGGGAGTTTGATGGTGTATTGACAGTAGAGGTTTTTGTTATAAAGCCCAAATGGACTAACACCTGATGTGAGTCCCTGTCATAAACATATGCCGATTTAAATCTACCCAACTACAGACGTTTCAAACCTCTAAATGTACATTGAACGGAGTACATTAAATTGATGTGTAACCTTCAAGTAAATAAACTCATATGCTCAAAATGCATACCTTTGTTTGATAAGTGTGTGTAGGTCAGTTTCTGAGGATGATTTTGTTTTATGCTCTGTAACTTCAGCACAATGTAGCTTTTCTCTGTCATCTGGTTGGTCTACTCCGATCCTTGCCTCTAGAGACATATCTGAACAGAAACACAGGAATACAACTTAACAAAAACACATAGATTGATAGATATAAACAACACACATTTAATGTTTTAAAAGAAATCTCTCTAATATGTGACCCTGGACCACAAAACCAGTCATAAGTAGCACAGATATATATTTGTAGGAATAGCCAACAATACATTGTATGGGTCAAAATTATTGATTTTTCTTTTATGCCAAAAATTATTTGGATATTAAGTAAAGATCATGTTGTTTAGAATTTTTGTAACATTATAAACATCACTTTTGATCAGTTTATTGTATCCTGAAAGTATTAAAGTGATAGTTCACCCAAATATGAAAATTCTGTCATCATTTACTCACCCTCAAGTATTTCTAAACCTGTATGAATTTCTTTGTTCTGCTGAACACAAAGGAAAATATTTGGAAGAATGTCAGTAAGTTTTTCCTACTATGGTAGTAAATGGGGGACTATTGAGGGTGAGTAAATGATGACAGAATTTTTGGGTGAACTATCCCTTTTATTTATTTTTTAAAATCTTACTGACCCCATACAGTTTGACAGGACAAACACACACATTTTGTTTTCTCAATCCAAACAAACTCAAGGCATACATGGCAGAGTTACATCCTGGGGATGTAAACGGATTTATATCTGATTTTTGGAGGAGTCTATTCATTTCGCTTTGGTGTGAAACATTCGAACAGCTAGCAGACTGTCTTGGCACTGACACAGGACACAATGAAGTTATAGAGGGTTATCAATCTGCCTGACAGGTGAATATGCACTATTACTGCACTGAAGTATCCCTGTGCCATCTTGCCATTTAATATCTTTTCTTTTGGGATATTCATTCAAAAGTGAAAAAAATAAAAACAGAAATACAGATTAAAAAACACTGTTTTATTTCTTTTCTTACTCTTTGTGTGTGGCGTCATGGGTGGAAGTCTGTTGATGGATGCTGCTCTAAGCAGTCTGGCACGAGACCCTCCTGATCCTATCCTGGTATTCCCTCGTTCAGCTGGGGGTTTGGGGAGAGTTGCTTCATCGTCACAGCCATTCTTATCCAGGGACACAGACAGCCTGGGTTTCTAGGATTGACAGAACTCTTCAAATACTGTTTCCTGTTTTCATTTGAATAGTCAAACATAAAGTTTTGAAAAGCCTCTTACATGTTCCAGTGGGCTGAGACGAGTTCCAGAGCCAGGCCTGGAGTCAGGAACTTCAAAATGTTGGCCATGAAGACTAGAAAAGAAATTTGTGAAGGCAATTAAAACCAGCATATCAGTCTTGTACAAATAAGCAACCAGTTAACGTTATAATTCAAGTACTTCATAGAGTGCAACAGTCGGGTTCTGGAAGTTAAAAACCTATTCATTTTCTCCATAAATAAACCTTGAAAATCTCCATCCATTAAAAAATGAAATCTCCATTTTTTAATCAATAGTTTTTTATCCATCGCTTTTAATTTATGTTGTTTGCAAAGCTTCAATTGTAGTTCTTNAAAAGCCTCTTACATGTTCCAGTGGGCTGAGACGAGTTCCAGAGCCAGGCCTGGAGTCAGGAACTTCAAAATGTTGGCCATGAAGACTAGAAAAGAAATTTGTGAAGGCAATTAAAACCAGCATATCAGTCTTGTACAAATAAGCAACCAGTTAACGTTATAATTCAAGTACTTCATAGAGTGCAACAGTCGGGTTCTGGAAGTTAAAAACCTATTCATTTTCTCCATACGATGAATTGATTTTTAACGATAATTTATAAACCTTGAAATCTCCATCCATTAAAAAAATGAAATCTCCATCTTTTTAATCAATAGTTTTTTATTTATCCATCGCTTTTAATTTATGTTGTTTGCAATGCTTCAATTGTAGTTCTTTCCCACATTAACTTTGTCTTTTTGTCTAATTTTCAAATACTTTTTCGGTTCGAATCAAAGTTTGAAATGTTGTGAGTGATTCACGTCATAGCTGGCTGGTTTGGTTCATGGCTTATAACTCTTAAATGAAGAATTTCTTAAAAATCCCCATGGGAAAAAGTGAGTGGGTACTGTTGCACTCTGTAATAAAAAAAAACATGCTAAATATTATAATAAGCATTAAATACATGCAAAACAAGAGACAAACACATAAACGTATCATCTCAGATGTTGTTTTACCTGAATGCAGATGGTGGTCGTCCATCATGTGCACGAGAAGATGATTCTCCAAAGAGCTGCCGGTGCTTCTCCTGAGGTGTGAAAGGTCGCTGTGTGGCAAGAGTTCTGAGAGAGCGACGAGCCTCTGACACTATCTCAGCACTTGTCCGTCTCCTGAAGCTACTGCTCATGTGGACATGCTCATTTTTGTCCTGCTGGAGCTCCATTCCAGACATGCTTGATCCATAGGGATGTGTACCAGTATCAAAAGCCTGAGACCTTGACCATTATTCTATAACAAAAACTGGTTGGAAAGATGCATAACTATGATAAAAGGAAGAGGAGCATTTATCTTTTGAACAAAATTAACTGCCTGTTGGAAATATAAAGATTTAACTGTCCCAGAAATCTATAGCTGATTTAATTGCATATCTTTCTGATATTCTTATCTTTATTACCTCAGTCTATCTATTCACATGGGTTTGCTGTCCTGTAAGAGTTGTTTTCAATATTTTATATTTATTACTTTTTAAAAGTAATTTCAAATGCACCGCACGCACACGTGTTCAAATGTTTATAAACCGGAGTCATATAATCCAATGCAAAACAAGCATGCGCGTCCACGCACCGTCACCATGGAAACACAACGCTGTTACAGTAGCTTGGGTGTAGCAAAACAAAACATTTAAAACATATAACGTAAAATGAAATAACGTAAAATGAAACTAAATAATAAAAAAAACTCGCTTAGCGATCTTAAATTCAGGTAACCAACAAAACAACAACATAAAAACTACGACACTATTAGTATCAAGTGTTGCTTGCAGCCTACTTCATTAGAAAACTTGTTCTTTTATGCAGTGCGTAATGTAAACAGCACATAAAAACAATATTACCCTTTACCTTGATTTCCAAACGAGTCTTTGTTTCACTGTTTTAAAGAGATCATCTTTAATCCCGAAAGATGAGCGTGTGTGACAGCAGAAAGAGGGACGCACACCACAGAGTTAATCACGGCCACGCGCATGGTCATGTGACACACGGAGGCTTTTGTTGTGTGAAACCTACTGCCTTTTTACTTTATTTCTTTGTCATCTTTTTTTTAGAGTTAGAACAAAGTAATTAGGAGCCATAACCCGTAATTACATACGGATTACTTTATGAAAGTGTGTTTTGAATCTTGTGAGCCTCAGCCTTAACATATTACAACGGAAAAACAGGTGAGACCATTCAAACTTTGACCTATTGTAACGAAAAGAACATATTTATTTATATTTAGCCTGAAACTAAATTAAGTCTTAATTTTTTATTCCTCTCCAAAACTCATATGCCTGGTGTTCAGTGCAAAATCCTAAAATTCAGGCCCACAGAGACGCGAGGTGCAATTGTGAGGCGACACGGTTAATCACCCACGAGAGGTAACAGGTGAGCTGATACTTACCCACCCAGAATGACAAATAAAAGTGGAATTTAAAGCTACACATTTGTAGCCTTGTTCAAATGAGACAGTATCATCAGAAATATCTCATTCCTTGAAGTAGGTAACTTCAACAGAGGGCATTATGCAAATGAGTAACGTGCTTGTCTTTTGTAACCCGAGACATCTATTTTGCATCTATTGTGGTTTTACCATAAGTCATTTCCCACAGAGCTTGTCCTCCCATTTAAGTCTTCTGAGAATATGTCTACTCATTCGTTAAATTGTATATTAGAGACTTCAAACATCCTAAGTGACATGTTTCTGCAGACTGTCTAATTTTCATTAGCAAATCCACATATATGACGGAATAAGGGCATTTTCTTCATACAATGTTGAAATTATCCTCTCACGTTGTTTAGCGTTTTTTTTTTTAAAACTACTCTGCAAGAAAGACTGACATGGTTTATCTAACACACTATAAAACGTCCTATATTTCTCTGTTGCTCATGAAGTAAAATGCACATCTTTTGGCTCAGGTTAGATTTAAATAACTCTACAAGCTTCATTCTCATGGATACAAGAAGCCTCATTGGTGTAATGTGATTGGAGGAGCTAGCCAATAAGGAGTTAGTACAAGACTGCTCATTGGCCAATGGCTGCATAGATATGGTTGCCCTCTTTCATTGTCACTAGGGGAGTGTGGTGCCAAGGATGGCAATTTTGAAACATTATGTAAAGTGAACTGCATTTTTCCCTGCCTGTCAGATTTTTGATAAAGCTTGCATGAGGTTGCATCTGTATTTAGAGGGCTGCATGATTGGTGTAAATTTAATTATCTTGTGAACCTTGACACATACGCACATACACCACTGTTGCTGCTCTTCTACGTCACTGAGGTAAATTGGTTTGCTTTGCAAGGACCATCATTTTTCTTGCTGCTGTCTCCTTGGCAACCAGTTCCTTATGGGCAGTCTTTGGACACACATTGACTCCCTCACCTGGTGATAAGGAGAACGCAGTGATGACACACGAATGTATGACGAGAAGGTTAAGCAATGTGTTTGCTTAGACTTTACACAAAGTAAGAACTGTCAAACACTTTGAGGTTGTGTCACTACAGTTTTTGTTTTGACCAAGGACAAAGAGCTCTTTACTTTCTTTGCAGACTTAAAAGGAACTATGCTATATTTAATTGAGGATAAAGCCACCATATAATAAAATTGACAATTCTTATTTTTTATGGAATATTGCAGTGTTTATTATAAACTATTTATTCGATTCACTCTTATATATGTCATAATACGGAAGAAAGGAAGATCTCAACTTCCATTTCATGCCAATTTTAATGGGATAATTTAGGTCCACCACTTTTAGCTGTTGCAGATCACTTTATCTGTTTGATCCATGAAAGTAGGATAGAGGAACAAACATGGCTGGAAATGTCACGAACCAAGCTGGGGGCTGTTCAGATTGTCATACCTCAGTGGTACAAGTAACCAAATCCCAGAATACATTGCTGTCATTGTCTCTTCCCAGCACATACTCAATCACTTGCTCTACCTTGCTTGACATAAATAAAAATACCTGTGGTGTACCAGACATGTTTTAGCCTGCTCAGCATAAATAAAAACACACGGTCAAGCATGTACACTAAGCCAGGATAGATTGTCAGAATAAAAATGTCATTGCTGTTGGAGCCATAACCTTGTGGGAAGTTCTCTGACCAATGGTGGAATGTGTGATACTGTATATATATATATATATAAACTAGAGCTGCACGATTAATCATATCGCAATCGCAATCGCGATGTCAAGCTTGTGCGATTATATGACGCAAAATGCTGCGATTTTATGAAATAAAATAATAATAATAATTTAATAAATAAATAAATACATGTGTGGACACGACAACCCATTCTCTGAGAGCTGTTTGCCCATTTTATACACCGCTAATAAAAAGAAGAGCAGTCAGTTTCAGTTTAGGCAGTGGCACGTGTGGCGCGCATGGTCGTGTCATGACTTTTCCCGGTGTGCAGCGCAGAGAACGCGTAAAGTTGGACGCGGAGCAAACGGTCACTGAACTGGTGGCAAGAAAAAAACGCTACCTCTGTTATATGGCGCTATTTTGGCTATAAGATTATAAACCCAGATTAGTTGTGGTTAAACGGATCGTTGTTGATCCGTGATCCGTACGGACCAAGGCCCACGGTTCAGCAGTGAAAGGTTATCATTTGAACGTGTTTGTCTTGCTAGTTTACACTATAAATAGATATAAAACCATTCCAGCGCGCTAGAAGAGGCAAAAGGATTTAATTCGGTATCGCACGCTGCGCTGTTATCGGTGCGCACATGACGCACATACATACAAGGCTCGCGCGCACAGAGAGAGAGAGAGAGGCGCTTTATAGCTCGCGAACTCCAAATTGATTTATCTTTCGCGTCCTCAATGCACTTGGATGGTCACATACACGCATTATGTCAGTCAAAATACCCCTCTCAGCAAGTTCTCGTAAACACTTTCGGTTAATTTCTTAAGTGAAGGAGGTGAGAATTCAGATGTGTATCTATCTGATGTGTGCCGTGCATGTCTTACTCTTAAAGTGACAGCAACCTATAAATACCTGCTATTATATTAATCTATATTAAATTTATACAGTGACCAGTGTCATTTTACATTTAATTATTACATTTCTGTGCATGAAAATTAATACTACAGTTAGACCTTATACTTTATTTGTAACTTTGTTGTATTTATCTATGCTTGTTGTAATTGGTGTACAGTATTTGTTCTTTTTACAGTCTGTTCTCTTGCCTTTAATAATGTATTACTTAGGCTAGTAGTTTATGCTGTGGTATCAGAGTAGTTTAAGTGGGCTAAGTAATACATGCAAAGTTAAGTTACCCCCATCCCCCAAATTTTTTTTTTGTACTGATCCGAAAAATGATCCGATCCGTGACGTCATAACCGTGATGTGATCCGAACCGTGAGTATTGTGATCCATTGAACAACTACAGATTAGTAAAGAAACTAACATTTTAAATGGGATTATAACAAGTTTGCAGTAATGCAAAGATGTTATTATTTAATTTTGTAAAAATATTTGAATTTGAAAACACTGTGCATTTGTTTGTTGTTGTTGCTAGTTTGAGTTGAGAAATACACATGTGTGCATTTTCATTGAGAAACAAGCGAGATGACTCATGATACTATTTGTTTATTATATCGCTATCGCATATCGCAATCGCAATATTGACCTCAATAATCGCAATATGACATTTTCCCCAAATCGTGCAGCCCTAATATAAACATAAATATAGACGAATTCTGTGTTTTGTTTGGAGACATTTGTTGCTTTTTCCATCCAACATACTAATTTGCTTAGAGAAAAATAGTGAGAACAAGCAGCTGATATTGGCATTTTCTTTTCTAACAGATTGGCTTTGACGCGGTGATGACAGACTGCTGATTGACTCACCTGCTTACAGTGCTGTCCAGAAAAGCCAGCCACACACTCTCTCACTTTGTTCTGTGAGCTCAGAGTGGGGTGCTATATATTTCAAACAACCATAGTAATGAATCCAGTTCCGGTTGCACAAGATACTGTGCAGAGCACGCTGAGCTAAGGTGGGTGAAAGGTGATGGCATGGAATTTAAGGGCAGAATGTAGTGATGATAGCAGTGACAGAACTTGATTTTTCTATTAAGGGGCGATATTTACCCCCTTAAAAGGGCGTTTTTACCTCTATAAGGGCATTTTTCTAACCTTATTAAATGTATGAATCTTTTTTTTTTTTGTCAAATTCTTAAATTTAATGAACACATTCAGTTACAATAATAAGATACTGTAGGGCTGTTACTAATCAAATGAAATCAATATCCATCTTTGCACAGAATCTGCATCTGAAATGGCATTTAGATGTATTTACACTGCAGCTCAGAGGTGGCATGAATGCATTTATATTGATTTCAGTTGCATATATAATGCAATGTGATGTTTAAATAAAATAAAAATGAAATCCTTTTTTTTTATATGAAACCAAAACTGCCAGTAGGTGGCGGCAAGTCATTGTATTAACGAGTGAGTCATGAGTCATTCATTCATTCAACCGATTTGTTCAAAATGGCTTATTCATTCATGACTGAAGCAAGTGACTACCTGTTATGAATGTGTCATTGAATCATTTACTCAACCAATTCATTCAAAAATGCAGATTTGTTCAGTATCAAAACACCAGTGTGTATTGCTCAGAGCTGATACGGACACAGCAGTGATGTATCTTTGTTTGGAAATATTTTTTTAGCGAAACAGACCAAAAACGAACAATATTGACAATATTGTGTCTAAAATATAAGTAACTTCATATTAACTTTTTGAATTTTTGTATAAGTATCACATTTACAATCGTGCTGATATTCAGGAAAACAGCACTCTTGCTGTTATAAAAACAACTTATACAGGGTGATTTTTGCCCCAATATCTTGAATTTTGGTGGCATTTTTACCCCAAACACCCATTAATCTCCAACCCTGGATGATACTATTCACAGCGTGTTGTGTCTTTTGTCAGTGCGACACACCTCTGACACCCTTCTAAGGATGTGCAGGACAATATTGTCATGCACCCTGAGCCAAATAAATCCCATTTTATCGACCCAGCTACACCTATGTGCACATAATGTAAAGGTATAATCAGACTAATACACACTAATAATGCTGTTAGATAAATAAAGTCATGGAATGTTGACACAGCTAACACTCATTAGAGCTTTGCAGTCATAATGGCAGTTGATATGATGTAGTGATGTAAACTAACATGCATTTACAGTATATGGATGAAGAACATGTAGTCAGCCATAGTATGGTACAGGACTTTCTTTTAATATTATTTTTTGAGGTTTATTTCAGGATTTCATTGGATGTGAACACAATGGGACTCTTTGTTTATTGTGTTTGTGGGGTGCTACACTACTGTTTGCCTCCCCCCATTCCCCTGCCCCAAGATTTATAGGTACAGCCCTATTTCCCCCTTCACTGCTGATTAGAAGGTTCCCTAAGGACTGTCATAAATGTGCTCTATCTCTTTCTCTCTCTATCCTTCTTTCTCATCCCCCCATCTACAGTACATTACTCTGTGATTTTATTCCCATGCTCATGTCCGTGGGTCTGTATGCTCTATAATGAATTGAATCTACAGCTCTCATCTGGCCTGGGAAACAAAGAGATGAGTGTGCAGTGTAATGGTTTGTGTGTGTGTATCTCTGTGTGAGAAGGGTCAGTGTGCCTATGTTATGTGAGAGATGCACATAATGGTGCTAATAAATCATGACTTTGGCCCATTTTCCTTTTGTAATCATGTCAGAAATCACCAAGGGCACAGATTGTGTACAGTAGATTTTCGCTCTATTGTCTCACAAAGCATAGGGACTCATTTACAGAGGGACTGAGTGACAGAGAGATTGTAATAAAAGAAAGGGATGGTCCAAGAGAGAGAGAATGGTCACTAAGAGATGAAAGGAACATGAGAATAGGATCATGGATCAGATGGTAGAGAATCTTTGTTGGACATTATAACATTATCAAGTGCTGGCTGTTTCCTTCTCTCTTCCCTGACTTGTGTGTGTGTTTGAGAGAGATGTCTTAATATATGTACAGATGATCTAGAATTAAATGCTCACCGAAGCAATAGCCATGTGGGAAGCGCTCTGATATTTAATGCATTTGCACCTCAGGCGACCTGAGTTCGAGTCTCAGCTCGTAGTCCTTTCCCATTCCTGTTCCCTGCTCTCCTATCCAATTCTGTCCTATCCAAAAAGGCTGAAAAAGTCCAAATATAACTTTAACAAACACAGTGTTGTGAAGACCGCCTTCTGTATTCAACTTACGAAGAAAGTATAACGCCTCTCTCAGTTCAAAATGCTTACACTACGTCCTACGCCTTCCGTACTCAACTTATGATGTTTTCTTACACAAACGCATCACTTTGCTTCAGAAGGCCTTTATTAACCCCCCGGAGCCGTGTGGATTACGTTTATGAGGGATGGATGCACTTTCTTGAGCTTCATACTCGTTGGTCCCGTTCACTGCCATTATAAAGCTTGGATGCATCTGGATATTTATTAATATAACTCTGATTGTGTTCATCAGAAAGAAAGTCATATACACCTAGGATGGCTTGAGGGTGAGTAAAGCTTGGGGTAATTTTCATTTTAAAGTGAATTAATCCTTTAAGTCCCTGTGACTGGTTCAAGCTCAGTTAATAAATGAAGCTACCAGTGGCTGCAATGACTACAGATTCGCAGGATATTGTGTTGTGCAATTAGATCAGACCTCTTTTGTTTGAAAAGAGTGAGCTAATGCACAGCTGATTGAGTAGATTGATGTGTCCTTCACTTAAGGATTTCTGTCTCTACATTGATTTCAGGTTCTCACTGATCACAGGACTGCACATTTCCCAGTCCATTCATCTGCTGCCTAATGGTTGTCTCTCCATCAACTCCACCTTGTTCTTCTCTCGCTTTATCTCTCTCGGACAGACCTTTAAAGAGTTGCCTATTTTCCTTTTCATTTAGCCTACACAAACAGGTATTTAAACTGAACTTCTTATTCTGGGAACACTGTTATCTTTGTGATGTTCTACATCTTCAACAAATGATGGAAATTAAAGAAAATTATTAATTTTAGTAGAGATTTTAAAAATTAACTAGTCAGTTAAAAAGTAACTAGTCAGCTACAAAAATAATTATGCATAATAATAGGAAAATTGGGAAAATTGTACAGCATGCATTTGAAGCCGGACATTAATTGTCTTGAAATATACTGAAGCAGTGAACTTACTACAGATGCAGCACTTCAATGACTGTAAATTGGTTTAATATAGAGATGTAATCTTTGTAATCTTGCTGCAATATTTCATTGTACAAATCCCTTTTCAACTTGAAGTAATTTCTCCAGCACTTATTTTCCCAGATGGTTCTGAAGACTGTCAGTCGGCATAGACCTGTGTATGGTGCTTTAAAACACGTGCTCAACAATCACTAAAGAAGAAAAAAGAAAGTCATCTTCAGTAATCACTAATTGACTTTTTAGCTATTGAATGACTAGTTGACCATCCTGTCCCATCCCAACTCTAAATGCTGAGTGTATACATGCCTATGTCCTGCTTCTGAACTGTATGTGTGTAACAAAGCCTAATGGTGTTTTCAGTCACAGATCCCAGAATGCTGTACGTCACACTGCTTTGAGGCAGATTGTATTCTACTGCCTAATGGATAGTGAACCTGAGATCCCTCACACATAGGCTCTCTCTCTTTTTGTTTCTCTGTCTCTCATTTACCATGTCACACTATCCCTTCAGCAATGACATCACCAGACCACAGCCCAGTTCTCAAATCCCCATGTCATCAATCCCTCCTCACACAGTTTGACCAGTCAGACCACAGCACTGACAGGTTCTGGCCTCACCTGAGGAGTCAGAGGTTAAGACATTCATGGCATGCACATGATTCACAATGTAAACGCCCATTAGCCCTTTTTAGCCCACATTATTTGTTGTGTACACAAATGCACTATTATAAAAACCTCATGCCATACACACCTAATTGCTTATAATGTTACTTATCTGTCATCATCAATATTTTGATATACTCACACGTAAGAGGGACAGAAATATGACAAAGCATGTCTTAACGGAGTGATTCTGTGGTATTAAAGGGTTAGTTCACCCAAAAATGAAAATAATCATTATCAGTCATTTATTACTCACCCTCATGTCGTTCTACAGCCATAAGACCTTCATTCATCTTCCGAACACAAATTAAGGTATTGTTGATGAAATCCGATGGCTCAGTGAAGCCTCTATTGAGAGCAAAGCCATTCAAACTCTCAAGGTCCATAAAGGTACTAAAAACATATTTGAAACAGGTTATGTGAGTTCAATATTATAAAGCGTCAAGAATACTTTTTGTGCGCCAAAAAAACAAAATAAAGACTTTACAGCAATATCTATATGGGCTGATTTTCAAAACACTGCTTCGGAGCTTTACGAATCGAATCAGTGAATCGGAGCGTCAAAGTCACGTGATTTCAGCAGTTTAGTCGTTTGATAGGAGATCCGAATCACTAATTCGAAACAAAAGATTCATAAAGCTCAGAAGCTTCATTATTTTGTTTTTCTGGCGCACAAAAAGTATTCTTGTTGCTTTATAATATTAAGATAGAACCACAGAAATCACATGCACTGTTTCAAATATGTTTTTAGAACCTTTATGGATCTTGAGTTTCAATGGCTTTTGCTCTCAATAGAGGCCTCACTGAGCCATCGGATTTCATCAACAATATCTTAATTTGTGTTCCGAAGATGAACGGAGGTCTTAGGGGTGTAGAACGACATGCGGGTGAGTAATAAATGACATTATCTTCATTTTTGGGTGAACTTACCCTTTAAGGCTCGCTTTTACTATTTTTACTGTACACAGCATACTGATACAATTGCATGCATTGTTATTTGGTCTTACCAATGTTATTTTAGTATTATTTATTTACTATTATAGTATTTATTTGTTTTACTAGTAATCCTGATATGTGCTTTTGTCATTTTCATTATTTTTGATGAAGAACACCTTTTAACTTAGTCAGATTTGTTTTCTGAGTCGAAATACTGTTACCACAGCAAACATCACACCTTGAAAACACACACATACAGACACCTCTGATCCACTGTATTGGCAAAACAGATTTGTTATGTAACAACCCTTGACCTTTGTGTGTAATGGCCTGTGAGTGTGTCTGTGTTTCAGTGGGATGGATTCCAGACATTTCTTATGGCTCTGTCAGAGAGAGACAGTCAACAATCTCTATTGGCTGTTAAACGTTTCATATGTGACTTGTGCATATAAACCATTTGTGAAAACTTGTATTGATGCTATAAAAAATTAATTGAACAACCAAAGTCCAATTAATCAGGTTTAAATGAGGCTTTATATATTGTCATTGCACCATAGGGAATGTCCCAAGGTTCAATGTAACATTTGACAAATGTATTAGTTTTCAAAGAATACAGCTCTGGAAAAAATTAAGAGACCACTTAACATTGATTTCTGAACTTGGAGTGGTCTCTTAATTTTTTCCAGAGCTGTATAGCCTTTCGCCAAAGTGACAACTGTTTTTGAGGTCACTGAAAATAAGCCAACAGCAAACTGAAAAACAAAACCAAAGCAAAATTCCAATGAAAGCCAAAAAATACCCTATATGAGTATTTAAAACACCAAATCATTATTTTTGTTTAATGGAAATTAATCATGTTTAAATGGATCAAAATTTAAAATAACTTAAAACAACAGCAGAGACATATAGCTCAACCAAGCTTTATTTACATGCGCACCATTTCTTATACAAACTAGATTACAATTCAAAATGGAGTACACAGGAAAAATACTCACAAACATCTAGTAGAGAAGCCATATGACTATAAGATAGGTAAAAGAGAAAAGGTAAGAGAGGTGAGGGAGGAAGGCTACAAACAGGGTGGTAAAATGTGGGAACGGTGCAGTGGCGTGCACTGGGGGAGGGGGTGCCGGGGGGGCTTGAACCCCTGCCCCTTTAATCGCAAATAGTAAAGTGCCCTTTCGGCCATATTGCGGTGCCCCCCGGAACGTGATTTCACCCCTACGGAGGTCTGTGCAGGCCACTGGAGCAGTGGTATTTGCTGATTATCACGATGGGCATGTGTAAATAAAACCTTTAATGTTTTGAGGATCTGAAAAAACTAGAATTTTAAGTTGTTTTTTTTTTCTCTTTTTTCCAGTGAAAGAAGTGAAAGAATACATGCAAGGCAGTTTTTGAGACAGTGAGATTATTGTCTCTGAAAGAATTTACAAGGTTCAGCTGTCTTATATGGGTGATTTTCCAATTTATTGCATACTTGATATTATCAGTTCAATGTGAGTTTGAAAAATGAATATGATGAAAGCAGTTTTAGGGTGTGGAATCATGGTGTAAAGCAGGTGTGTCAAAAGTAAAATTATGCTAAAACATTAGAACTCATAATATATCAGTATTTTGTACTCATTAATTTTCATTTTTAGCTACAGCAGGATAATAAACACTTTAATTTACACAGTTGCATGTTCTTGCATCTAAACTTCTCTTTTCATGTCAATGTTGTATGATAAATATTCTCTAATTAAAAAATGTGTAAGCATTTTATGGAAAGGTGTGTGTGAAATGATTACATTTCATCTCCTCTCCTTTTGTTTGAACACATTATTGGTTATTAGAGCAGAATAAAATTGATTCTGTTCATTTGCGAAGTGCATGTACTGCTCACGCCCTCTGAAAAAGTTAAATGCATTCAGTAACGTTTAGTTTGACACCCCTGCTATAAACCATGTCTGTCCAACTCCCCATGTAACAATTACATTATTTTGTTCAACACGTGGACTTTGAAAGATATATTTGTATTCTCACTACATTTTATAAGTATAGCAGGATGTATACATATATATGCATTGCACATGATGCATATGTACATTTACATGCATGCATACATGGAAGTATGCAGTGAAGGGTAACCTTCTCTGAGGGACAGAAACACAGAACATTAGGATTTGTACATGATTTGTGACAATAGCTGAGCACAATGGAACAATAAAGACATTAATAAACTGACAACAACACAGGATGAATTCCTGTAGCTTCATCTCCTTACTTCAGAAGACTGTTGTTCATGTACAAATGTTCATAAAACATTTCTGAAATTGTGTACAGCCAGGTTGCAGTTAATTCAAGATGAGGCCCTGATGTTGTAATGGAGACCCCACTCTCCCCTGAGCAATAGTGATGCATTTTGCATACAGGGACAGAAAAGTCCCCAAATTTCACTGTGTGTCTTGTGATTTTGGCTGCCAGCATCTCCTACATTTTCAAGTAATTTGGCAAATGTACAAAAGATAGCTTATTGTTTTTTTGCTCAGTAAAGATTGCTTCCAGAGGAAAGGCCCACCCACCATTGAATGCTGCCATGATGCTAATCACTAATCCTAATCAATTATGCTATGTCCTTGTGGCCAGGGAAACACAGATGGCCTTAATACAGGACAAGGATCAACACTGATCATTTAGCACCTGGTATGGCATGGAAATGTCCACGATGCAAGTTAATATTTATTTATTCATTACGTTTGGCTACATTTATATGCGAGAAGTCCAAACATAGCTTTGCTGGCTAAATAAGACGCCTCCACCTGCTAAGCTTTCAATTTTACCACTTTTTTTGTACAGTTACAGACAGTACACACAAATGAATTACTCCTTATAAGGTTATATTCAATCACAAAAATGTATTACTTAAGTATTATTATGAGGCAACTATATTTCAGATTGGGAACTAACTACTGTATGGTAACAGTGAATTAAAAACAAAAAAAATGGATGAAGTGCACCGTGACTAGCTACTCCACCTGAGCTCTGAAATTTTTCAGGGTAACTCTCCACCTCTTTGTTGTACTCTTATATTGATCAATGACTATACAGTTAGTGCTGCGAGGATAACAAAAGTAGCCAATCATTTAACAAAATTGTGATGGAAAACAGAGCGAGACCCCAGCCAAGGAAACTAAGTTTATGACAGAAAAGCTACAACAGGCTTATTTAAACACTTTAGATTACTTCACCTCTAACAGTGGGATGATTTCAAACATTGCATAATGTTGCATAATGATCTGTGAGTTCACTGTTAGTTTGTGTTTCTCCATTGGGCAGTCTTTTGTTATAGTCTGGGTCTGCTTTTACAGATGGACCTGTAAACAGGCGTATCATCCAGTGCTTGCCGTAGACAGCAATCTTGGCAAAGATCGACTTCAAGTCTTTTGGATGTTTTTTTTTGTTTTTGTGCAGAATTTTTTGTAGTTGTTATTTATTCATTTTCTCTGCAGTTCTGAACCTAGAGAGAAAGACAAAAATGTTCTGTATTAAATAATTCTAATAAGATCAACAAAACACATCCTGTACAATATGAGGAGCCGATCACAAAAAGTGTTTTTGCATTCCACTGCACTGCTTTTCCATTGTTTTTCTATGTAAATATGCGCTAGACCATTGCACTCGCATATTTTGCAGCATCTCACACATGACACGGCGTTCTAAAAATGTAGCGCTCAAGTTAAAAGAAGTTTAAAATGCAAAAATGCATTCTGTGTGAATGGCCCCTTATAACATTTTTATTTCCTGCTGTAATGGATCTAAAAAACATCAACAGGGAACTATATTGAAACTCTTTTGTTATGTATGTTGATGTTTTTGTCTTTTTGTTTCTCCATGGCATGGACAGCTATGTTTATAAAATGTATTTTGGCTCACCTAAGAGACAGCCATCAGCCAGGCACCCAACTTTGATTGGACTGTTTTGTCCCAGTGAAGTTTCCAACAGGATTCAGACTAACAGCGTTTTGCACCAATGCATCAAAGTTAAAATCCAGTCCATCAGATTCCATTAGTTCAGAGCGGATTATGGAATCCACATCGCAATCCAGACTGCCGTTAAACATGTCCAGGTCCAAGTCTGAGGGAAAACGATCTGTTCCTGAGGGGTGACAGATCCCTACCCCGTTACTTCCATTCAGGCCAGAGTAAAGCGATGTCTCTGTCATCAACATGGAGGGCTGTGGCTGGAGGTGCTGCTTTGCGGAGACTAAATTATTAGCATCATTAACTAGACTTTGAGCCCTGTTGTTGGAGAGGGAACGGAAAGCACCCTGGGAATTGGACCCCTGATGGTGTTGCTTGTTCTGGAGGTGGCTGCTTCGCCCATTGAGCACAGTACTGAATGATGACATCATAGGATCATTACGAAGCATGAGGCCATTGCGAAGACGGGAGTTTTGAGAGGTGACGGCAGTGCTGGCCTGTGATATAAGTGGGTCTGACTGGGTCATCATAACGTCACTATGACTGTGTGAGACCAGTGAATCAGAATTCAGCAGCTCCTGAAGTGAGTTTCCAAAACAAGAAACACTAGAAAATGACGTTTGCTTGTTTTCCTGGATGGTCTGCATGGGCGTCTGACGCAGGCCTCCTGCTGAAGGCCCAAAAATGGGGTTACTGAATCCTCCGGTGTTGTTGCTCACAGTTTGGGATGATGAGGAGCTTGGGGGTGATGCAGTGCTCTTGGAGCCAAAACCAAAAGTAGAAGACCCTTGAACAACCTGGACTTGTGTGGCGATGTTGTCCAACAGATCGACCATTAGGTTGTCAGCCTCATTGAGATTCATTGTGCCAGTCAGGTCAGCTAGCCCTGGAAGTTCTGTCGGGCACGTTTTGGAGTTTGATGAAGATGATGAGGGAGGAGAGAGACTGCTGGGGCTGGAGTAGAGCATTGGGGACAGGGGTGGGCCATCTGGGACATCATCAAGCTCTGGATTGGCAAGAATAGGTGACAGGCGGCCACTCAGGGTGCTAGCATTGGAGTTAGTTCGTGAGCGGAAGTCAGTCCAACAGGATTCCAGTTCATCGCTGCTCCGGGAAGTGGGACTTCCTGGCCACTTAGACAGACTACCAGCAGATACGTTCTCCAGCGAACCCTCCTGGGCAGCCTGCAGTGCTGCCTTTTTCTTGGCCGCACGCCCACGTGCAGTCTTGGTGTATTTGTTACCATTGTCCATGGAGACTGCACGTCGCCTTGGCGCTTTACCTCCCCGCCCCCCTTCAGGATTGATCATCCACCACGAGCTCTTTCCAGTTCCCTCGTTCTGTACACGGATGAAACGGCTATGCAAGGACAGGTTATGCCGGATGGAGTTCTAGAAGAAGAAAAGACAGAAAACAGGTGGTTATAAATCATTCCATCATGCATACACACACACATACACACACACACTCACTATGTATATGTATCTCATGTACATATTTAGCTTGTTGCGGTAGTTATACAGTGTTTGGCCATACACCAATTACTTTACTTGCCCAAACCGGCACCGCCCCCACTGTTGTTTTGTTTTTTTATAGAAATAAAACCATTTAGTTCACTTGGACAATGGACTCTACAATTATAAACTAAAAGCGTCTGCTCTGCTCCATACAGCACAAGCTGTAGAGTCACATTCAGAAGAGATCCCCCAACACCCCCGGTGTTATCGGAAATTCTGGTGTTGTTGCAAGTTTATATACCGGTGAGAAAATTCCCTCACCGTGACATCCCTAGTACATATTTACACTATTGTATGCACATTGAGAACCTTTAGTGTCACAAGGCAGCTTGATTCTATACAGATCATACAGACAATTGATCTAACATACAAGAGACCAACATAGTTCCAACCTAACTCATGACATCTGAAGAACAGGTACTTTTCAGTGCTAATAAATAGGAAACCAGTGGAAAATAGATGCCATTGTGTATTACAAGTGCAATGTGATCTCGAGAGGCTAAAAAGCACAATGTGCCGTGTAACTATAGTAACTTAGCAGAGGAAAGAGTTTACAGCCAGTGACCTTGGCAGAACAGACAGGTTACGTTTCTAAAATATTTTGTTTTTCCCCTCAAAAATGCAGTAGGCTGCAGTGGGATATACAGAAGTCAATAAATGCTAAATATTTAAATTATTATATATATTATAATATATAATATGTGCCTTATTTTTTTATAACTATTAGAGATACGGAGCTTAGTTAATGTTGATAAGCACATTTCTAAACTGAAGTACCCTGTCTTATGACTCAAAAGATGTATGCGTGTGTGTTGAGCTATGATGAGCGATACCACGGATACCGGTGTTTACAGTGCCAAGTCCCTCTAGAGATTAATGACATAATGTTTGTGTGTGTGAGGGAAAAGAGGCGTAAGGGTATGACTAAAACCTCAATGGAGCAGCATGTTGTGAATGAAGTCATTAAAACCAATTCATTTTCTTCCTCCACTTGCTTGGCAGCTCTAAACAAACTTGTGGCACTGACACCAAAAACAAACTTGTGCCATTTACATCAAATGAATGATTATGCAATGAATGAATTCTTTTCATGCATATACCTCCCTTATTTCAACTGTTGTTTTTTTTGTTTGTTTTTTTTACTTTTATTGCATAATCCTGCTCTAGTTAAGGCCCTCGGGAGAGAACCTTAATAAGTGTTTATTGAGTGTCTATGCATGTTTTGATTGTCAGAGTATCGGTGTCTTTGTGGTTGACTTTTCAGAGCTGACTCATAGCAACTCCACTGCCCTTGAACTATCATAAAAATATACAGTAGTATAGCATAGGTTTGGTTTGTATTTATATCCACCTACATGAGATATCTATGGAGGAAGGAAGCCCTTGGCTCAAACATAACCTACAGTATCCATACACATTATAGTCTCAATAAAATGCTCACTAAGCTCCATGTACAACTATGAGATGCACAAGTGCAGAGCACACACCCTGTAAATCCTATATTTATACTCTCAGTCAGTACACATACCCACACTTTACTTAATCTGCAAAGCTCATCCTTCAGCCTAAAACTAATGGGACACTAACACATTTTCTGTTTTTTAATGCTACAAAATCTAAAACAAAATCAGTTTTCACCTGTTGTGTTTAAATTGAACCCATTTTGTTTAAATGTCTAGTCAGTATGATGTGTATGATCTCTCGGCACACGTGTGTGTGTTGTAAGAGGCTGTTAACGGAGTGCCCAGCTGCACACTGAATCTCTTTGGAACACAGAGACCTTTTTGTCCGTCAGCAACATGTGGTAACAATCCATCAATGTCAGCAGCCACGCAATGCACACACACGCAACTACAGCTTCGCTCACATTCTTCTTCTCAGAGATGTGTTTTGGTTATCTGGTGCTCTCTGTGAATGTTATTGCGCTCTGGCTGGTAATTTTTGTGATGTCAGGAAGCCAGTGGCAATGCAAACCTATAACCAGCAGGCATTTGCCCACAAATCAACCAAACCAAAACCACAGTGAAATAAACCTGCCAACCCTTACGAAAGAGTTAGAAAGGAGAAAATTATATTGATTAAAGGGACATTTTAAATATTGAGACAATCTAAATGTAGGTTTGTCCTAATGTTACTGTTGAGTCTAGGGCTGGACAATAGCTAAAATGAATGAATAAATAAATATTGTCTAGATAGATAGATAGATAGATAGATAGATAGATAGATAGATAGATAGATAGATAGATAGATAGATAGATAGATAGCGACCCATGAAGTCCTTCTTTCTCTCAGTTACACACATACACACCATTATTTCAGCAGTAGTAGCACACACTTACTGCAGCAACTCAAACCAGAGTGTGTGTGTCTGTGTACACATACAAATGTTGCTTTTCCAGAAATCTTTTTTCTTAGCAAACCCAAGTATTGGCCTTCTGAGTATTTGGTCCATGTGTGCTTTTATGTTTGTGTCCAAAAGGAAACGAAAACATTCAAAGTCGAGTGTTTATGTTTTTAAGAAGGGTCAGACCAGAAGAGAGTTAGAAAAAGACAAAACAAGTTTAAGAGAGTTCGAGAGGGAGGGAGCTCAGGGTACTTTAGCAATTTAGAAATAAATTGAGACAAATGCTAATTTTTACACCATTTTTGTTATAGTCATAGTCTTTTTAGAACATGGCCAACATTTATATTAGTCAATATTTTGTCTTGGGTTATTTTTTTCCATGGTTGGGTAGTTTTTGTGTTACCCAGCCGTTGGGTTAGAGGCTGGTCAATCTAACTGACAGTTATAATACAATAAACCTTTTCCCCACCTGCCCTCTGGCACATCAACCAAGCTGTTGGGTTACACGGAGCACAGGCTTTTTGCATCCTGGTTAGGAGAGAGCAGATCTCAACTCCGCCAAATTGGTGCATTACTTCGGTAAAACAAAGGTTTGTATACTTTTTATTTAGTCTATTATGTCTTTACAGTGCTGTAAATCATTTTATTGTTTAATAAAATGATTATATATCATTTTATATATAATACTGAATATTATTCATTTGGATGTTAAAATATTTTCTCAGAACTCTGTACTGTTTGTTTATGTGCAGGTTATAAGGAGCCTGCCACGACATCTTTCGGTTATGAGCAGTTCCCCACTGAACAGCGGCCCATCACGGCTCAGATTTTGGCAACATACCGCTGCACTTACGACAAGAATATATGTGGAAAATAGAAGAAAACTAATCGAAGGGGAGAGAGAACTTTGAAAACTGGCTGCAGCGAGTTTTGGACATAGTGCTTTGAGTCTGTTCGTTGGCATGAAAAAAATTAAGCGAAATATGGTCAAATATGTTTTCAAACGTAAGTTTATTTAATATTTAACTTTTGAAAACCAATTTTGTTTAACTGTATAATCTGTAGGCCTATAATTGAGTTGTCACATATTTTTGTGCATTCCTGGGTGTTCTTGCTTATTAATAAATGTTCACCTTTTGATTATTACTGTTGCCTGTGTTGTTACTCTAGTAATTCTGTGTGATTTTATTTTTCAATGTATTTTGGGTTCATT
The DNA here is from genome assembly GCA_003731715.1 of Anabarilius grahami. Lineage (NCBI taxonomy): Eukaryota > Metazoa > Chordata > Actinopteri > Cypriniformes > Xenocyprididae > Anabarilius > Anabarilius grahami. Next base: position 14,205,286 of record RJVU01048406.1, on the reverse strand, counting down.
TTAAGCCAGCAATATAGTCATTTTTAATCAATAGTTGAATTTAATAAAAACAACCCAGCATATTGGGGCAAATATTTAATCCAACCACCTGGGTAAAAACAACCCAGTGCTGGGTTTGTCCAGTTTTAGCCCAGCGCTGGGTTGCCAAATAACCCAAATTGGGTTATTTTTAACCCAGCATTTTTTTAGAGTGAACCATTCAAAAGTTTGGAGTCAGTAAGATTTTTAATGTCTCTTATGCTCTACTTAATCTGCATCTATTTAATCAAAAAATATAGTAAGAAGTAAGGAACAGTAATATTGTGAAATATTATTATTCAAAATAAGAGTTTTCTGTTTTAATATATGTGACCCTGGACCACAAAATCAGTCATAAGTCGCACGGTTATATTTGTAGCAATAGACAACAATACATTATATGGGTCAAAATTATCAAAAAAATGTTTTTTGCCAAAAATCATTAGGATATTAAGTAAATATCATGTTCAATGAAGATATTTTGTAAATTTCCTACCATAAATATATAAAAATGTATTTTTTGTGAGTGGATATGCATTGCTAAGGACTTCATTTGGACAACTTTAAAGGCGATTTTCTCAATATTTTGATTTTTTTTACACCCTCAGATTCCAGTTTTTCCAAATAGTTGTATCTCAGCCAAATAGATCCTATCCTAACAAACCATACATCAATGGAACGTGTATTTATTCAGCTTTCAGATTATGTATAAATCTCAATTTAAATAAATTTACCCTTATGACTGGTTTTGTGGTCCAGGGTCACATATTTTAAAATCCAATTTATTCCTGTTATGGCAAAGCTGAATTTTCAGCAGCCATTACTCCAGTCTTCAGTGTCACATGATCCTTCAGAAATTATTCTAATAGGCTGNTGTACTGCTTAATATTGTTGTTGAAACAGTGAAACTTTTTTTAAAGAATTCTTTGATGTAAAGTTATAAACGTCTTTACTGTCACTTTTGATCAATTTAATGCATCCTTGCTAAACAAAGGTATTCATTTCTTTTCTATACATTGCATATATATCTCATCTTCATTGTTGTTGATACCAAAAAGCTCCTCATCAACAAACATTTCCTTTAGTAATTTCTTTGACTAGTTTAACACTGCCGCTGACACAGCAAAGGTGAAGACTTTAGAAAGGCAGTTTATACACAAATGCAAGCATGCAAACATACACGGTCCAAGTACGCTGACCCGCACCCTCCCACTCTCGCCTCATCCCTTTCCCAGCTGCCTTGACTGCTGGAGAGAAAGAGAGAACATTCCATTCCATCCAACCAAAATGTGCGTTTTCCAGCCAGCACAGGACGTCTCTCCTTTTGTGTGTGTGAGAGAGAGAGAGTGTGTGTTTGTATATGAATCGACTGAAAACTGTAGTGGACTGCATGTGGGGTGGGGATCCAGTTCTCTCTGAAAGTACATTGTGTGTTTTCTGTTCTCTTTCTTCTGTCATTCTTATGTTACATTTGAGGTCCATATGTCCCAGTCAACCATATAAGATTTGTTTTTTTTTATCTCAAAAAAAGTACTAAAAGTACAAAACACATAAATTAAAGTCATTCGTGTTACTGTCAAGGTCATGCATGATTAACAACCTAGAAACAATTACATAACTGCATGCAAATCTATGGGAATGTTTATTCTTTCCCTTCAGAGTTTTACTGAGAACTAATAATTGGAGCACATGTTTCCAAAACACGAACAGTACAAAGCATCTTAGCATGTAAGAGTGCCTAAGCAGGGTATGTGTGTGTTGTGCACATTGCATAATGTGACATGTTCAAAGACCTCCTTGTTTATTCTGGAACTTCAGATCCAGGGGGTGGTGGCCTTCCCAGCCCACACTATTTAGCCAATCACAGCATTTATATAAAGGCATACACAAACATGCACCATTGGTTGGTATGTGTCACCTGTGCTGTCCAGCAAACATACACAATCCCTCCTAACCTGTTTCCTCACATTTCAGCTGAGTATTTATAGCTTGCAAACACAAATATTCACATAAACACGCTCACTCTCTGACGTTTTAACACATTCAAAAGCTTGGCAACCACTGTCTTTAGCATGTCACTGCCACCAACTCATTGAGACGTCACAGCAATGCTCGAGTAGTAATACTATTAGGTGGCATGGAGTATCTTAGGACAACATTATCTGTGTCTTGGGTACAGTTAGTCCTATTATCAGGCCTGTGTGCCAAAAAACCACAAATCCTATCCGTTGAACTCTAAACAAATACAATGGAGATGGAAAATAAGAAAAAAGGAAGGAAGGGTGGTGGTAAAGAAAAAAAGGATTTAAACCATATATATGTATATATATGTATATATAT
>RJVU01048406.1:14192188-14202886 GCA_003731715.1 Anabarilius grahami | reverse complement strand
CTAACATTTCTCATTTTAATTGTTTAATTGATGTACTAAAATAACTAAAAAAAGAAATGAAATAAAAATGAATAAAAACTATAAAGACATTAAAAAAATAATAAAAAATTACAAAAACAAAACAAAATTACTAAAACTTTAACTTAAATTAAAATAAAGATGCATATTGTAAAAAAAAAAATGTATTCAAAATATTAATAACAACTATAATAGTATCTCAATGATAGTAAAAAAACATTAGCTGTGTCCGAATTCAGAGGCTGCATCCTTTGAAATTCTAACTGAGCATTATTAAATGGGATGGTCTAGCTATGGAAAAACTTACATTTAAAAATGTAATCTAGCATTTTCTTTAAAAAAAAATTCTAGTCATCACTGGTGCACAATGAATCTTGGGTTAGGCTAGGCTGTGAAGGATCCGCCTGTTCTATCCTTCAGATAGGGAAAGAAGGATGCATTTGTAGGCCGCATTCAAAGGAGCCAGTTCGAATTGAGATAGTCTTCGTCATGCCGCTGTGATGCATTCGGCCTTCAAATGCAGCCTTTGAAGGATGCAGACTCTGAAATGGGACACAGCTACTATTATATAATCACGTCAATATGAGAAGTATAAATATCACCATTCATGATATTTATTCATTATTTCTATATTAAAACCATGATCATTGACAAAAAGTATTCTGAAGTACAGAGTTTCAAAACCGCATTTAACCAATCCAGTGGAGAAGATTAAACACTCTCTCTAATCAGGAAGTACTAAATGTGCCCTTCCTGTCAGGTGGTGATGAATGACTGAGAGAATTGTCTGGACCACATCTAAAGCTTAGCTATTTAGGGTGATTGACTAAACAGGCTACACAAAGTATAGAAATGTAAAAGTGGGACAAAAAAAAAAAAAAGGGAAAGCTGACTATCAAACCCATGAGAAATGCATGTCTGGCCATGGATGTTGAAGTTTATCCTCATAGTAAACTCCTCACACACGCATAAAATACACACAAGCATGTGTGACATTCCTTACAATGTGTGTCTATCATGTACTTCTCTCCACTGCTCAACTCGCTTCCCACATGTCCAACCTCTTGGTCCACACCCTGTTTGGCATCTCTCTTGGAATATGAAAGACCCTCGACCTACTCAACAGATAAACAACACTGAACAGACATACATGTGATATTTTTAGCTGCAATTTGGAACACTGTGTCCCTTGATGTCCCAGGTTAACCTGGCCAAATTGATAGAGTAGGGACCTATTTATTCACGTCTTCACCAGACAGGTCTGCTAGTATAAGCTAGAATTCTTATTCCAATAGAGAGTGTTTTTTTCAGTAAAGCAATAAAACAAGCCCTCATGGCTCCAACAAATCTGTTCTCAATCATTGCTGTATTTGGTTCTCACTTTATCGTTCCTGGAACCTGTTTGTCTAGCAAAATGCAAGCAGCATGTATTGAACACGTATTTGGACGACTACAGCTGCTATATTTACCCCATTATAATGGCAGAGCTTGTGACATTTCAGTGAATAATTGGTTTCAAAGGTTTGCCTTTGTAAAATTGTCAAATGCACAGTATTGCGTGACACTGTTGGGATGATTCACTGACTGAATATCGGAAATGTAGAGTAACAAAGACTCATAATGGAACAGGTTTTCTTTATTTCTGCTCTAATATTCTCATAATGAATTTGTTCATAGTGACTGTTGTCGTTACATTACTGTGGCTCTCGGGAGTATCTAAAAACATCTTTATCAATGTTTGGCTCCGTCTCTATGTGAATGTTTGTCGCTCTTGTGCACATCTGGGCTGGATTTAAAAAAGGCACTGTTTTATTTTTTTGCGGGTGTTTGTGTGTTTGAGAATGTGTTTGAGAATGTGTATGCACTGCGGCTTTTCTAGCTATGATCACAAGGGTGCAGCTTACTCAAGGGGCAAGCCTGTGTTTCATTTGGTTTTACAATTTCATTGTATGCCTACATGAATTTCATGAATCGGTGTTGAAGTGAATTGTTGTTTAAGTCTGGGTAATTAGCAATGTCTGAAACCACTCACTCATTCACTATTCAGTAGGGAGGCCTGTTTTACATTATTTACAGATAAGTGAGACATAGAAACATGGTGCAATGCAAAATGCATAGCAGAATGTGTACAAAAACAAGTCAAGATAACTCAAGATGACAAAGTCACAATATGAATATCAGCTGTTTTACAATGGCTATGAATGTGGCTCATCCAGTCACAATTTATCTTTTGGTTTACGCTCCCCTTGCTTCAAATATGAATCTTTATTTCCTTTATTTCCATTTTTCATACCCTATATAATTATATCAGGTTTTTGTCATATGGTCCCCTTGATTTGGATAACAGAAAATATAGCAGGTAAATGTGCATTGGCTGTACGCAATAAATCTTAGCACATTATTTATATAAAATATGTATATAACAATATAGAAAATGAAGTTGTTTATTCAGAATTCACTATGAAGTAGCTGGAATAGGGAGAAATTTCATATGCAATTTAGGTGATTGTTTTTGAGCAAACATACCCTGACCTCAACTTTAGCCCACTAAACATAATGAGAGGCACTCTTATATTGTGTGTCGGTGTGTAAGCATTTGCTTGTGTTGAAATATTTGCGTAGAAACTTGCATTTTACTTTGCTGAGCTCTGCAGAGTATGGAGAGCCAGCAACCCCACACACATTTTGCGTGCAAAAACTAGATAACAACAAGGCAGCATGTCTTTATCGCGCTTCTACATGCAACACTATTAAATGTCACTGTATGACGATCGGTTACAGTAACGCCTGCACTACAAGGACATATAATTCATGAGGGTCTCAACGGACCTAAAAAAGGAGACAAAGAAATTAGCGTTGCAGCAGAGCGTGTCACAGTGTTTTCTGCTGTACCAGCAATTTTCAAACCCCCTCCCCCTCCCCTAGTTCCTGCTTCCTTGACTTTTGGGCCGCATGATTTCCTGTTTCTGCTGATGTGACACACACAAACAAAAATACACTCAGCGTGTTGCACGTGCATATATGCGCACATTGTGTCACACACAGATCTGGACAGCAATGCTCAGTCTTGTTCAAAATGATTGTTCTGTGACCAGGTGACCTACTTCTGAGTTATATCACACATGCACACAGTCAGCTGGGGATAATCTCATAAGAGTTTTACCCACAAGTAACAAATATCAACCTAAATAATGTAGGAATCCACTCCTTTGGCTATTATACCAAATGAGCTTTTGTTTTGCTTGCAGTTTTAAAGCATCTGTACAGCTCTATGCATGTGTTTGATAGCGATAGAGGGAAAAGGGGAAGGACGATATCATTGGTTGATGCAGTGTGACTTCGGATAAGGTGACAAGTTCATGTTCTCTGTGTAAACTGTGTAGTCTGAGTTGATCTCTGAGTTGACAAAAATAAAATAAATATACATATATAATATATTAGAAAATGTAAAGATCACATGACCAGCTAAATATATATCTCGATAACCCAGTTTTACTGGGCACTTTCACACGCAGGATAAATGAAAAAGAATAAATGAAAAAAAGACCACCTCGACATAAGCAAAAAATGCTCCTTTAACCTCTTTAATATTGAAAACAGTCAAGAGCGCTGCCTGCTAATGTCTTCCTTCAAAATAAACCAGGCTGATTAGATGATTAAGGATGGGGTCACTTTGGCTGTGTACATGTGTTTGGATAAATAGGAGATTACAGTTCTAAACATAGAAATATTGAGACGTGCAGGAATACGCATAACATCAACTTCAGACTCTGTGCTTTTCCCTTACTCATTTGCTCTTTTGCTTTCTCGTCTATACACTGTAACCAGAAAAGGCTACAAGAAAAGCTTTTTACGTCATGGTTTTTGTCCCAAGTCTATCACACACCAGTTGAGTTGAACAAAAAACCCAACAACAACTCAATAAACAAAACAAACAAACAAACAAGGGCATGTTTTCTTGTGCTGGGTCGGTGTTTGTGTGTCTGGGACATGGCTGGTTTAAACAGCACAGTCCCTTCTCTGTGTAACTGGCTTAGGAGGCTTCGATCTGTCACTTATTCGTTCATCGCCCTTTCTCTCTTCATGTCTCTTTGTTCTGGTTCTCTGAGGCACACAAGCTTTAACCACATGCTGCAGCTCCCCATCATGACGAAACACACTGAAACACATCTCACGGACATGTCCTCGGAGCTATGTCTGTCTATTGATTTTCCCCCTCCCCCTCCACACTTTCTCTCTCGCCCTCACATTTTCCTTTCACAGAGATATACGACAATCCCCTGCACCGTATTCAAGGGGTCAAGGTTTGCCTAGTTAGCGTGGTCCTCTTAACCCCTTCTGGTAGATGTCATAATTACACAATCCGCCTGCAAAAAAGCCTTTCTACGCTGTCAGCCATTTAATAGTAGTTACATATTCTAACACGTGACTAGGGCTTGCAGAGGCTAGTTGACTTGTCGACTTTAATGCTCTGCCATGACGCTTTAAGCTTGATGTTGACTAGTCACTGATCATGTGATTTTGACACTAACAACATGGCCACCTTACAGAAGACAACAGGCAGAAGACTTTTACGCTCAGTTTCCGACAGTTAAAATGACAAATAAATGAATACTCAGATTGCTCCACAAGTTATATATATATTTTTTCAATCAACTTTTTAAAATATATATATATTTTTTTTTTTTTATTTTTTTTTTCAATCAACTTTTTTTATGTTATAGCATACACTAGGTATTACAGACCTCCTTGGCATCAGTGTGTCTGTAAATTTGTAAATAAATACAGTTTTACAGGTGCGGTTAATAGCAATAGGTTTTACCAAAGTCCCTTTAAGACAAGTCATTTCACTCGGCAGACATCTTTGAAACGCCTCTCGGGCATGCAAGTGCAACTCCTATCTCTTTGAATGGGGAAACATCAAATTTTCCAAAGCCAAGCTTTCGATTAAATTTCATATTTGTAATCACCAATGAAATCTGACAACAACTGTCTCATACATTTTTTTCCAAATGCTCAAATCATGACAAAAAACTGTATTTTTTTAGGCTGGATCAAGCTAATGCGCATGAGCGGACCTAAATGCGCGTCTCTTGTGCCTCATTTCGGAGGCGCACTTCTGACTGTTTCTATAGAAACCGGTGCTTCTAACGGCCGCTGCAGTGACGCGATGACTTTACCAGTCGGCGATTGGCTCTTATTTAGAAGGCGGGGCTTATTCCGCCATATTGCGCGTTGCACTTTCTCCCGTTCGAAACAATACGATTGACAAGTCTTGTGTTATTCTATAGTCTTTGGTTTTACATAGGAGCCATAACCACTTAGCTGTTGAGAGACACTAGGACAGCATCCTACAGACCTTTGCCCTTAACTTCATTAGTGAGTCACAGGTCTGGTCTCACTTAGACCTCACTTCCACAACCATCGAGAGCTCTTTCTCCAACTATTTCCTGTTCCAGAGATCATATACAGTATGGGCAGGGGCCCCAAAAAGTACTGAGACCATACTAAAGATCACCTTGGGACCAGTTTGGTCAAAGTAAGTGCCAATTAAGTGTCTAAATACTTTATTTTTTTTATTTTACCTATATATATATATATATATATTATTATCTGATCTGTTCAATGTGATATGCCTATATTGCATTAAAACACAAGTGTTAGAATTATGATGACTAAGGGCACTTTCTAAGATTCCAAAGCAAGCCACAGTTCCAAGTAAACTGCTTGAGGTAATTTCAGCTTATTGTGGATAGGAACGCATATCTCCATGGCAGTGGTATCTCAGCTGAATCTTAAAGGCTATTGGTGAAGTGCTCGATAGTAGATCAGTCTCAAAAGTGGGACATTTGGGTTTTTTCCTTCTCCTTTTCCTCTTCTTTCTCCCTTCTGCCATTCTGACTGGCTGACTCCTGTAAAGGGCTTTTCTCTAGTGGAACCCAGAACAAAAGCCTTCCAGTAACAACTCATCTACTGCGCTGAACTTTCTGGCACAGCTCCAGTGCATTCACACGCTCTCTGGCAAATTGGACTCTTTCCAGAATCATTACACACACGCACACTCATAGCTGAACTGGGCCTCTCTCTGGAATTAAAAAAGAACTCTAGGAGAGAGAGCTTTGGAACTCAACACAATCAAGACATATGCGAGTGAGCATATAGCACTGGTTTCCATCCACTAAAGAACACTGATACACAAGCAGGGTGCCAATCCAGAGGCTTAATCTCACCATGAAACCACTTTTGAAAAAGGTCTGTGCAGTAATCCCACCAGAAACTTAGAGAGAATGGGGGTTGGAGTGGCAAAAAGTGCTGACAAGTTCTTCGGTTGAGGATTGGATAGTACAACTCTGACTCAACTTGAAAAACCTGCATAGCAACCTTCTTACCCATACACACACACACATCTACTCAATCACTCATCTCATCCTCCCTGAAATAAAATACCTATATTTATTAAATGTCTTAACTGAATTTAAACTAACCTCTGACACAGCTGTTGACGTGACTGCTCATGCATACATCTTTCAAAATCAGCTTTGCTTTTCTTGTATAAAAAATGCTAACGCTTTTTCATCCACAGCAGTGACTAAGGTTCTAATTTGCCGTGTTAAATAGTCATCAGAAAAGGGAAGTAAGGTTATGTTCTATTTTTATTTGCAGACATACAGAAATGGTGGTCAGATCACGAGATGAGGCGAAAAAAACAACAGAGGTGTGCAGGATGTTTACTCTTTGGTTCCTCTTCTCCCATCTACTGGAATCATGTGTGCTTATTCTTAAGATATGGCTGTCAGCTGACACTTTTTTAAACTCTCTACTTGTGTTTCAATGTGTCAACGAAACTCCTGTTTAAACACATATGGAAAGTATGCAGTAAATATTTGATTAAATTGTTACTTGATTAAATATATAAAATCGTAGCCATGTCTATCTTTCCACATATGGATAGATGGATGGATGGATGGATGGATGGATGGATGTGACAGACAGATAGATGTCTATGACAGATAGATACATAGAAGGACAGATAGAATGATAGAACGATGGATGTATGGATGGAATGACAAACAGACGTTTTTCTGTATTCAGTAAGGCAGAGTATATAGTCTGGTATATAGTGTGTAAAAAGTAACTGGATCACATATTTCTGCTAACAGTGTGTGTCTAGACACACTGCTGAGCTGTGCATGTGGGCTGTATGAAATCTGGGTAAAGACCTTGTGCATTCAGTCTGCCTAACAACAGTGTTTCATAATTCATTGAAGTGTAGAATGTGCCCACCAGGCTTTTAGTAATTTTGCACTTTGGGTACGTGTGCATGTATAAGTGTGTGCGTGCTCACTGAGTTGGTTCACTGTAAAATGCACAGACAGAGATGCTCAGGAGACTCTTTGTCCGATCTTTTCACTCTCTCTGTCTAGACATCCAGCGTCTGGAGATAGAGAGTTGATGTTTTCGCCTGTGCCAGGTTGACTAGCACATGCGTGTGTGCAGTGGGAGCTTTTTAGAGGGGACAGTTATTCACTGCGGGTAAGCTTAGCAGCTCAACAGACTTTCTGTGCTTTTTGTGGCACGCCTTAAGGACTTGAGCTAAATTCCTGGCCATGCCAGAGGGAAGTGCTTGAGAAGTACATGGGGCACTCTCAGGGCACAGTCGTTAAAGGCAGATACAGAAGTGTAGTTTTGGACAACACTCAAAGCCTGATTTTCCCTCTCTGGCATTCCATTTCACTCTCATTTTCACTATAAATCCACTTCCTTCGAAAACACCACAGCTTTCCAAGTTGGGCTGTTTAGGTTGCCAATGGTATGTCTAGTTAAAAAAAACAGCGAGAAGCATTGAATGGCGCAGATTGATGTTTGCATCCTCGTGTATTTATATGTAGCGGTTTGGGCCAAAGTTGGTTCAGAGGTTGTGTCATAGTAACCGGCCATTGTTGACGTTCTCTGTGGCAGCAAGATTCTTTTTACAGGATTAAAAGAGCAACTGAGGCCACGAAATGCAAATCTATTTGGCGTTACTGTACATTCAGAAAAGTTGTTCAAAATGTTTGTCACTAATCTGAGACTAAACACTAATGCGTTTAGTGTCGTTAATGCGCAGACTGAATAGAAGAGGCCTCAGTCTACTCCTCACTCTGTCCTCTCCTTCTCTCCCTCCCCCTCCGCTCTCTTCTCTAACTCTGAAAGAGAAAGCTGGAGGACTGCCAGAGTACGCGACCGCACGGTACACACACGAACACACCATGCAGCACAGCTACACACTGACCTACATATGCTTCCACTGCGCTGATTGAGTGCCCCACTGAACCTTCGAGCCAATCGCAGACAGGGGAGGAGTACAAGTCAACCAATAGCACTCCTCAACCTTAGCACAAGCCCTTACAGTCTCTATACAATTTTAGAGGTAAAGCAGGAACATAAATTCTCGCCAAGAATGGAAATTATATATGACTACTTTTTTCAGCCTTTGCACGAGATTTTACTATTTCAGAATTCTTAAACCAGGGTCTGTGCTGGGTTTTGTTTGTCTAAATGATGGGGTACCTGACTGATGTTAAATTTGCCTGTTCACCACTGAGACGAAACCTTAGTAGACCATGAAGAGGGTAGTATTGGCCAATCAAATATACACTCAGTATACACTAACACATACAAAGAAACATGAACTCCTGTATAAACGTACTTGCTCCCACACGCATTCATCAGACACCAAAGCAGGGTCATCAGGAGGTCATATAATAGAGCACTGATTCCTAATTATTGGAGTACTTGAAATGATTTTCATTTGTTAAACATATAGAACAGAAAAAAAAAGTGAAATATTTACAAGTAATACAATTTCTAATTTAAAATATATTTATTACCTTAAAATAATTAATCAGATTTAGTTTTAGTTCTGAAATCTGCTTTTTGTTTTTTTAAGTGAAAGATTTTTTTTTTTGTGATTGAGCTGTGTGTGCAAGAATATACATAATTTTGTAAATGATTATTTATGATGATTTTTTATTTATAAAAAAAATCAAAGCACTTTCTTCATTCTCTTTTTATCTGGGCTGTTTTTATCTGCTTTTACTCTTTCCCTGACTCTCTCTACCTCTTTTTTTTTTTTTCATGGTGTCATTTCTCTCTGCATTAAGCAATCTGGTGTGATGCATGGTGTGATAGTGAAGCTGATGTAACCACACAGCAGATTACACTATGATCCTTAGTTTAATCTCCACTCGCTCTCTGTATGCACACACTGTATGTGTACATACACACACTGTACACTAAGTCAGCTCATATGACCAGCCACCTGACTAAGCCTCAAGTTTAGAGAGACTAATCCAGACACTGCACATCACACCACTGAAAAATTGTCTTTACAACGCATACTGTATACAACATGCCTATATTAAACACCAATCTTGTACAAAATAACATTAGTATATTAACCAGAGGTTGTAAGTGTCTTCAGATGAACATTTGCAATTCAGCATAACGCTTTTTTTTCAGAAAGCCTGGCTGTTCCAAGCCTTTGTGTTCTCCTGGTAAAACCTTGGATCCCGCTGCACAGCTGCAGGAAGAGGGAAAAAAATGGAAGGGAGCAAAAAGCTGGGTGGAAGAAAAGGAAAAGTAAAACAAACAGGGGGGAGAAGTGGGGAGAGGAGAGACAGGAAAGGCACACTAACCCATATTTACTGTGAAGCGCTGGGAGGGAAGAAAAGCTGTGGGGAAAGGCAAAGACTTTACCAATCATTCAGACCAATAATATACGCACTTGTGTATGTGTGGCACTGATACTGCAAATGCTAACACACGTCAGCGTCATATTCTCACTCGCATATGTGCGAATCAATCAGTCTAAAAGCCCTTTCAGTCGAGCGGTGATGTCATCCACAGCTAGATCATCAGCAATCCTCTCCCACTGGACCAGTCTCTATCTATCTGTCTGTCTCTACTTCTCTCTATTTGCCTTTTCCCTTTCTTTTTTTATATATGAAGAGTGCACAATGTGGATTGTGTACAACTTCACATTAATTATGAATCATTTTAGCATTTACTTTTTCAAGTTTTAAGATATTGCACCTCAATTTACAATACCAAAACTTTGCATACCCAACCCACTGGTTTTTACACCACAGCACCACAGCGCTCTGACCAGAGTTGTTGTTGTACAGTTTCACTGTATCCAAGTAGCACAAACAGTGTGGTTATTTTATTTTCACTTGGACCTATGGACATAAGATCAAGATGGTGAACCATAAATACACAACATTCAGCCAGAAGTAAACATTAACCACTTAAATTAGCAACTGTAGCAATGTCAACCAAGCCATCCAAGATCTCTCACTAAAAAAGTTCATACACAGCTTTCATACACTGTTGAAAAATTAGTCGTTTGTATTCAAAGTAACGTTGAGACTGTATGTTTCCTCGAGGTTTACACACAACATGGGAAAGTTTAACCTCGCACCCCGACCTACCCAATCACAGTAATCTGAGAGAGAGAGAAGGAGGGAAACTCAGATATAAAAAAAAAAGAAAGAGAGAGAAGGCGAGGGGCCCCTTTTTCTGGTACCCCATGTAACCCCTTATTGGGCCTCTAAACAGAGAGAAATAAAAAGCAGAAAACGAAGAAGACAATGTAACACCATAGATGCACAGAAAAGTTCCTTTCACAAACAAGATCCA
>RJVU01048406.1:14158428-14191451 GCA_003731715.1 Anabarilius grahami | reverse complement strand
ATGGAAAAAATAACGAATTATTTTTTTTAACGCATTTAACGCACTTGCCCCGCCCCCAGGCCTACATAGGTAATTTGACATTAATTCATAAAGTTAACTGATGATCAATATAATGCATGGCAACAACTAACTGCATGATATAGCCTATAGAATGCAGTTAGAATGTCCATAAAGATATGAAAGGCGATCGATTTGAATCCTTTGAAGTTTACGACAACATCGGTAAGATCAGAACGTTCATTGCTAAATTCAAACGTGCTTTCGCACCTTGGCTGCGTTGGCAGCACCCATCAACTGATGTGATTTAAACGATTTATGTTTCTGTCGGGTGGTGCCCACAGCCGAACCGTCCACAACCGAGCGCGCACACATAATATCTGAGCCAGAGTAGAGCCTTGAGGACACTATTTGAGAGCGCGCGAGTTTTGGGTTACTGCACATTACATTGATGCGCTCTCACGTTAATGTATTACATTGATGCGCACTCGACATGCATCGTTAAAAAATGCCATAGTAACTGCCTCAAGTGAACTATAAAAAATTTAAAGAATGTCGCCTCTGAAAGCTGCAGTCATTTTTTATTGGTTAAAATGAATGGAGAACATCTAATATTTTTCCATGGGTGCTCAACGCCTATATAGCCTATAGTTCATGATAGGCTATGGTTAACAAGTTTGTGAATATTTTGAATAAAAAAATGAAAAACAAAAGTCATATGTCATTAATAGTTAATATAAATTATTAATAATAAATGTGCACATATTGTGAATTAAATTAACTTAGTAACCTATCTTTCTTGGTAGCCTTCAGTAAATTAACTTATCTAAGAAAATGATTCATAAAACATCAGTTGACCATATGTTTACTTTAAATTTCATATTCCCATATTGATAAAAAAAAAAAAAAAAACATATACAATGCCCTCCACAATTATTGCCACCCTTAGTAAATAAGAGCAAAGGTGGCTGTGAAAATAAATCTGCAATGTTTATCCTTTTGCTCTTTCATTCAAAAAAATTATCAAAGTAAAACAACTGAAAGTAGGGGGAAACTAACATTATGAAATAAATGTTTTTCTCTAATACATGTTGCCCACAATTATTGGCACCCCTAGAAATTCTTATGGGTAAGATATCTCTGAAGTATATTCCCATTCATATTTACATTTTTTAGCATACCAGGGTGACTAGGAACATGAAATTGTTCAGCCATGACTTCCTGTTCCACAAAAGTACAAATATGTGTAAACACAAAGGCCAAATTCCCTTAATCATTCATCACAAAGAGAAAAACCAAAGAATATAGTTCTGATGTGCAGCAAAAGATTATTGAGCTTCACAAAATAGAAAATGGCTATAAGAAAAAAGCTAAATCCCCATTTCCACCATCAGGGCAATAATTAAGAAGTTCCAATCAACTAAAGATGTTTAAAATCTGCCTGGAAGAGGACGTGTGTCTAAATCGTCCTAATGTGCGGTGAGGAGGGAAATTTTGAGTGGAAAACGACTCTCCAAGGATCACAGCTGGAGAATTGCAGAGATTAGTTGAGTCTTGATTCTCAGAAAGCCTAAAAAAAAAAGATCAAACAGCACCTACATCCCCACAAGTTGTTCGAGAGGGTTTCAAGAAAAATCCTCTGCTCTTATCTTCAGCATATTCAGTTGTCAGACAAGACTGGAACTTCAAATGGGACCTGGTTCTATGGTCAGATGAAACTAAAAAAAGAGCTTTTTGGCAGCAAACCCACCAGATGGGTTTGGTGCACACATGGATAAAAAGTACCTCATGCCCACGGTTAAATATACTGCTGGATCTTTAATGTTGTGCGCCTATTTTTCTGCTGGAGGTCCTGGACATCTTGTTCAGATACATGGTATCTTGGATTCTATCAAATACTAACAGATAAAAATCAAAACCTGACTGCTTCTGCTAGAAATCTTATAATGGGCCGTGATTGGATCTTCCATCGGGACAATGATCTAAAACAAACATCCAAACCAACACAAACATGTGTCACTGAGCACAAAATGAAGCTTCTGCCATTGCCATCCCAGTACCCTGACCTGAACCCTAAAGAAAATGAGTGGAGTGAACTGAAGAGAAGAAGCACCAACATGGAGCTGGGAATATGAAGGATCTGTAGAGATTCTGTATGAAGGAATGGTCTCTGATCTCTTGTCAGGTGTTCTCCAAACTCCTCAGGCATTTTAGAAGAAGAGTTAGAGCTGTTATCTTGGGAAAAGGACATTGCAATAATTGGGTGCCAATAATTGTGGCCAACGTGAACTAGAGAAAAACATTTATTTCATAATAAGCTTTTCCCCCCATTTTCAATTGTTTTACTTCAATGATAGGTTAGAATTTTGTGAATTTTTTGAATGAAAAATCAAAAGGATAAACAATGCAGATTAATTTTCATAGACACCTTTGCTCATATTTACTAAGGGTGCCAATAATTGTGGAGGGCACTATAGTTCACCCCAAAATTAAAATTCAGTCATCATTTACTCAACCTCATGGTCCAAAAGTTTGTGTAATAAATTCTGTATAAGAAAGAAATATTTTATTTGATTCATCTACTTTTTGTAATGTCTAGTTGATTCTTTACATAAAAATGATCTCTGAAAAAAGGATAATTTCTCAGCCAAATTTGATGCACGATAAATTTGCGATTAGATTAATTAATCACCACATCATGTAATTAATTACATTACAAATTTTAATTGCCTCCCAGACCTAATATATATATATATATGTGTGTGTGTGTGTGTGTGCACAAAAACAGGTTTGAGAGTTCACGCTATATTACTGCATATGGTCACTCAACCGCACATGCTTTTATCCACACAAAAAAGAAAAGCCCTATCTTTGAAGCATATGAGCAAAGAAATGCTTTACTGTTCCCAGAAAAGGGGTGTGTGCATGTGTCTGTGCCCATTTGCCTTTGTGCATGTCAAAAGCATCAACACACACCACGGGAACAAGAGAAACAAGAAGAAACAGACTTAGGGCCTCTTAACTACTCCTTAAATCAAAGGGGGTGTCATAAGGGTATATGAATATACAGCAGATTGTGTAAACTCTGTGAACCCTGCATGCTTGGTTGGCGGCATTCAGAGAGCGTGACTGTTTGCGAGTGCAGTCAATGAAGTATGTTTACTCATTAAACCCTGTGACTCTTAATGACACTCAAGCACACTATTACTATACACTACTGTTCAAAAGTTTGGGGGCAGTAAGATTCTTTAATGTTTTTAAAATAAGTAAATTTTGTTCCCCAAGTCTGCATTTATTTAATGAAAAATATAGCAAAAAGTTGTGATAATAATGTGTATTATTATTATTCCAATTTAATATAACCATTTACTATTTTAATATATTTTAATATATAATTTATTCATGTGATGGAAAAGCTGAATTTTCTGCACCCATTACTCCAGTTTTCAGTGTCACATGATCCTTCAGAAACCTTTCTAATATGCTGATTTGGTGCTCAAGAAACATTTATTTTTATTATCAATGTTGAAACCAGTTGTGCTGCTTAATATTTTTGTGTAAACCATGAAACATTTATTTTATAAGATTCTATCATGAATAGAAAATTCAAAGGACAGATTTTTTTTGAAACTGTAATAATATAATTATAAATGACTTTACTGTCACTGTTTGATTCATTGCTGAAGAAAAGTATTTATTTCTTTCATTAAAAAGTTTAGCGTCAATAGGATTTTTTTTAAGGTAGTGAGGTAAGTTCTCTAATCAAATCATGCATTATTTAATCAAAATTTTATTAGTACTGAAATAAATTTATTTTTTGATTCTGTGCTTAAAAGCTTAAAAAAAGCTGCAATAAAATACTGCAAGTCTTCTCGTTGTTAATCACTATGTGTCCTGTAGTGAAATTTCAAACGTGATGAATTGTGATTCTTGTGTGGATGTGTAAATACACATTCTGAATTATAAAATGTACAATAAACCAAAATATTCATAATTTCAAATCCCTATTTTTGTGGATCAATCCAAAATTGTTTGAGAAAGAAGTACAATTCATCAGTAAATCAGTTACTTCTACCATCCATTATGTTTATGTTATGGTGTACTGGACCTACTGTACACTGACTAGGTTGAAACTTATTTTTTTAAAGAGAGGTAATGATTGGAATATGCAAAGACAGAGATAGAGAATGATCTTTTCTGAGAATGTGAAATGCAAAAGAAGAACAAATGAGAGACAGACAAATACAGACAAACAGAGCAAGCAACGTGTCAGTGATGGCAGTCTGAGTAAGAAAGCACACGAGATGCCCAAGAGCTGTGGAGCAATTTCATGCCCCCATAAACACTGTAGCACACATGGGAGCATATATAGAAAGAGAGAGATGGGAGAGGAGGGCAGGCAGAGGTAAATGGGACAAAACTGTGCGAATCTAACTAAAAATACAGACAACATTAGTTAGAGATTAGAACGGCTGTGTTCAAATGCGTGCCAAAAGGCATGTGCCACATTATTTCTGCCTATAATAATGTCTGAACGATGGCGCCGCGCATGGCAGCCACAGTGCTTGGCTCTCCAGTGTTTGTGCTGTTTTTGTTAGTTTTTCCTGTTTTTTTTGCACTTTGTCTATCTTGTATATTTGTATATTATTCTTCTCTTCTTTATATTATCTGTGTCTTGTTTTGTCACTGTTACTCTGTTGCACTGTGGAGCTTCTGTCACTAAAACAAATTCCTAGTATGTGTAAACATACCTGGCAATAAAGCTCTTTCTGATTCTGATTCTATAATGTTCCTGATATACTGCTTCCTCACTCTGACTGAGCTGGCTGATAACAAACTGCTGATGTGTCCAGCAGCTGGAGCCGTTGCAGACTTTTACTGCTAAGTCAGCGCTTTGGCCCCATTCAGCTTGATCCACTGGCCTCCACTGACATCCATATCACCAGAACTGACCCAGGGGCAGGTTAAAGACAGGTGTGTAAACACTGAAGGTGCAGTGAAAAGAGATAAGCCTCCACTGATAGCATGCAAGGCAATGGACTCTTAAAACAGATAATAGGCCTGTGTTGACCTCACCACCTGTGGAACATCTGATTGGCCTGTTATATAGAACACACTGTATTGATAAGAGGTGTTAGTTTGGTGCAGTATGACTAACTGTACTGTTCACAGCAGTTCTTGGAAAAGACTTTCACTTTAAGACCAATGCGGATTGAGAAACATTCAGACAAAGAGATATTTAGTGAGCAATCCAAAAGCCACAGTGATGAGGGAAAAAAATCCCTAAGATTTTAGTTGGAAACTACCTACAATAGAGATTTTACAATGGGCGGACCTACTCTGTGATTGTTGTAAGGATAAATGAAAACTTTCAACCTGTCATTTGATGGCTATTCAAACCTGTAGCTCTGTAAAATTTCCGAAACTTTTGAATAAAGTGTCATGTGTCACGTAGCCTATTTATTGGACCATTAAAATGTTGCCCTGGGTTTCAGTGATTTAAGTTTATGGCTCTTTCAGATACACAAGCCATCGTAAATTTGACTACCAAATTCACTGTGTGCATGTGGTGTTATGTCACAGAAAATAAATTTGCTTAGTCAAGGAGGATCTGAAAGCCTTACATCATCACAGAAGCATATTTAAACACCTGCTTCAAAATTGAAACAGGAACCGCCACACTCAATCTACCATAATCTGTGTTTATCAATCCAATCTTTTGTCTAATCAAAAGTCGACACATACACTCCTACGTACAAGCACCAAAATAGACCCTATGCGTCACCAGAACCAGGCTAATAATCGCCCACTCCTGTCTGACAATGTTTGTCTGTTATCATTCAAAGGGATGATGCATGAGATCACTGACAAAGTATTTTGCTAAAACTATCATTTCCCTATGTTCACTGCAATAATCATTCGCTACAAAGCCGCATCTACTCTCATTACTGCTGGCTTTGTCTGGCCAAAAGCTCCTGACATAGAAATCTAGCTTTATTTTACTTAATTAAAGTATAAACAAGAACAATTTATCTGCACTGTGGCAGGCAGACATGCGTAATTAGAAATGACAGGTTGGGAACAAAACAAATTAAACTTTCAAAAAGCTCAGGACAGAGCTGCATTGAGGCTAGATTAAGGGCATGGAAAAGGTGGGAATAAACACAGGCTGAACTAGAAATACATTCAAATATCTTTACCACAGCAGCATATGTGCTTCTAACATGCCGCTGTAAATGCTGCCCCATCAGGAAGTCTGTGTTTTAATCAAATGTTTTTAAATATGAAAATACCTGCTGGATGAGGAGGAGGGGGGGGGTGCATACTATATGTAGGAGTTAAATGGAGTGATGTTGGTTGAATCTGTAAAGGGAAGCATAATGTATACGAGTGCTTACACCTTATCAAAAAACCTTCCGACTACGTTTTTACACATATACAGGGTATTGGATAAAGTGTGCGTGACGTAAATTTCATCATCAACTTAGTATGCACATACATAGCCAGATTTTTCTAACTGCACTTACTTTGTATGCTCAGCTCTCATATGCCTTGAATTGTTTTGCACTAATTAGTTTCTCCAAGAGGTGGGAACACTGCCCCAGCCCAATGTTTCACAGAACAACAACGTAAAACTACTAAAGACGACAACAACAATACATGCCCACAACTCTAGTTTTAAAGAGTACAAAGACATTTTATTGGTTTTAACTTCTGGAGCAAAATAGCGCAGACACTGGACAAAGACGAAACTTTGTAGTGTGCATGTGTCAAGGGGATGTTCATGCACACTATTTAATGGATTATATATAAAAGGCTATACATTTGGCATAGCAAAACATCTACGACCCCAGTGAAACTCACTTCAAGACACTCTTTAAAAGTTAGCATGACATGAAAATCTATCGGTTTTCTAAATAATGTTTTCACTGTTTACAGGACTTCTCCAATCATTTAGTCTTCTTAAAGGGGACATATCATGAAAATCGTGTGACTTTTTCCGTGTTTAAGTGCTATAATCAGGTCCCCGGTGCATCTACCAACCCAGAAAACGTGAAAAAGGACAACCCAGTAACTTTTATTTCGGTTTTGGTAAGCCTTTCTCTGTAAGCATGTGAAAAAACGAGCCGCTCAGATTTCGCTCCCCTAGTGACATAGGAAGGGGATCTTATTATAAAATTACCGCCCCTTAATTTGCACGTTTCCACCCATGACGCAGCCATTTTGTTTTCGCAAGCAACAACGGTGTACCAGTTCTAACGCCATGGCAAAACTTCGAGCAAAGCATGCTAACTGTTCTGTCATTGGCTGCACAGAACATTATTTAGGCCATGTTGGGCTGCTTTAGAGAAGAGGAAGAGTTGTTGTAGTACAGTGTTGTAACCATGCCGTCATTTTACGCCGTACTGCTTCACAAATGAGGGTAAATTCAATGCTGGATTTGCACAAAAGATTAACATGATGGCACATGCAGGTTGATGAGTTGAATCAACTCCACAGCAACTACATAAATGTATCCACTAACTGTTCAGAAACATCCAGATGTATTCTAAAAGTTGTAACTTCTTCCTGAGTCTCTCCATCAGTGTCCGACTCCGGTTTGAACAATGTAAGGCTGAACACCGTTACTGGCAATTGTCATTTTGGCTGCGTGAGATTTTCCAGCTTTGTTGTTGTTGAGCAACCGAAGCATGAGCTGTTAAAGCTCTGCCCTCTTTTAGGAAGCGGGCCAGGAGCAGCAGCTCATTTGCATTTAAAGGGACACACACAAAATGGCGTGTTTTTGCTCACACCCAAATAGAGGCAAATTTGACAAGCTATAATAAATGACCTGTGGGGTATTTTGAGCTGAAATTTCACAGACACATTCTGGGGACACCACATCTTGTGAAAAGGGGCATAAACTCCAACCCACAATCTTGCATTTATCTGCCTCCACTTTTGAGTGCAACACTCACATCTCAAAATCCAAATCAACAACCAATACAAAGAACCAAGTCCCCACCCTACATTTTTTCTTTTTCGATAATCCGTTACACTCTGATGTACGTCACAATACAGAAGAAAAGATCTGTTGTTACCTCAGTTTCATTGCAACTTTAAAGTAAAACTTATAGGAGTGCAATTTTGCACGTATTATGTGCGTATATAATATTAATGTTGTATTTGTTTACCCCACCCTCTTGACAATAAACAGATTACAGGAAACACTTAAAATAGCCCACCTACATCCTGGCACTGAGCCGAGTGAAATTCGGCGAATACAGACCCTTTGGAGGGTGACCGGATTGCTTTCATCACCGTGACTGAAACATTTCAATTGGGCCTACAGTGGCAGCTCAGCATATTAAGTGTTCCAGGAACAAGAATGGTGCAACACGTTATAGTAGTAGCTTGTTCTTTTTAAGTTACATAATCTGATTATATTTCAGATGTGAGATAAACAGCAGGGTTACACAAGGTACTAACATTGCAAAGAGGATAGAGACAAGTGTGTGGTGGACAAGATTACAAGTTTAAAAGCAGTGAGCTGGCAAATGTGCATGTGTGTGCGTGAGATCCTTAAGAGATGTCTCTTAAAAATTAATAAAAATGACCTGAATTAATGCTTGAAGAAGTGAGTAATTTAAAGGCTGGCTTTTTTCAAGAGTAGAGTACATCATTTGGCACTAGAGGCATGATCTGGCAATGCAGGAGCTCATTGTGAAGGAAAACGATAAATCAATAAAATCTCATCACTTGTATACCTGCAAAAGAAACCTTGAAGATTAATCTAACATTTTAAAACACATTCTAGACTTAATTCACATTCACACCCGATTGTATAACCAGATCATTAAATAAACACAAAGCATTACCCTGTAACATTCAGTGCAGAGAGTAAAGGTGGGTGCTGTAATGTCAACTATGCTTTAACAGTCACGCCCTCTCTCTCCCCTGCGCAGTCACAACAGTATGTTCAAGAGAAACAAAAGAACTTCTTTATGAGATCCCATGTCATCCAAACCCTCTCATTAAAACAGAGAGGACCAGTGACCTGGTAGCCATAGTGATGCAGCTTCTTGTCATTTTCACACCTGTGCTTGGCCATTCCAGCCCCTGTGTTTGAATAAGACATCTTTCGACTATTTTCATTTGCTCATTCCGTTTCTTAATTGAACTTATTTTCTGGGTTCTCTCTCCTTTTTGTTGTATCCAATGGTTTTTGATTGGATGGAGGCAGATCTGAATGTGAACTTGCTATCTTGTATAAAAAAAAAAAAAAAAAAAAAAAAAAAAAAAAAGGATGGGTTTAAGTGGACCAAATGATTGGAGAAGTCTGGCATATGTCACCAGAGAGAAGTTGTTTTACTGGAAGATTCAAAATTTTAAAAAGAGAAAGATCTGAATGAATGAATTGTGCACATTAAGATCATTAAAGGATTAGTTCACTTCAGAATTAATTTCCTGATAATTTACTCACCCCCATGTCATCCAAGATGTTTATGTCTTTATTTTTCAGTCGAAAAGAAATTGAGGTTTTTGAGAAAAACATTCCAGGATTTTTCTCCAAATTGCAGTTTCAATGCAGCTTCAAAGAGCTCTACACAGTCCCAGATGAGGAATAAAGGTCTTATCTAGCGAAACAATTGGTCATTTTCTAAAAAAAGATAAAAAATTATATACTTTTTAACCACAAATGCTCATCTTGCACTAGCTCTACAATGCACCACGCATTACGTAATCACATTAGAAAGGTCACGCGTGATGTAGGCGGAAGTACCGGAAGTCCTCCAACTTCTCCAAAATCGTCCGAAATTGTTGTTCTCAGTCTCTGCATGTTCGCTTTGTAAACATGGTACTTCCCCCTACATCACGCGTGACCTTTCCAACATGATTACTTAATGCTTGGTGCATCACAGAGCTAGTGCAAGACGATCATTTGTGGTTTAAAAGTATATCATTTTTATTCATTTTTTTAGAAAATGACCCTTATTCCTCAGCTGGGATCATGTAGAGCCATTTGAAACTGCATTGAAAATGCAATTTGGACCTTCAACCCACTGGTAGCCTACTAAATGGAGAAAAATCCTGTAATGTTTTCCTCAAAAACCTTAATTTATTTTCGACTGAAGAAAGAAAGACATAAGCATCTTGGATGAGATGGGGGTGAGTAAATTATTAGAACATTTTAATTCTGAAATAAACCAATCCATTTAGAAACTTAAAATCAATTAGAAATTATTATAGATGGGGTGAATTTCCATTCCATGCCAACTTTAGCACATAAAATCAGTGTTGATGCTTTAAATGATGCAAAAATATGTGTGTGTAGAAATATATAATTTATAGTGTGCGTGTATATGTTTTATTTAAATGCAATTGTGCATATTGGCAGCCAATTGCAGATGTGTTTATCTGAGGTTCTGTTAAAACCAGCACCCACACTCCAATCTGATCTCCGATCTGACTCACAGATCTGCTTGGAGTCGTCAGATGTGTGCTCGAATGTGTTTCATATATAGAGCTTGAGGTAACACAGGAGCAAAAGTTCAGTGGAACACTGTTAAGACATTTTTCCACGTATCAGAAAGGGCAGCAGGTACTTGCTACTCGTCCTAATAGAGACCGGGGGAGGTGTGTTTATTAGTGTGTACTCATGCTAGAATTGGGGTTATAGTATTTGATCATAAAACATGTTAGACTGACAGATAGTATTTTGCATAGCAGTTTGAGAAATTTGATCATGCACATACACGGTCCTGAATGTTAGATGAGTCGGGGTGCAAACAGTTCCACACTGAGGTGGGTGTCTGCATAGTTTGCCGTTGCCACAGACCCGGCAGTAACTCTCCTTTCACTATTATAATTCATGGCTATTTTCGGCCAATGGGACAGGCAAGCTATGCCTCCTGCTGCAAACTTGACCTTGCACCCACAACCCAACCATATACCCCCTCCCCCAACCCACCCTGGCTCTGTAAGTGAAAGGCCCATATGTCTTATGCTGGCTACGGCCCATGGCCATGACATTCCCTTTGAAGGCAGTCCTGCCTGCTGACTGCTAAGGAGAAGCTAGCGCCATTCTGAGTTGTTATGCAATTCCTAATGCCATTCAACACCTACATAAACAGTCTGGGCAGCTTCTAGCAGGGGTACATTTACCATGCCAAGTTTTACGTAAGCTGAGCTGCGTGGATATGAACATAAAGGCATTTGGAAATGGACATTTATTAGGCTTGGCTCTGAGGATATCGTATTTTGTGGTTTTAACCATAATCACAAGACAAAGTCCATCTGAACTAACTTACCAGTTGAGCAAATTGTTTTGTTTTGTTACACAATTTTTTTTTCATACTGATCATGCCTAATTTGCAGTTTATTTTTTATGCTGGCATCCAAATAGTTTGTTTACAGGTGACGTCATTGAGCTTGCTTCACTGTTGAGTCACGCGCACGCGAACCTTCGAAAACTTTCCAGTTTTCTGTGCGTGAGTAAGTGTGCCAAACATGCCAGAACATGTGTTTCTGGTTGTGATGCAGAATGGGACACAGCACGAAATAAATGCGGAGGAGCATGACAGACACTTGCACACCTTATGACACACAAATTCTCTAGCACAGTGATTCTCAACCTTGCACACCACTAGTACACATTTTGCATATCTGCTTAATCAAATACACCTGATTAAACTCATCAGCTCATAAGCAGAGACAACCAAAATGTGTATTGTTTGGGGGTCTTCAGGAACGAGGTTGGGAAGCACTGCTCGAGCGGATCTCTTACCTTCCAACCAGCTGAGCTGTTGCTGTCGCCTTTGTCTTTAAAGTACGGGACACTTCTGACCATCCAGTCGTAGATCTGGGACAGTGTCAGTCTCTTGTCTGGGGTGCTCTCTATGGCTTTCGTGATAAGGTCTGCGTAAGACAGGTTGCCCCATGCGTTCCTCCTTGAAGATGATTTCCGGGGAGTCTGCTGTTGGCTACCTTGACCGCTCACACCCGGACTCGCTGTTGTTGCAGAAGCAGGCTGAGAGGAGAGCGGGGAGTCAGTGTTCTCCTGACCGCTAATGGCATGCAGTTCCTCTGCCAGGCTTGGGCTGCCGTTGTCCTCTCCTTCACCCATGCCGTTGATTGCCATCGCGCTGTCATCCTCATCATCCTCTTCCTCTGGGATTATGTCAGTGTCATTGGACGCAGGCTTTGCCGAACTAGACTCCGGTAGTGGCCAAGTGCATGATCTCGGCCGTTTCTGTGGCTCAAAATCTGGATCGATGGCAACATCCAGCGAGGTCAGTGGTTCAAGGGTTGTCTCCGCCATTGCTTCTACCAGCCTTCTCTTTAGCTCCTCTGTACTGTCTCAGTCAAAGTTAGATAGGCAGTGGGAAGCGGTCACAGTCGCATTCCATGAATGCACCTGAACTCTAAATGGTGCTTAACGCTTCTTGTGCAGTGCAAATCTTAATGATCATTAACACCCCTCCCTGTGTTTCAGAAAGACAAAAATACAATATAAAGCCATGTGACATAAAATATCTCATTATCATCAAATACAATTGTGGATTGTATGGACAAATATATATATATATATAATGGTTTTATATTTTAATATACTTTAAAATATAATTAATTCTGTGATGCAAAGCTGAATTGTCAGCATCATTACTCCAGTCTTCAGTGTCACATGATCCTTCAGAAATCATTGTAATATGCTGATTTATGATCAATGTTGAAAACAGTTGTGCTGCTTAATATTATTTTATAACCTGTGATACGTTTTCAGGATTCTTTGATGAATAAAAAGTAAAAAATATCAGCATTTATTTAAACTAGAAATCTTTTGTAACAATATACACTACCGTTCAAAAGTTTGGGGTCAGTAATTTTTTTTCTTTCTTTTTTTTTTGAAAGAAATTAATACTTTTATTCAGCACGGATGTGTTAAATTGATAAAAAGTGATAGTAAAGATGTATATTGTTAGAAAAGATTTATATTTTGAATAAATGCTGTTTTTTTTAACCTTTTATTCATCAATGAATCCTGAAAAAAGTATCACAGGTTCCAAAAAAATATTAAGCAACACAACTGTTTTCAACATTGAGTATCAAATCATCATATTAGAATGATTTCTGAAGGATCATGTGACACTGAAGACTGGAGTAATGAATGATGCTGACAATTCAGCTTTGCATCACAGAAATAAATTATATTTTAAAGTATATTAAAATAGAAAACCATTATTTTAAATTGTAATCATATTTCACAATATTATAGTTTTTTCTGTATTTATTATTAAATAAATGCAGCCTTAATGAGCATAAGAGACTTTGTTCAAAAACATTAAAATAGTAATGTTTCCAAACTTTTGATTGGTAGTGTATATATATATATATATATATTAAAAAGCCATTAAATGTATAATCACATTTTCACGCGTTCATGTGTCTAATTATACGGCGGTGTGCTCGCGAACGCGTCTGCGGTGGTTCGCGCAACAGTCACGTGAAAGTATAAACAAAGATTTAACGTCTGTGGTATACGCAAAGTGCTCCTGTTTCACTTTAATTTAACACTCGCTTGATGGCACACATTCTTGGTCGTTACACTTTCACAATGACACTCTCTGACACATATGAAGAGTATTCCAAAGAAGAAGAAGATAAATTAAAACCACTGTTTTTGTGAAAACTTTCACTTTCACAATAACAGTGGTTTTAATATATCCTTCGTGCAGACATTATTGCATAACAATTTTCAATATTATTTTATGTATTATTAATCATATAACAGCGTGAATTGAAAGTGGACTAAGAACCGATAAGAGAAACATTTTAAAAAAATATGTAATGTTCATTTATATATATGCATGAGTATATGTTATAATATTATAATGCAAAATGCAATACCTCAACACGCACCATTCAGCTAGAGCCGTTTCTCCTCTCTGTGTCGCACTCCAGTCACTTGGTGCACTGATGTAATACAACTATATCTCTCCAGCGCACCCCGCCAGTAGCCACGGACAAAGCGCCACAACGTCACTGCACACAACCATCACAGGCAGTAAGTCACTGTAGTGACAAAAGAACTGAACTGTCAGAGCCAAAGCACATTCAGCGGGCTATCACCAAAACGCCGTTATGTCAGCTCAAGACAACTACAATAACGAGGACAGAACTAAGCGTGCTCGAAGACTGCAGTGATCATTTTGTGCCAGTTTACCCCTATGTCACTTCGCATTCAGAAGTCTCTTTAACAGTTAAAGGTAGAGACGCAACTATCCCTTATTGACAGTGCCTTGTTAGAGCGCGCGCCAAAGCCTCGACGTCACGGACGGTACAGTGCGGAAAATTCCCATCTAGAAAGTCCCTTCTCTTTCTGCACCTATCTATCTAAAGGCACAGGAGGACTATCTGCTCTAATCGTCTGTCAGCACTCAAGCGAGCTCAACTTAGGACTGAGTGACTAGAGGAGGGCGAAAAAAGAAACGCAGCCTCTACCGCTGACAGGGACCTGCCCCCTAGATTCCGCGCATGCGATCGCCTCTTAAAGGGCCACTGCTCCCCAAGCACAGCTGCCAACAGGCAAGAGGACATGTTTAAACAAGTCACTCCAGGCATTGAGAGCCCATATCAGTTTATCGGATTTCCAAATATAGATTCAGTTGCTAGAATTTGTAGTTCAGACATGCAAACAACATTATCTGGGCATATTATCAGAAATGTGCTATAGATTAGAGACAGCATTTTCAGGTAACACGGGTAGCCAACATTTTAATACAGGATTATAGGAGCTAGTGGCAAATTTGGTTAGAATGAGATGCCTGATAAAGTATTATCTTAAAGGAATAGTTTATTATTATTATTATTACTATAGCTTAATGTACAAAACAAGACACAATGCAAGACACTTCCATTGAGACAAACATATAGTTTACATTAAAGAATATCTTAAAGGAATAGTTTACCCAAAATGATGTCATTTTCCACCGTTCCAACACATTATTTTTTTCTTCTATGAAACAATAGGCAGAATGTCCTTATTGTGGTTTTCCATACAATAAAAGTCAGCATGAAATGAAAATTCATCCTATCTGTTTTGTAAATGCATGTCATAGATTTCATTGTGAATGATTAATCTATGTACATTTTTCACTTTTAATTTTTTTATTGACCTCATATTGTCATAACTGGATATTCCGGCAAAAACAACACACTTTCCTCCAATCATTTAGTGCGTTTTTTACCCCTCAAAAATCTGTTACGCTCGGATGTAGATCACAATTTGGAATATGTCAACAGAAAAAATTTAATAGAACCATAAGGTTCTATTAAAGTCCGTATGACTGGTAAACAAGTTTTTTGAAGGCATAAGATAGTTTTGTGTGAGGAACAGACTGAAATTGAAGTTGTTATTCAAATAACATTCACAAATGTGTTTTAAAACATGTTGCAACCAGTGAAATTATAGGCAAGAGCCAGACTTGGACTAGAGTGAATGAGTAGCAGACCATTATTATGATACTTTTTTGTCTTTCTTGGAGCTTGGCATTTAAAATCACTGTCCATTTTCATAGTATGTAAAACGTAAAACCTAAAATATTTCATGGAAGAAATAAAATAATGGTGGTTTGGTAATGGTAACATTTTTTTAGTCGAACTGTTCCTTTAAATATTCAATCACCAGAAGATTTGCTACTAAATAAAAAAAAGAAAAATAGTTTTACTAAATCTTGGGCCATTTAAACTATTTAGGCATGTCTCGTACTTGCCTTAGTCTGGCCCTTTAATCCCAGCGTGAAGTCGTCCGTCATGACACGCCCCCTGCTGCCAGCCTCGTTTTATTCAAACACATGACGTAATTCATAGTCAAGAAATGTTATACCCGTTTGCTGTCCTTCGTGGCGCTACTCTAGTACAGTGACGTCTTACCAAAACACGAGCACGTCTTTGTTCCTACAGAGATGCGTATTTTCTCGGGTGGAGTGATTTCGACGCTGATGCGCGCTCTTTTTCCACCCATCTGCATCGCGCATAATCAAATTAATCGAGATGCTAGTTGAGATTAATAATAACATTTATGCAGGTTCAGAGTCAGAAATGCCTGTAAAATAAAAAGCATGCACGATTTGTATTGGATAGATTGGTGAAATTATGTGATACTGTTCCATGGGCAACAACAAGTGGCACTACATGCTGTTGCTTATTCAGTCAATAAAAATGTTTGCTCAAAGACTCCGTCAGTCACTCCTTATCTTTTTAAAATCAACCCTCCCCCTCTATGTCTCCATCTCCTTTGTTCCTTACCCTGCACAAATGGAAAAGTCTGCAGGTGACCATTACAATATCTGTGTTGACACCAGCTTTTGTAAAAACATCTTTCTTCAGCATCTAATACACCATGTTTCCAATGATGTCACTGTAGAGTACACGTGTCTTGAGGATGATATGAAATATATGTTTGTCCAAGGTCTCTTGTGGGACATACATTTGTAAATGTATGGGGCAGTCGTGGCCTAATGGATAGAGAGTCGGACTTGTAACCCAAAGGTCATGGGTTCGAATCTCAGGGTCCGGCAGGGATTGTTGGTGAGGGGAGTGAATAACCAGCGCTCTTCCCACCTTCAATACCACGACTGAGGTGAGACCCTTGAGCAAGGCACCGTTCCCCCAGCTGCTCCCCGGGCGCCACAGCAATGGCTGCCCACTGCTCCGGGTGTGTGTTCACGGTGTGTGTGTTCACTGCTGTGTGTGTGCACTTGGATGGGTTAAATGCAGAGCACAAATTCCGAGTATGGGTCACCATACTTGGCCACATGTCACTTCACTTTTCAAATCAATTTTGTGCTTATTTTACTTAAACCCTTATAAATGTTTGTTCGTTATTCTTGAGTATATGGATATAGATGCATTGTATTGATTTGTTTGCTGGAGAGGGTCACGATAATACTAGTTCTCTAAGATAGGGAGCTGCAGTATGCTTTACTAGTGTCATTTAAAACAATAACACAGAGCACGTGGGGTGTGTACAGGCAACAGAACTATCTTCTACTGCCACCTTTAGACCAGCAATTGAAATTACAGGAAAAGGTAAGATTTTAAAGGGTTAGTTCACCCAAAAATGAAAATTCTGTCATTAATTACTCACCCTCATGTCGTTCCACACCCGTACCTTCATTCATCTTCGGGACACAAATTAAGATATTTTTGATAAAATCCAATGGCTCAGTGAGGCCTCCATTGCCAACAAGATAATTAACACTTTCAGATGCACAGAAAGCTACTAAAGACGTATTTAAAACAGTTCATGTGACTACAGTGGTTCAACCTTAATGTTATGAAGCGACGAGAATACTTTTTTGTGTGCCAAAAAAACAAAATAACGACTTTATTCAACAAGTGAAGGGCGATTTCAAAACACTGCTTCGAATCTTTATGAATCTTTTGTTTCGAATTAGTGATTGAGCGTGTATTAAACTGCCAAAGTCACGCCCCCCAGTGGTGAACCATTGAAATTTCGAAACACTGATGATGTGACGAAGCCTCGTTTACTGAAATCACGTGACTTTGACAGTTTGATACACGATCCGAATCACTGATTCGAAACAAAAGATTTGTAAAGCTTCGAAGCTTCATGAAGCAGTGTTTTGAAATCACCCATCACTAGAAATTGTTGAATGAAGTCGTTTTTTTGCGCACAAAAAGTAGGGATGGGCGATACCACATTTTTTTCATGCGATACGATACCGATACTTTTTGTTACAATTTTAACGATACCGATACCGATACCGATACTGCTTATAATTTTAATTGTGTATGTTTTTTCAAAATAATGTTAATTTTAAGGCTTTAATTTTAATCTAAAGGCTAATTTAAAGGCAAATTACATACACATTCTGGCCATTAATAACTCATTTATTAGAAAAGCAAATTTAACAAATAAANTATATATATATATATATCATACACACACCGTCGCGATCGACTTGCACACACGGCTAAAAACATTTAGTTATGCAGAAATTATTATTATAATTAAGTATCGATACTTTGCAGAAAATATCGATACCAAAATAGTAGGTTCTGAGTATCGATATATCGATACTGCAGCATCGATGTGCACATCCCTAACAAAAAGTATTCTCGTCGCTTCATAACATTAAGGTTGAACCACTGTAGTCACTCACTGTTTTAAATATGTCTTTAGTAGCTTTCTAGGCATCTGAAAGTGTTATTTATCTTGCTGGCAATAGAGGCCTCACTGAGCCATCGTTTTTTTTTTTTAAATATCTTAAATTGTGTTCCGAAGTTGAATGAAGGTCTTAGGGGTGTGGAACGACATGAGGGTGAGTCATTAATGACAGCATTTTCATTTTTGGGTGAACTAAACCTTTAAAGAAACTGGATTGGTGACTGTTTTTTGAGTTTATGCTCACCATGGCTGGTCCCGAGTAGAAAAAAACAAAACAAAAACACTTTTCTTTTTTTTCATTAAGTTACTCTGGCAGTGCAAATCTTTTTTTGTTGTTGTTGTCATCTCTGGAGATTCATTTTGTCAGTTTGGCATTTAACAAATAATTAGATCAAGCACAAACAATGTTTGAAGTTTTATTGTAACCATTTTAATAATTTAAGTATGGAAGCTCACTTCTGCCACATTAGAAAAATGTCATGCTTTGGTAAAAAATACCAAGTCATAATTGAGACAAAAACTAACTGATGTCATAATAACTTCTCATAATTTCAACTTTATCTCATAATTCTTTAAAAGTCAGAATTGTGATATACCAACTCATAATTATGACCAACAAAAAAATGACTTTTTTCAATTTTGTCATAATTATTACTTATGTAAATGGTAAGATGTGGCAGAAATGGGCATAACTGTGTACATTCACATTAAAGACAAACATTCAAATATATATATATATATATATATATATTGGCATTNATATATTGGCATTACATAGAACGATTATTTTCTCCCTCACAGACATTGTATTCCAAAGTACATAATTTTCTAAATACTGCAGAATACATGATCCACTAGAGGGTGCTAGACATCTTCTCATTTAGCAGCATGTGCATTCTACTGCTGTCAATGAGATTTAGTTTTGCATATTAATGGTGCTGTGAGCATATGGATGACTCCAATTGCCTGTAAAGTAGTAATAATATAAGGCTTACAGTCTGTTCAAGGTGGTGGAAATGTACCATCCCAAATGTTTTAATGTGGACTTTACTAAGAGGTAGTTGGTAACTGCAAGGGTGTTTCAGTTCATGTTCGACTCCGATCCCCACTAATCCAGTACTGTTCTGTCTGCATCTCTGTAAGGCGAGACACTGTCCTCTTGAAGGCAAAGACCTCTTCATCCGCTGTGAAAAGAGTCAACCGCTCACTGGCCTCCTGAACAAAATAAATATAGACAGTTCTGATGAGCAATTACAAATTCCATTCTACAGAAATTAGCAAAGAACCAAGGCTAAATAAATAAAGATTTTCTCTACTTTAAGGGGTCATATCAGTACATTACCATGCATATTTGAATGGATGGAACATGCATTATTGGATGGAACGTCACTGTTGCCTGCTGAATGATAAGAAACTTCACTGCCCTGACATGAAAAGGTTATAGAGTGGTGAAGCGCTAGATATTTTTCCGTTTATTCTACGATTTTAAGTATATCAGTAATACCCTCTTGTGATTTAAAAAAAACTTTTACTTGTCTTATAAAATCCGGTTGCTAACAAGTACAGAGATTGTTGGGGACATTAAACGTCATCAGCCGAGCGAATAGGTAAACTCATCTACTCAGTAGTCCACTTTCACAGCCTCGTTGTGTTTATAATCTCGGTATTGCAAACTATTATAACTCAAACTTTCAGGGAAAATGTTTTTAAACAAAGACTGAAAAGTCGGCGGAAGCTCAGTGATGTTGACGTTGAAGTCATGCGACTGTGGTGTAGTTCATTTATAGCGTACGTTTAGCTTTTGACTTCTCTGCGATTATTTACACTTCAAAATTCATTAAAAATTTGTGTTCATTTGTGAAGATTATCACGATGAACATAATGTGTAAGAATCATAACCTTTTCTTAGTCACAGAACTTATTTTCTGCAATAATCCGAAAGCCAGTCGAAAAATCTTATTGGTTTTTTGTGCGACTTCCAAGTTTGTCTACAAAAATGTGCCATTCCTACACCACTCAATAAAGAGAAAGCCAAAATGCAGAGGTGTTTCTTAAAGGAACAGGAGAAAAAAAAAAAGGCCTCTTCAATTCTAAGGCAGAGAGAGGTTGGAAAATAGAGTGGAAACATTTTGGCACAAAAATGTTACTAACATTACAATTCGACTTAAAGGGGTGGTTCATTGCGATTTCACTTTTTTAACTTTAGTTAGTGTGTAATGTTGCTGCTTGAGCATAAACAGTATCTGCAAAGTTACAGCGCTGAAAGTTCAATACACACGGAGATAGTTTCTTTTAAAGTTGGACTACAACAAGCTTCTTCCCGGGTTGGTGACATCATAAACCCTGCAAAACACTGCCCCCGGGAACACGCAACCTAGTGGGCGAGGCCATGTTGCGCGGCATAATGGAAGCGGAAGAGTTGTGTACACTGGACGCGAGCGGCGCGACGCATCAAAAGATAATAAAACCCATTATAATAATAATCAGTGATATTTTCTACACTGGATGCGGCGTGGAAGACAGCTTCCAGAATCTACATGAGTTCAATGCTGGATTTGCACAAAAGCTTTTACTGAAAGATGAAGCAGTTCCCACTTTAAAATTGTTTATTGGCTTCAAACTGTAAGTACGTTTTGTTGTTTGTACATGTCTTTTAAACGTATAGTTCTGTTGCTATTTTTGGCTGCATCAAGGACGTAAACAAAGACCAATGCGTTTTTGCTTCGCTAGCCAGTTAGCTAAATTCTACAAACACCAACAAACTTCTATGTTCATAGACAAACAGTTGTTCAAGCTATAAATTAAATGCTACCTTTACAAAAATGCTACTACTCAGTCATGTATTCGGCTACAGTAAAGCTTTAATCAGGATAAAACTGTATATTGAAAGCTAACAAACAGCAGTGACAGCTTCTAAACACTTTGACACAAATACTAAATGAAATTCCATTCTTAAAAGTCCTTTAAAAGCCGCGATTGCAGAGGTTCTGCTTTACCCTCTTCATCTGGGTCTGATTCGGCTCAATTTGATACAGCAATATAGATGGCGTTATTTACATTTCCACCGAAGCACATATAACAACGAATGGTAAGGGGCGTGGCGTTTCCGGACGCTTCAGTGAATCACAAAACACTGGGCCCGCTAACCAATCTGAGCACATTGCGTATTTTGTAGGGAGCGGCTTCATAGAACCAGGAAGTCAAAGGAGCCGTTCAAATGACATTGGAAACAGAGGAGTAGAATAAAGGTAAAATATATGAAAAATACAGCGTTTTCAAAAAAATTAAGCATTAAGACATGTTAAACTGTGCCCCAAAAACACAATCAAGCCTAGAAAAAAAAACACTGAACCACCCCTTTAAAGGATTAGTTCACTTTCAAATGAAAATTAGCCTAAGCTTTNTCTATGTTCATAGACAAACAGTTGTTCAAGCTATAAATTAAACGCTACCTTTACAAAAATGCTACTACTCAGTCATGTATTCGGCTACAGTAAAGCTTTAATCAGGATAAAACTGTATATTGAAAGCTAACAAACAGCAGTGACAGCATATCTAAACACTTTGACACAAATACAAAATGAAATACCATTCTTAAATGTCCTTTAAAAGACGCGATTGCAGAAGTTCTGCTTTACCCTCTTCATCTGGGTCTGATTCGGCTCAATTTGATACAGCAAAATAGACGCCGTTATTTACATTTCCACCGAAGCACATATAACAACGAATGGTAAGGGGCGTGGCGTTTCCGGACGCTTCAGCTTTACTCACCCTCAAACCATCCTAGGTGTACATGACTTTCTTCTTTCTGATGAACATAATCAGAGAAATATTAATAAATATCCTGACGCATCCAAGCTTTATAATGGCAGTGAATGGGACCAGTGAGTATGAGCTGAAGAAAGCGCTTTCATCCACATCCATCTATCATAAAGGTGTACTCCACACGGCTCCAGGGGGTTAATAAAGGCCTTCTGAAGCGAAGAGATGCATTTGTGTAAAAAAAAATATCCATATTTAACAAGTTATGAAGTAAAATATCTACCTTCCGCCAGACTGCCTTACGTATTCAAGTTACAAAGAAAGTGTAAACTGGCGTCGCGTCAGTTACACTTTTTTCGTAAGTTGAATAGGGAAGGCATTAGGGATGGGCGTGATTAAACGGCGATCGTTAAGAATTTCGTAGATCACGTTAATTTGTTATCGATTAATCTAATGCAGTTTTTTTTTTATCTAATGCAGGTTGCATTGCATAGTGTGAGTTAGGGCTGGGCGATATATCGCATGCGATTGTCACACGCATTTCGTCAGTAAAGCCGGTTCCCTGATTACCGCGAAATCGCAATCACCTGCTTTCAAATGGAGCGCCATTTAATAGACAGAACCGTAGATCACTGACAAGCTACGCAATATCGCGTTCATATCGCAGATGAATCGCCATCGATAATGAACGCGATATTGCATGGCTTGTCAGTGATCTTTACTGACAAATTGCGCGTGACAATCGCATGCGATATATATCGCCCAGCCCTAGTGTGAGTCTTGAAGCAATTAAATTAATTTCAATGTGTGGCAGCAATTAAACATTTTACCACCAGGGTGCAATATTTGACACCATACTCGGTTATTTGTGATCTTCCGTTTTGATTTCAAAAGAATAATCATGAAGAGGTCACGGCGAAGTGTGGCGTGGGACCATTTTGATTTAAAAAGCGAAATAGTTCACTGCAAACATTGCGATGCCGTGTATAAGTACAACACGGCCACGACTCAAATAATGTACCACTTAAACAAAGTGCATCTGTTCCTGGTTAATGTCAGTGGCGGTGCATCCTGCTCTCAGTCTCAACCTAGCATCAAGTCGGCGTTAGCACGGACTCGGAGCTGTGATGCACAACGAGCAGAGAAAATCACCCAAGGGATCTGCAAGTTCATTGAGATGGATATTCTGCCCTTAAGTATTGTTGAGGGCAATGGTTTTCGAGAACTGATACATTTAAGAACGTATGTTTAAGTTTATGTTTAAGAACGCCTGCTCGCAGCTGCAGGTTCCGCTGCTTTAGAGCACCGCATGTGCACGCGCATATATGTGAGGTTTGACTAACTGAACGTAGTTTAACTGTCTGCCACAAGTTGATCTTGTAATAAAGGTCTCATCGAGGAAAAACACGCTATATTTTTGTATTCATCGCATTTTTTAATTATAAAAGTTAAATAATTAATTTTATTATAAAAATATTAATGATTAATCGATAGTCGATCGTTAATTCTCCCGATGATCGACTAAGAAAATTTAATCGAATGCACATCCCTAGAAGACATAGGACGTACCGTAAGCTTTGTGAACTGCAAGAGTTTTAGACTTTCTTCATACGTTGAATACAGAAGGCGGTCTGGCGGAAGCTAGATATTTTACTTTATAACTTGTTTAAATATGGATTTTTGGTTACACTTTATTTTACAGTGCCGTTACATTGTAATTACTCATAAGTACTGAGTACTATTAATTTACTACATGTGCTTACTATAGAGTTACAGTTAGGGATAGGTTAGGTTTAGGGTTAGTTACTTGTAATTATGCATAATTTACTGTTATTACTGTTGTTGGTACATGTAGTAACATGTAACTACAGCATTGTAAAATTAAGTGTTACCGGATTTTTTTTTACACAAAGCATCACTTCGATTCAGAAGGCCTTTATTAACCCCCCGGAGCAATGGTTTATGATGGATGAATGTGGATGAAAGCACTTTCTTCAGCTCATACTCATTGGTCCCGTTTACTGCCATTATAAAGTTTAGATGCGTTAGGATATTTATTAATATTTCTCCGATTATGTTCTTCAGAAAGAAGAAAGTCATATGCACCTAGGATGGCTTGAGGGTGAGTAAAGCTTGGGCTAATTTTCATTTGAAAGTGAACTAATCCTTTAAGGGAATAATTAAAATAATAGAAATGTATGATATGACCTCTTTAATCATATATGTATGATATGACCTCTTCAATCATGATAACTCCTCTTCATGGACTTAGAATTAAGTTAGAACATTACTAAAACAAATAAAAAATGAAAACTGAAAATATAAACAAAAAGCTAAATAAAAATAAAAATACTGAAATATAAATGATACTAAAACACATGGACTGGTAGAAAGCATTTTTTGATGCTACATTAATGAATGCTGATGTTAATGATATAATCTCAGAATTATAATGTAAAGTTCTAATGTAATGCCTATAGGTGGCACTGTTTTGAGGGTGTTGCCATTACATCAGTCAGTCCGAGTTCATCCAGCATTAGGCGATCTCTCGCTTCATCTCCAGTCATCGGTCCCTGATCAAGGAGGCGGTCTAACGGTGCATCAGCCAGCATCACCACTCTAACCTGACAGTTTTAGACAAAGAGAAAGTGTGCTATTGTACATATGTTGGTGCTAACAGAGTCTACACAGGAGATTATGATTAGGAAATAGACAAAGGTATGAAACAAATGTAATTGAGGACTGCACATGAATATCAAGTGTTTTTAATTCTGAAAACATGTTCAGGCCTACTTGAGCTTTCAGGAAGTCAGGGTCAGTATGCATTGTGGCGTGTCTTGTGGCACATTACCTTTTGGTCGTAAAAGTTGTCAATGAGCGTGGTGAGGCGTCTAGCTTGGTCCTTCATTCCAAGCCGAAGGTGAGGAACATTCCGTATGATGACCGTGTCAAAATGCCGTGCGATTTCTAAATAATCACCAGCACCCAACGGCTTTAAACAACAAATAAACAGACACAGACATACACACGGAGAGATTAGGTAACATTAATGATAAAACGTTCAATTTCTTTATGATAGTTCATTAAAAAAACTAAAATTCTTTTTATTTACTCTTTTAAAGGGTTAGTTCACCCAAAAATGAAAATTCTGTCATTAGTTACTCACCCTCATGTCGTTCCACACCTGTAAGACCTTTGTTCATCTTCAGAACACAAATTAAGATATTTTTGATAAAATCCGATGGCTCAGCAAGGCAAGATAATTAACACTTTCAGATGCACAGAAAGCTACTAAAGACATATTTAAACAGTTCATGTGACTACAGTGGTTCAACCCTAATGTTATGAAGCGACAAGAATACTTTTTGTGTGCCAAAAAAACAAAATAACTTTATTCAACAATATCTAGTGATGGGCGATTTCAAAACACTGCTTCATGACGCTTCAAAGCTTTTGTTTCGATTCAGTGGTTCAGAGCTTGTATCAAACTGCCAAAGTCACGCCCCCCAGTGGTGAACCATTGAAATTTCGAAACACTTATGATGTAACGAAGCCTCATTTACTGAAATCAGTGACTTTGGCAGTTTGATACACGCTCCGAATCACTGATTCGGAACAAAAGATTCGTAAAACTTCAAAGCTTCATGAAGCAGTGTTTTGAAATTGTCCATCACTAGATATTGTTGAATAAAGTCTTTATTTAGTTTTTTTTGGTGCACAAAAAGTATTCTCATCGCTTCATAACATTAAGGTTAAACCACTGTAGTCACTAACTGTTTTAAATATGTATTTAGTAGCTTTCTGGCCATCTGAAAGTGTTAATTATCTTGCTGGCAATGTAGGCCTCACTGAGCCATCGGATTTTAACAAAACTATCTCAATTTGTGTTCTGAAGATGAACAAAGGTCTTACGGGTGTGGAACGACATGAGGGTGAGTAATTAATGACAGAATTTACATTTTTGGGTAAACTAACCCTTTAAATTTCAATCTGTTGATTACATCAGAAGAGTACTTTTATAATTAATAATTCAGCTTTGTCATCACAGGAATAATTACATTTTAAAATATATTAAAATAGAAAATTATTTTGATAGATTTTCACATTATTACTGGTTTTACTATTTTTTGATCAAATAAATGCAGCGTTGGTGAACGTAAGAGATTTCTTTCAATAACATTCAAAAATCTTAACAACCCCAAACTTTGGAACGCTAGTGTATATTGTATAAGTTTTGGTCAGTATAATATAATATACATACAAAAACACAAATTCATCTGCTTCAGCATCAGGGGTCTCTCCACATTGTCAGTGAATGAGAGGGAACCTTCACTGATGTTGTCTCAGAAACCTTGGCACATACCTTTTCATCCATCTCTCTTATCTCATGTGCTTATTCCCTTTTGAATTTTTGTCTCTAATCTTCTATTTCACCCTATATTCTGTCTTTTTTCGGTAACATGTATCTCTGTGGTAACTAAGTGGAAAGGCACATTAACACATGCTGACATAGTCCCTACTGCATTAGCCTGACTATGTAGAAGTTGAGGACTCTTCAGACAAATCCACACATGTACATGCACACACACAAACACACACACACACTCGCTCACACTCTCAGAACACTGAAGTGAACAGCGCTCTCAAAAGCACTGAAGGACGCAGAGACAGTGCCTCGGCTCCATTAGAGAGCAGCATACTCATCCTTTCTTTCCTTCACAAACAAAAAGGGAGCTTCAAACTGGTAAACCAAGTCCAAGGTTACATACATAAACAAGCGCGCACACACACACACACACAAGCTAGCTTAGACTAGCCATAGACAGGGCTGCAATGATAAACTGAGTTATGGATGAATGAAGGCATGGGCGATTACATACACTGCATCCAAAATTGAATACTTCCCTTAATATATAGTATGCGAAAAAACAGTACACCAAAAGAATAGTATGTCCGAATACATAGTATTCGAAAAACAGCAGGTAAAAAGTCCTCGGATGACCTACTACTTCCGCCGAGATTCTGAAGTGCGCATACGATGAACACTTTAATATCTCATGAGGCCACAGGAGGGGATTTATGAATGGACTACCCATACTACCCATATTCATACAATACAGAGCATATTTTTTTTGACGGGTGCTAAGTAAATTCAAATTCAAACGTAGTATCTACTCAGACAGTACGCGATTTCGGACGCAGCGATAGTATCAGGAGAGTGGTATGATGGATCTGGTGGTAGTAGATGAACATGAAAAACTAGTGATACATAAAAGAAAAGAAAGTTAGGTAAGAGGGTAAAAAGAAACATTTTACATTCTTCCCATCCCAAAAGTAATCATCTGTGTTAATGCGTTTGTGTTACTCCACTACTGTTCAAAAGTTTGGGGTCTGAAATTTTGGTAACATCTTTTCAAATCAGTGGTTCAGAGCGTGTATCAAACTGCTAAAGTCACGTGAATCATTGAAATTTCGAAACGTTTCGAAACACTTATGACGTAACGAAGCCTTGTTTACTGAAATCACGTGACTTTGGCAGTTTGACTCAGTGGTTCACTCTCTGAACCACTGATTCGAAACAAAAAATTCGTAAAGCTTCGAAGCTTCATGAAGCAGTGTTTTGAAATCGCCCATCACTAGATATTGTTGAATAAAGTCGTTATTTCGTTTTTTTGGTGCACAAAAAGTATTCTTGTTACTTCATAACATTAAGGTTGAACCACTGTAGTCACTCACTGTTTTAAATATGTCTTTAGTAGCTTTCTGGCCATCTGAAAGTGTTAATTATCTTGCTGTCAAAGGAGGCCTCACTGAGCCATTGGATTTCATCAAAAATATCTTAATTTGTGTTCTGAAGATGAACGAAGGTCTTACGGGTGTGGAACAACATAAGGGTGAGTAATTAATGACAGAATTTTCATTTTTGGGTAAACTAACCTTTTAAGGTGATGTAGTTACACTTTACGACATGTACTTACTATAGTAATAACATAATTACAACTAACCCTAAACCAACCCCTAACTGTAACTCTATAGTATGTACACATTGTTAATTAATATTACTCAGTACTTACTAAAATAAGTACAATGTAACTATGTAACCTTAAAATAAAGTGTAACCAAATTTATTTTATTCAGAAAGGATTTATTCAATTGATTAAGACTAACAGTAAAAACATTTGTAAAGCTAAAAAAAAAAAAAACTCATTCAAAAATCCTGAAAAAATGTACCGCAGTTTCTACAATAATATTAATAAGCACAACTGTTTTCAACATTGGTAATAAGAAGAAATGTTGTTATGCAAATCAGCATATTAGAATGATTTCTGAAGAATCATGTGACACTGAAAACTGGAGTATTAGCTGCTGAAATTTCAGCTTTGCCATCACAGGAATAAATTATATAATTAATTCTACGTATATTAAAATCAAATCTTAAAATGTACTATTGTTTCACTATTTTGATCAAATAAATGCAGCATTGGTGAGCATAAGAGATTTCTTTCAAAAAAATATAAAAGTCTTATTGAACTCAAAATTTTAAACAACAGTGTATATACAGTATATTTACTATAAAATAAAAAATAAAAAAAGCAAATGACAAATAAAAAAATGAAATACAATAACATATGGATATATAAATATCACTTAAGCCTTATGGAGTGGATTCAAAACCTGCGTTGAGTTGAAAATGGGCTTTTTTTGAGTGGGCCATATTGGAAGAGAGGGAAGTATAAGGCTTAATTATAATTCACTTTCTCTCTCTTTTTTGACAAACAAGCTTCTCATTGTTTTTATATATATATATATAGAACAGCCAGAATACTGTTCCTTCCCAATTTAACCCCCACCTTCCTATATCCACATCCAAAACTTTTGTAAAATGTACCACACAAACCAGATCTCAAATCAGCACTTTGTCCTTTTCTACAGACTCACTCGCTCACACAGCTCTTGAAAGGTGC
This sequence comes from Anabarilius grahami, assembly GCA_003731715.1. NCBI lineage: Eukaryota > Metazoa > Chordata > Actinopteri > Cypriniformes > Xenocyprididae > Anabarilius > Anabarilius grahami. The sequence continues at coordinate 14,162,555 of RJVU01048406.1, read as the reverse complement.
AGTCCGCAATGGTTCCACAGGTCCGGCTCAAGGTTACTTCTCTTCCCTGTACGTTCAACACCCTTGGTCTGGTTACTATCAATGGTTAGAGGTAGACATATAGTTACTAGACTGAATGCACTGGAAAGATCTAACAATTTAGCACTGAAACGTTAAAGCCTACACATAAAAACAGTCAATATAAGATCTAAGTCAACTATAAGATCAAACCTCACACATTAACCTTAAAACCCCATCTATGCAAAGGCAAATTAACTTGCTTACCATCATTTTGTCTGTACTCCAGTTCCTCAAACAGCATATTGACAGCATTCTCTGCATCAGGCTCACTTGATCTATGGAAAGCGAGTGAAAGAGAGAGATAATTGAATATGAAATTAACCGGTTTGAAGTGCTCACATCAAACAGTGTGTGCTGAAGGCCTGTGTTTGAATTTTCACAGTGCCTCCTGGAACAGGATGTTGGATTCAAAACGCAAACATTGAGAGAGTGTGAATAAGAGGGAGCAGCAATCAGGTGTCAACAAACACATGCATATTAAACATCCTCTGAAAGAGCAGCTGTTGAGATAAAGGGTTTATAATAAGTCAGAAAAAGGCGGCCCGTGTATATTTATTTGAATGTGCACTCATAACATGTAATTCTGTTTTCTCTTCTCAGACGCAGGTAGTCGAGACCAGGGGCAATTGTAACATTTTTACGTTTTACTTCATAACTCACAAATGATTATAAATCCACCAGCCATTTTTCATATAAGAAACATTTATGTTTGGTAAAAGTAAAAATATAATTGCTTTACTACTAGTCCACTTTCAAATAAAATTTTCCTGATAATTTATTCACCCCCATGTCATCCAAGATGTTCATGTCTTTCTTTCGTCAGTTGAAAAGAAATTAAGGTTTTTGATGAAAACATTCCAGGATTATTCTCCTTATAGTGGACTTCAATGGCCTCCAGACGGTTGAAGGTCAAAATTACAGTTTCAGTGCAGCTTCAAAGGGCTTTAAACAATACCAGACGAGGAATAAGGGTCTTATCTAGCGAAACGATCGGTCATTTTTGAAACAAATAGAACTGTATGTGCTTTATAAACACAAATGATCGCCTTGCACGTGCTTCCGCTTTCCGTACTCTTCAAAAAGCTTACGCTGTATGTCCCAGTTGTATTTTTTTCAAAAAATGACCGATCGTTTCGCTAGATAGGTATCGTTTAAAGCCCTTTGAAGCTGCACTGAAACTGTAAATTTGAGCTTCAACCGTCTGGAGGCCATTGAAGTCCACTATAAGGAGAATAATCCTGGATTGTTTTCATCAAAAACCTTAATTTCTTTTCGACTGAAGAAAGAAAGACATGAACATCTTAGATGACATGGGGGTGAATAAATTATCAGGAAAATTTTATTTGAAAGTGGACTAATCCTTTAACTTCAGTGTCACATGATCCTTCAAAAAATCATTCTAATATTCTGATTAGGTGCTTAAGAAACATTTCTTATTTTGATCAATGTTGAAAACATTTGTGCTGCAATATCTATGTGAAAAAACATGATTTCCCCCCCAGCGTTTCTCAAAAAAATTCCAAAGAAATAGAAAAGCACAACAGCGTTTATTTGAAAAAGAAATCTTTTGTATCATTATATGTATCTATTGTCACTTTTGACCAATTTAATGCATCCTTGCTGAATAAAAGTATTCATTTCTTTTTAAAAACAATCTTACTGACCCCAAACTTTGTCAAAGTTGTCAGGAATAACATGTACAATATAAGCCATCAAGGTCTAAGTACAGGGCATCCAAAACAAATAATAATAATCATAAGAGTTAGTGTAGTGTGTTACAATTGCCCCAAACTATCTTACGGCTTTTTAATAATTACCGGTTTGATGTTGTTACATCACTTTTTCCCTCATCTTTTGTGCTGTGCTCTAAAAGTGAGAGTGTCACATGTCTTACATGTAGTATAGTCTTTCCGATGATTCCATTTCCCTTTTCCGGTAATCTATTCCAGTGTCAAGACAGATAGAATGACAGTGCTCCTGTACAGCAAAGGGAGAAATGTGATAAAAGAGAATGGTTACAAATAAGAAGAGAAGAGAGAAACTGACATTGTCTCAAGAGTAAGTTTTAAATTAAATGACACCAGTTTTGTTAGTATTTCGGCTTGCAATAAACATTTTCCCCCTAGGGGGTGACAATGCGACACGTAAGTTACTAATGCATTCATTTTAATTGCTATAAGAAAATATTCACAACATGTGGTCCATATTACACAGATATATGCCATATTTTGAGGCCTTACATTAAGTTTGACCTTTTCTAATGACTTTGAACTACTGTAAACTGTTTTAGCATCCAAGTATTAACAGAGAATAAATACACTCTTATTAAACACATCCGTGTAAAAGATTAACTTTATCAGTCCTCACAATGCATGTATAGAGATTTTATAATGGCACCTTTGCACTTGCCATGTTTTATGAAATTATCCTAATGTTAATATAATGAAATTCAGAAGTAATGATAATTTGAATGAATGCGTACCAACTACATCAGCACTGTTAAACATGTCACTCACTTTTACAGAGTGACTGTGTGGAACTAGTGCATCAAACCTCTATGACGAGGAAAAAAAACACATTAAAACGGAACAAAATGCTGGAGGAACGATGACAAAAATGACTGATGAAAAGGAAGGGTGATTATTTTTAACAGGATGTGGATAATATGTGGTATTTAGGCGAGAGGCCTTTGCCTGAATCAGTCCTCAATGACAGCTCCAGCGAATTATGAAATCAGTGAATTTTCCGCCACCCTCCTCCTTGAACTAAAGATAATTAGCAATCACCACACAGAGCGAGAGAAGAGCGATCTATTCCTCTTCTTCCTGTATCTCTCGCCTCTTCCCCCCATTCTCCAGCGCTGTCAACTTTTCTCTCTCGAGCGCAGAGTTCCGCGTCCGAGCCAATTGGCTGAATCAGCCGTAATGACAGGCTGACAAACCGTGAGCAGAAGAACACAAAAGGAAAAGTGTCACTTCATCAACCCTGCTCGACCTTGTCACCAGGCCGCCGTGTAAACAACCGCCACGGCCACGACAACCACGCTTCCCCAGCAGCCGTCAAAATGGGTAAACCCTAGTCTGTCTATCTTTTTTTTTTTTGTAAAAACTTTCCATTTCCACGAGTATATCTTAACAGTTGATGGGCCATCTCGCAGGAGAGTAATCGAGAGGAGGGAGAGGGGGAGAGAAATACAATCAGTAATGATTCCAGCGCATGGTTCTTTATAATCAGCTGAAGACACGTCCTCTTGTGGATCATTGCATGATTATGGTCTTTGATGGGTTCATTAAAGACTCATAACTCCTCAAAGATCTTCATCGCCTGCCCTTCTCAACCCTGAATGCACTTCGCCACACAACTCTGATGCGCATCCTCGGCTTTCAACAAGACCCGTCAGACCCTCAAAATGTGCAGGATCTCCTAACTGACTGACCTTTTAATAAAATAACTAAAACGTGTTTCTGCGGAATTAAAATGGCAATGGAAAATACATAATTTGAGATTTAGCACTAGCTGGCTGTAAGATGAATTATTTATGGCTGTTGTTTAGTGGATAATTTCAGCCATTTTGAAAACTTTTTTAACTGACTTGGTCACTGAATTGGACTACCCCTATTGCTCAACAGAACATCCCCTCCAAGATGTAAAATGATTGACAGGTGTTTCTAATTGGCTAAAAAAAAAGAGTGGGCTGCTCACCTGACTTTTGTTTTTCTTTCTCATAACACACACTTTCCAGTTACATCTGTCAGGTAACATGGACATATTGCAAGGTATTCCAAAAGTAAATAAATAAATCTTATTTTTAAGAAGAATTATTATTTTGTGTCCACATTACCTGACAGATATTAATTAAAATCTTTAAAAATAAATGAGTCTGTTTCTTCATCATCATCATAATATTTTTCTAATACCATGAATGTCCGTATTAGCTGACAGATATTTATTTTAGTTATGTCCATATTACCTGGCAGATATAACAAAAATAAATAAGTTAATAAATTAATTAATAAAAATAAAATAATTTTTTCTTATTAATATTTTATTTTATATAGATTTTTTTG